>VZQC01008417.1:260262-349045 GCA_009823505.1 Rhizomys pruinosus | reverse complement strand
ACTGGTAAATAATGTGGAAGGGCCCAATCCACTTGGGCAGTGCCGCGCCTGGGCAGGTAGTCCTAAGTTTTATAAGAAAGCAGGCTGAGCACATCCCAGAGGAGTAAGCCAGCAAGCAGTGTTTCTCCTTGGTCTGTGCTTCAATTCCTGCCTCCAGGTTCCTGCCTTGATTTCCCCCCAAGATGGACTGTAAGCTATAAGATGAAATAAACCCTTTCCTTCCCAAAGTTGCTTTTGTCACAGCAATAGAAAGTTACTAGAACAGCCCTCAATAAAAAGAAGACATAGTTATTCTATTTATTTATTTATTTATTTTATGATTATTATTATTATTTTTTATCTTTTTGAGACAAGGTCTCCCTTTAGTTCCAGCTGTCCTGGAGCTCATTTTGTAGATCAGGTGGGCCTTGAACTCACAGAGATCCACCTGCCTCTGCCTCCCAAGTGCTAGGATTAAAGGCGTGCACCACCACGCCCAACATTGTTATTCTAAAGCTTGCAGTGGAGAGTTCATATATGATCAGCTGGAATAGGTGCCAGATGATTACAGCCTATGGTTTCAGGTCTTTATAATAGACATAAAGATGAAAATGAAAAATGAATGGCCAGGGTGGTGATGCACTGCTTCAATCCCAGCACTCAGGAGGCAGAGGCAGATGGATCTCTTTGAGACAGAGGTCACCCTGGTCTACATAGTGAGTACCAGGCCAGCCTATATACATGTAGGCTACAGGAAGACCCTCACTCAAAAAGACCAAAAAGAGAGAAAAGAAAAAGAAAGAAGAAAGAAAGAGAGAGAAAGAAATGAGAGAAAGAAAGAAAGAAAGAAAGAAAGAAAGAAAGAAAGAAAGAAAGAAAGAAAGAAAGAAAGAAAAAGAAAGAAAGGTCCAGGGTTTTAAATTCTTGCTTCAAAACTTGTGTCAAAAAATAAGAGCTGCTTTTGGGCCAGAGAGATGGCTCAGTGGTTAAGAGCACTAGCTACTCTTGCAGAGTTCGAGTCCCAGCATCCACATGGCAGCTAATAACCATCTTTAACTCCAGTTCTAGGGAATCCAATGCCTTCTTCTGATCCTTCTTCCATTAGCTAATAACCAACGAATTTGTACTCACAGGTTGAGATTTTAGGCAAGTTTGTAAGCATTGAGGATATTGATGTGTAACAATGTATAGAATTGAGAATGGACTGCAACATCACAGGATCTCCCTTTCTCCACAGATCTTTCATCCTATCAAGCTACCGTTCTCTTTGAAGATTCAACTTTAGTAAAGACTTTCCAGAGGATGCTGGGTCTTCTCTTCCCCACCTCTGTTGCATCTTCACATTACATATTTTTTTTTTTTTTGTCTTTTTGAGACTGGATCTCCCTGTAGCCCTAGCTGTCCTGGAACTCACTCTGTAGACCAGGCTGGCCTTGAACTCACAGAGATCTGCCTGCCTCTGCTCCCCAAGTGCTAGGATTAAAGGTGTGCGCCACCACACCAGGCTCACACTACATCTTATAACTAGAGTGAGATCTCAGTGTGTTGCAACAGGCAAGCACAAATTCTGACCCTGAAGGAGACAGTATTTTCCCTTAAGTTAGGAGTAGAATAACTTTATTGCTATGGTTATTATGAGGAGGGTTATGTGTGGAAGGGTGGATGTGCCTGCTGAGTAAACAAAGCTGAACATAAGCATTTGACTCATCCCTGTCCTCTTTGTTTGGGTGACAGATCCTGTTAGAAGAAAATATACATCTCTCAGACTTTCCTACAAATAGGATTGCATATGTGAGTTATGTTCTGCCCATAAGATGAGATTTAGGGGGCCAAAAGAGATGGCTCCATGGTTAAGAGCACTGGATACTCTTGCAGAGGACCTGGGTTCAATTCCCAGCACCCACATGGTGGCCATCAACCATTTGTAACTCCGGTTCCAGAGGATCTAACAGCCTCTTCTGACTTCTGTGGGCACTAAACAACATGGGGGCACTTACATGCATGTAGGCAATATACCCATACACAGAAAATAAAAATAATAAAATCATTTCTAAAAAAATGACTTCTAAAAGTCATTCCATGGAGCAGATGTTACTGACAAACACATAAGTTTAGTTTAGAGGCCACTTTGTTTGATAGCATCTATATACACTTTATTCCTTGACTTGTATGTCTTATGTGTGGTTGGCACAATATTTCCTGTAAACTCAAATCATCCATTATTTTAGTACTTGAATAAAAACTCAGGATTGAAGCCGGGTGTAGTGGCACACGCCTTTAGTCCCAACACTCGGGAGGCAGAGGCAGGTGAATCTTTGTGAGTTCAAGGCCAGTCTGGTCTACAGAGAGAGTTCTGTAGGTTAGCTGGGGCTACAGGGAGATCCTATCTCAAAAAGACAAAAAAAAAAAAAAAACCCAAAAAACAAAACAAAACAAAAAAAACCCTCAGGACTGAAAAGGATCTACATCTGCAGACCATGAGTCTTACTTAGATCCTACACTTAAAGCTTCATCTGTGTCTTCCCATCCCTTCAAGTCTCGGTACACTCAATTACTACATGGGTGTCAAATGACTATGATATGGGCAGCCACAAAATAAGTAACAGTACCAAAATCTTAACAAATGGATCACAAATACATGTGTACACTTCAAGCCAACTTTCCAGAGACATCTCCCTAAATTTTTGGGGGGGGGCATCCACTGACTGTTTAAATATCTATTTTCAACTATTAAAGTATTTTCTACTTAGCTCCGCTTGCTGGCTTATTCCTTTCTGCCTGTTGACGTGACCAAGGAAGCATAGCTAAAGACTCTCGCCTCCCATCATCATGTCCAAGTCCGAGTCTCCTAAGGACCCCAAGCGGTTGCGGAAGCTCTTCATCCGAGGGCTGAGCTTCGAAACAACCGATGAGAGTCTGAGGAGCCATTTTGAGCAATGGGGAACCCTTACAGACTGTGTGGTCACGAGAGATCCAAACACGAAGCGCTCCAGAGGTTTCGGGTTTGTCACTTATGCCACAGTGGAGGAGGTGGATGCAGCTATGAACGCGAGGCCACACAAAGTGGACGGGACAGTCATGGAGCCAATGAGAGCTGTGTCACGGGAAGATTCTCAAAGCCCAGGTGCCCACTTAACGGTGAAAAAGATCTTTGTTGGTGGTATTAAAGAAGACACTGAAGAGCATCACCTTCACCTACGAGATTATTTTGAGCAGTATGGGAAAATCGAAGTGATTGAAATCATGACTGACAGGGGCAGTGGAAAAAAGAGGGGCTTTGCTTTTGTCACCTTTGATGACCGTGATTCTGTGGATAAGATTGTCGTTCAGAAATACCATAGAGTGGATGGGCACAACTGTGAAGGGAAAAAAGCTTTGTCAAAACAAGAGATGGCTAGTGCCTCACCCAGCCAAAGAGGTCGAAGTGGCTCCGGAAATTTCGGTGGCAATGACAATTTTGGTTGTGGAGGAAATTTCAGTGGTCGTGGTGGCTTTGGTGGCAGCCATGGCGGTGGTGGATATGGCGGCAGTGGGGATGGCTATAACGGATTTGGCAATGATGGAAGCAACTTTGGAGGTGGTGGAAGCTACGATGATTTTGGCAGTTACAATAATCAATCTTCAAATTTTGGACCAATGAAAGGAGGAAACTTTGGAGGCAGAAGCTCTGGCCCTTATGGGCGGTGGAGGCCAATGCTTTGCTAAACCATGAAACCAAGGTGCCTATGGGGGTTCCAGCAGGAGCAGTAGCTATGGCAGTGGCAGAAGGTTTTAAGTACTATCAGGGAGGAATCTGCTACAGGCTTATCAGCTGTTAATTAAAAAAAAAACAAAATCAGAAACTTCTGCCCAAGCTCATGACTAAAAGGAACAGCCTTGAGAGGACAGCCTTTGCTCTGAGATGCTCTGCTTCAGTCTCACTGCTACGTGGTTGGTTTTATCTGCTGTGCAGCTCTATAAAATCATTCAATTTTGTGAATGGATCTTTTAAAAAATATTTTAAAAAAGAAAAGAAAAAAATAAAGTATTTTCTACTTGAAAACATGGTTTCAATTTCTAGTGTACTGTACCTTGACTGATACACAATCTTTTAAAAATAGGCTTGTTCCTTATCCAAAATAAATCTCCTTCCCTGACCATGTAGTGCTAATTTGACAACCCAAAAGTAAAGCAGATAGTCCAACAGCCATGGTTCATAATCCCTGAAACCACAAAGCCTTTCCAGAAAATCCATAGCTGAATGTATCATGCTGTATTTAATATTTTTGGAGATAGTCAAGAGAAACAACATAGAGATTAAAATTGTTTTTTTTTAAAGATTTTTGCTAGAATTCCTGAACTTCAAGAAAATTCTACATGCTCTCAGAAAGAAAAGACAAAGTATCTCTACAAAGGTACAGGAATAAGTTTTTCAATTAAAAATTTTCAGCCATAGCTCTGGGAAGCTAAAATTTCCTAAAATTGTTTCAATGTTTTTTTTTTTAACAAAGACTTCGTTGATAATCACCCCTTCAAATTGTACTGAGTACAAACTCTTCTTTATATATTGAAATGCCATGCATCTATCAAGCCTTCCCATATATTTCACAAATGAGTAATAGTGGAAAAAATTAACTATTCAATAGACTATACACTTTTTTTTCACATAAATTTATTTTTATTTTTTTAACAAATCTAGACCCGTGTTCCCGCCCATTCCCCCACCCAGCAAGATCTCATGCATTCTGCCAAACATGCTTTTCATCTCTTTCTCAGACTTTCTCAATATTCTCCATAAGGAAGTTGACTGTTTTGAGCAGAAGTTCACTGTTTCAGTCAGTTCTTTGATGCAGTCCTTTCTGTTGTTGTTGTTGTTGTTGTTTCCATTATGCATTACACCCAGCTGCTTTGGACAAAAGCTCAGGGGGCCCTACATAAGAAATACTTACAACTAGGTAATTGGCACTAGCATCCACAGATGAGGGATACCATTCGTCGTTTGTTTTTCTGGGACTGTGTTACTTCACTCAGCATGATGTCCTCTAGCTCCAGCCATTTTCCTGCAAAGCTCGTGATGTCTTTCTTTACTGCTGCATAGAACTCCATTGTGTAGATGTACCACATTTTCTCTATCCACTCGTCAGTTGAGGGGCATTTAGGTTGGCTCCAGCTCCTTGCTATTGTGAAGAGAGCTGCAATAAACATGGCCGTGCATGTATCTCTGTGGTGGCGTGAGTCTTGAGGGTACATGCCCAGGAGTGTTATGGCTGGGTCGGGTGGCAAGTTCATTCCAAGTCTTCCAAGGGTTCTCCACACTACTTTCCATAGTGGCTGCATGAGTTTACATTCCCACCAGCATTGGATGAGTGTTCCCCTTTCCCCACAACCTCTCCAGCACTAGACTATACACTTAGTATAAAAATATAAGTGCATAAGCAAGTGTAATGAAAAGTTAATTTTCATCCTATCTTTGTTCCCTAGCCAGCTAGTCACCTTCTTAAACATAACAAAGTTCATTTTTGAAAGTGCAAATCTCCAGACTGAGGTTTAATTGACATACATAAAATTTATTTTTTTGTAGTATACAGATAAGTGGTTACCTTAGTTACTTTCTATTTCTGTGATAAAATATTGACCAAAAACAATTGGGAAGGAAAAGCTGTGTTTGGCTTATAGCCCATCATCAAGGGAAGCCAGCATAAATTCATTGCAGGAACTTAGAGGCAGGAGTTGAAGCACAGACCAGGGAGGAATGTTGCTTGCTGGCTTGCCCTTCTAGTCCTTGCTCATTCTGCTTTCTTATACAACAAAGGTCCACCTGCCTAATAGTGGAACCACTCACAATGGTTTGGGCCATCCCACATGACTCAACAATTAAGAATATGCCCTACAGATGTGGCCACAGATCAATCCAATGGAGGTTGACTCTACCTATGTGTCTCAAGTTGATAATTGTAGCTATCTAGCATAGTGGCATTTAGCATTTTGGAAGAGTTGTACAACCGTCTCAGCTACCTAATTCTAGACTATTTACATCATCCATAAGAAACTCCACATGCATTATCAGCTAATCTTTATTTTTCCTACATGTAGTCCCTGACAGATACAAATCTATATCTCAAAGTAGCAATATGTATGGATACAATATGATAGTATCCATAATAAATTTAAAAATTATTCAAATATTATTAGGCCACCTTTGTTTTATGTCTTTCTATGAAGCTTTATATTTTATTGCTCAACTTTATTTACACTGGTCTCCCTAGCCTTAATAAAGTCAGTAAAACAGCACTTATGTAGTGACTTTAGGACAGAGTTATCACATGTTTTAGAGAAGAACCCAGTATTACTCAGTCTTCAGTATTACTCACTGACAAAATACCTGAGAAAAATAATTTGAAGGAGGTAAGATTTATTTTGGCTTTATTTTTCCACCTCAGTGAAAAACAACATCAAAAGAGGTATTTTGTTTACACAATGGTATACTATTCAGCTGTTAACAAAATGAATTTATGAAATTTGCAGATAAATGGATGTAGCTGGAAATAATCATTCTGACTGAGGTCACCCCAGAAAGAGAAATATCACATATTCTCTCTTCTATATTCTTTGAATATTTAGATATGTGTGTTTAAATTGGAGTATCATATGAGGTGGTTTGAATGAGAATGTCCCCCATAGGCTTCAAATATTTGGCAGTTTATCTCCAGGTGGTGTTTTAGGAGACTTTAGGAGGTGGTCATGCCTAAAGAATCATGTCACAGGGGTCAGGCTTTGAGAGTTCTTAAACTTTGATGCATTTCTAGTCGATATCTGCTTCCTGTGCCTGCTTGGAGATATGAGCATTCAGCTTTCTGCTCTGGCCATCTCCTGCCACCATGCCTCCCTGCCATGGTGGAGTATAATCCCCCTAGTGGCAAACTCAATAACCTCCTCCTTCTAAAAGTTGCTTTGGTCAGTGTTTTTAATCACAGAGCACAGAGTGATAGGAAAAAAAAAGAAACAATAACAACAACAAACTAATACAGAATTTGGTACAAGAAGCAGGGTATTCTGTGAGAGACCTGACCATGTGAGTTTTTTAGAGGAATGTGGAAAACAAAGTTTGGACTAGAAAAGTAAAGCGCTGCTATAAGCAGAGCTTAACAGTCCATTCTAGTAGGAATCTGGAAGAAAGTAGTGCTGAGAACAGTGTGGTTCCAGAGGAAAATAAGGACTTAAAGCAACTGGGATAGTTGAACAAAGAGTCTAGCAGTAATCTACCCACAGCCTAATAGCTTGCCTGAGGCTAAAATGAAAAGCAATGGACTAATTTCTTTGGTGGAGGAAATGTCAAGACAACCTAACAGAAATCGTGGCATAGTTGCTAATGGTGACTATGCAGATCTCCAGTGAAAAAGAGCAAGTGAGGCAGAAAGAAAAGCAAGAATGTTCAGTTTGGAGAGAAATAGATCACTAAGAAACTTAATAATGTTGGTGCCAAGAGGCTCTCTTTGATAAAAGGATTAAATTATTTTTTTAAATTTTATTATTTATCTTCTATGTGTATGAAGGTACTGTCTGCATGTAGGTTTGTGCACCCATGTCATGCAATGCCGTGGAGGTCAGAAGAGGGTGTTGGATTTCCCTGAAACTGGATACATTTTCTATTTCTTACTCTGGGCGAACAAGAGAAAAAGTACACATAGGAAGGGAGGATAAACATACCTATTCCTAGAAGAAGTTAGATTAGATCCAGACATCAAGCCAAGGAAAGTATAATTATTATTATGATATATATATATATATTATAATTATATATTTTTTTTTTTTTTTTTTCTTTTTCTTTTTTTTTTGAGACGGGGTCTATCTTACCCCTTAGTCCCAGCTGGCCTGGAGCTCCCTATGTAGACCAGGCTGGCTTGAAACTCACAGAGATCTCCTGCCCTTTCCTTCTGAATGCTGGGAATAAAGGTGTGTGCCACCACCCCAGCAAACTGTCCCAGGACCAAAGCATCTAGGGACTAACATCTGATTGCACACAAAGATATTTTTTAAAAATAACGGAGAATAAAAAAAAATGTAAACTATGCAATACAATTTATTATTTTATATTGTTTGGCTCAAAACAAAAGGAGGCCCTTGTGCTGGATAGTTGGCAACTTGACACCTGGGAAGAGAGACTTCAACTGAGGAATTTCAATTGAGGAATTTCTTTTTTTTTTTTTTTTTTTTTTGAGGAATTTCTTCCATAGGATTATCCTGAGGGCATGTCTGTGAGACACTGGTAAATATGTGGAAGGGCCCAATCCACTTGGGCAGTGCCGCGCCTGGGCAGGTAGTCCTTAGTTTTATAAGAAAGCAGGCTGAGCACATCCCAGAGGAGTAAGCCAGCAAGCAGTGTTTCTCCCTTGGTCTGTGCTTCAATTCCTGCCTCCAGGTTCTGCCTTGATTTCCCCCACAGATGGACTGTATAGCTATAAGAGAAATAAACCCTTTCCTTCCCAATTTGCTTTTGTCAGCAAAAAAGTACAAACAAAAAAAAGAAACATGTTATTCTATTTATTTATTATTTATTTTGATTTTATTATTATTTTTTTTTATCTTGTGAGACAAGGTCTCCCTTTAGTTCCAGCTGTCCTGGAGCTCATTTTGTAGATCAGGTGGGCTTGAACTCACAGAGATCCACCTGCCTCTGCCTCCCAAGTGCTAGGATTAAAGGCGTGCACCAACCACGCCCAACATTGTTATTCTAACGCTTGCAGTGGAGAGTTTCATATGATCAGCTGGAATAGGTGCCAGATGATTACAGCCTATGGTTTGCAGGGCTTTATAATAGACATAAAGATGAAAATGAAAAATGAATGGCCAGGGTGGTGATGCACTGCTTCAATCCCAGCAACTCAGGAGGCAGAGGCAGATGGATCTCTTGAGACAGAGGTCACCCTGGTCGACATAGTGAGTACCAGGCCAGCCTATATACATGTAGGCTACAGGAAGACCCCACTCAAAAAGACCAAAAAGAGAGAAAAGAAGAAAAGAAAGAGAAAGAAAGAGAGAGAAAAAAAGAAAGAATGAAAGAGAAAGAAAGAAGAAAAAGAACGAAAAAAATAAGAAAGAAAGAAAGAAAGAAAGAAAGAAAGAAAGAACAAGCAAAAAGAAAGAAAAAAAACAAAGACCATCGTGTTTTTAAATTCTTGCTTCAAAACTTGTGTCAAAAAATAAGAGCTGCTTGCCAGACGATGGCTCAGTGGTTAAGACACTAGCTACTCTTGCAGAGTTCGAGTCCCAGCGTCCACATGGCAAATAACCATCTTTAACTCCAGTTCTAGGGAATCCAATGCCTTCTTCTGATCCTTCTTCCATTAGCTAATAACCAACGAATTTGAACTCACAGGTTGAGATTTTAGGCAAGTTTGTAAGCATTGAGGATATTGATGTGTAACAATGTATAGACTTGAGAATGGACTGCAACATCACAGGATCTCCCTTTCTCCACAGATCTTTCATCCTATCAAGCTACCGTTCTCTTTGAAGATATTCTAATGAATGGGTTTCAACTTTAGTAAGACTTTCCAGAGGGTGCTGGGGTCTTCTCTGCCCCACCTCTGTTGCATCTTCACACTACATCTTTTTTTTTTTTTTTTTTTTTTTTGTTCTTTTTGAGACAGGATCTCCCTGTAGCCCTAGCTGTCCTGGAACTCACCTCTGTAGACCGGCTGGCCTTGAACTCACTAGAGAATCCGCCTCCTGCCTCTGCTCCCAAGTGCTAGGATTAAAGGTGTGCCACCACACCAGGCTCACACTACATCTTATAACTAGAGTGAGATCTCAGTGTGTTGCAACAGGCAAGCACAAATTCTGACCCTGAAGGAGACAGTATTTTCCCTTAAGTTAGGAGTAGAATAACTTTATTGCTATGGTTATTATGAGGAGGGTTATGTGTGGAAGGGTGGATGTGCCTGCTGAGTAAACAAAGCTGAACATAAGCATTTGACTCATCCCTGTCCTCTTTGTTTGGGTGACAGATCCTGTTAGAAGAAAATATACATCTCTCAGACTTTCCTACAAATAGGATTGCATATGTGAGTTATGTTCTGCCCATAAGATGAGATTTAGGGGGCCAAAAGAGATGGCTCCATGGTTAAGAGCACTGGATACTCTTGCAGAGGACCTGGGTTCAATTCCCAGCACCCACATGGTGGCCCACAACCATTTGTAACTCCGGTTCCAGAGGATCTAACAGCCTCTTCTGACTTCTGTGGGCACTAAACAACATGGGGGCACTTACATGCATGTAGGCAATATACCCATACACAGAAAATAAAAAAATAAATCATTTCTAAAAAATGACTTCTAAAAGTCATTCCATGGAGCAGATGTTACTGACAAACACATAAGTTTAGTTTAGAGGCCACTTTGTTTGATAGCATCTATATACACTTTATTCCTTGACTTGTATGTCTTATGTGTGGTTGGCACAATATTTCCTGTAAACTCAAATCATCCATTATTTTAGTACTTGAATAAAAACTCAGGATTGAAGCCGGGTGTAGTGGCACACGCCTTTAGTCCCAACACTCGGGAGGCAGAGGCAGGTGAATCTTTGTGAGTTCACGGCCAGTCTGGTCTACAGAGAGAGTTCTGTAGGTTAGCTGGGGCTACAGGGAGTCCGATCTCAAAAAGACAAAAAAAAAAAAAAAAAAAACCCAACAAAACAAAACAAAACAAAAAAAACCCTCAGGACTGAAAAGGATCTACATCTGCAGACCATGAGTCTTACTTAGATCCTACACTTAAAGCTTCATCTGTGTCTTCCCATCCCTTCAAGTCTCGGTACACTCAATTACTACATGGGTGTCAAATGACTATGATATGGGCAGCCACAAAATAAGTAACAGTACCAAAATCTTAACAAATGGATCACAAATACATGTGTACACTTCAAGCCAACTTTCCAGAGACATCTCCCTAAATTTTTTGGGGGGGGCATCCACTGACTGTTTAAATATCTATTTTCAACTATTAAAGTATTTTCTACTTAGCTCCGCTTGCTGGCTTATTCCTTTCTGCCTGTTGACGTGACCAAGGAAGCATAGCTAAAGACTCTCGCCTCCCATCATCATGTCCAAGTCCGAGTCTCCTAAGGACCCCAAGCGGTTGCGGAAGCTCTTCATCCGAGGGCTGAGCTTCGAAACAACCGATGAGAGTCTGAGGAGCCATTTTGAGCAATGGGGAACCCTTACAGACTGTGTGGTCACGAGAGATCCAAACACGAAGCGCTCCAGAGGTTTCGGGTTTGTCACTTATGCCACAGTGGAGGCAGGTGGATGCAGCTATGAACGCAAGGCCACACAAAGTGGATGGGGAGAGTCATGGAGCCAATGAGAGCTGTGTCACGGGAAGATTCTCAAAGCCCAGGTGCCCACTTAACGGTGAAAAAGATCTTTGTTGGTGGTATTAAAGAAGACACTGAAGAGCATCACCTTCACCTACGAGATTATTTTGAGCAGTATGGGAAAATCGAAGTGATTGAAATCATGACTGACAGGGAGTGGAAAAAAGAGGGGCTTTGCTTTTGTCACCTTTGATGACCGTGATTCTGTGGATAAGATTGTCATTCAGAAATACCATACGAGTGGATGGGCACAACTGTGAAGAAAGAAAAGCCTTGTCAAAGCAAGAGATGGCTAGTGCCTCACCCAGCCAAAGAGGTCGAAGTGGCTCAGGAAATTTCGGTGGTGGTTGTGGAGGTGATTTTGGTGGCAATAACAGTTTTGTTCATGGAGGAAACTTCAGTGGTCTTTGGTGGCAGCCTGGCGGTGGTTGGATATGGCGGCAGTGGGGATGGCTATAACGGATTTGGCAATGACGGAAGCAACTTTGGAGGTGGTGGAAGCTACATGATTTTGGCAGTTACAACAATCAATCTTCAAATTTTGGACCAATGAAAGGAGGAAACTTTGGAGGCAGAAGCTCTGGCCCTTATGGGCGGTGGAGGCCAATGCTTTGCTAAACCATGAAACCAAGGTGCCTATGGGGGTTCCAGCAGGAGCAGTAGCTATGGCAGTGGCAGAAGGTTTTAAGTACTATCAGGGAGGAATCTGCTACAGGCTTATCAGCGGTTAATTAAAAAAACAAATCAGAAACTTCTGCCCAAGTCATGACTAAAAGGAACAGCCTTGAGAGGACAGCCTTTGCTCTGAGCTGCTCTGCTTCAGTCTCACTGCTACGTGTTGGTTTTATCTGCTGTGCAGCTCTATAAAATCATTCAATTTTGTGAATGGATCTTTTACAAAATATTTTAAAAAAGAAAGAAAAAAATAAAGTATTTTTCTACTTGAAAACATGGTTTCCATTTCTAGTGTACTGTACCTTGACTGATACACAATCTTTTAAAAATAGGCTTGTTCCTTATCCAAAATAAATCTCCTTCCCTGACCTTGTAGTGCTAATTTGACAACCCAAAAGTAAAGCAGATAGTCCAACAGCCGTGGTTCATAATCCCTGAAACCACAAAGCCTTTCCAGAAAATCCATAGCTGAATGTATCATGCTGTATTTAATATTTTTGGAGATAGTCAAGAGAAACAACATAGAGATTAAAATTGTTTTTTTTTTAAAGATTTTTGCTAGAATTCCTGAACTTCAAGAAAATTCTACATGCTCTCAGAAAGAAAAGACAAATAAGTATCTCTACAAAGGTACAGGAATAAGTTTTTCAATTAAAAATTTTCAGCCCTTAGCTCTGGAAGCTAAATTTCCTAAAATTTTTCAATGTTTTTTTTTAACAAAGACTTCGTTGATAATCACCCCTTCAAATTGTACTGAGTACAAACTCTTCTTTATATATTGAAATGCCACGCATCTATCAAGCCTTCCCATATATTTCACAAATGAGTAATAGTGGAAAAAATTAACTATTCAATAGACTATACACTTTTTTTCCACATAAATTTATTTTTATTTTTTTTACATCTAAAAAAAGACCCGTGTTCCCGCCCATTCCCCCACCCAGCAAGAGTTCATGCATTCTGCCAAAACATGCTTTCATCTCTTTCTCAGCCTTTCTCAATATTCTCCATAGGAAGTTGACTGTTTTGAGCAGAAGTTCACTGTTTCAGTCAGTTCTTTGATGCAGTCCTTTCTGGTTGTTGTTGTTGTTGTTGTTTCCATTATGCATTACACCCAGCTGCTTTGGACAAAAGCTCAGGGGCCCTACATAAGAAATACTTACAACTAGGTAATTGGCACTAGCATCCACAGATGAGGGATACCATTCGTCGTTTGTTTTTCTGGGACTGTGTTACTTCACTCAGCATGATGTCCTCTAGCTCCAGCCATTTTCCTGCAAAGCTCGTGATGTCTTTCTTTACTGCTGCATAGACTCCCTTGTGTAGATGTACACATTTTCCTCTAGCACACTCGGCCAGTCTATTTCTGAGGCCTTTTCCTTTCCTTTCTTCTTGATTGGATGAGTGTTCTATTTCCTTTTTCATTTCATCCTGTGATTTCTTTAGTATTTCCATTTCCTTTTGGAGCTTCTCAATCTCTTCCTGTAGCTCCTTGCTTTGCCGGTTGGTTTCCTTTTTCAGTGTTTCCACTTCTTTCTGGAGTTTGTCATTTTCTCCCTCTAGTTCTTTCTGGAGTTTGTCATTCTCTTCCTTTAGTTCTTTCTGAAGTTTGTCATTCTCTCCCTCTAGGTCCTTCTTCATTCTCTCTCCTTAGTCTCTGACTTGTTCTTTATATTCCTTGATCTCTTTGAATATTTCTGCAATTGTTCCTTTAAGATCTGTGCCCTGGGTCACTCCCAAGAGGATTCCACTGTAGGAATCTCCCACAGGGTTGGTAGAGCTTGGCATGGAATTATCCTGCACCTTTCCCATGTTGTCCCTTCTTTCCCATGTTGTCCCTTCATCATATCCCTGGCAAGTGGGTTTTCTTTTTGCCTGTATTCCATTGTGAATCCCAAATGCCTCTTCACTCTGTTGAAGGCTTGCTTTGCTTGCCTCCTTCAGATGCCTTTTTTTTCCTCTTTGTTTATGGATGTTGACTTCTTTAGTTTTCAGGCTTTCAATTTTGTTTATATCTTGGAAGTCTAACTCACTCTTCCCTTTCTGTTCTGAAGGTTGTCCAAAAATCTACTTGGCTACTCCCTCAGCAATTCCAGTTGGCTGGAGGGGGGGTTAATACCTTGCTTAGCCCCAGTACTCTGTGCTTCAGGAGGTTCTTGGAAGTCCCTGATCTAAGCTCTGTGCACTCAAGTCTCACAGTAGCAACAGGCCCACCTTTTATACCAGCTAGCAGAGCAACTCTGCCCCAACAGACACACAAGACAATGATTTAATTATCCAACAAACCAATGAAACAATTATCCAACAACCCAGAGATAGAATTATCCAACAATCCACCTGGCTGAAGCACCCAGCGCCTACCCGTGCTTCAGGTAGTCCTGGGAAATCCTCAATCTAAGCTCTGTGCACTCCAGTTATTTTTTAAGGTTCATTTTTAAATCCGTAAATACAACATGAGGATCATATGTACTAGATGTGGCAGTCATCCAACAGTTTCAGATGCCACATGATGTTCTAAAAGGTTATTAAAATACTAGAATCTGGAACAGTTTTGATTTTTTTTTTTATTTATGTGTATGAATGTATTGTCTGCATGTAGGTTTGTGCACCCATGTCGTGCAATGCTGTGGAGGTCAGAAGAGGGTGTGGATTCCCCTGGAACTGGAGTTACAGACAGTTCTCAGCCGCCATGTGGGTGCTGGGAATCGAACCTGGGTCCTCTGTAAGAGCAGTCGGCGCTCTTAACTGCTAGGCCATCTCTCCAGCCCCTTGATTTTTTTTTAAGTTCTCTTAATCTCAAAGAAAGGTTTGGATGATGTTGATTCTATTTATTCATTTACACAGCAAATATACTTTGAATAGCAAAGTGTGTAGCACAGGATATAAAGTATATGAAAGATGGCAAAGGAAGTTTACAGAAATTAAATCATGTAATGTAAACAAGAAGCTAACTCATTAAAGAAACATGTAATTTTTTTTTGTCTTTTCGAGACAGGGTCTCCCTGTAGCTCCAGCTGTCCTGGAACTCACTCTGTAGACCAGGCTGGCCTTTAACTCACAAAGACCTGCCTGCCTCTGCCTCCCAAGTTCTAGGATTAAAGGCTTGTGCCACCACACCTGGTAATGTAATTTTTTAGTAATAGTAAACTAGAGGTAGATTTATAACATTAAGCTTGAAAATATTTAGTAAATACTGTTTAGAGTATGGATCTTCCACAAAACTGTTATTGACTATTCCCTGCCAGAGCTTAAGGTATAGATGAAGATATAATCATGACTACTGTCTCTTTTTTTTCTGATTTACTACATAAGCTTCGGCTCTATAGGGGGAATTCAGTTTCATTGTGATACTAATAGATGATCCTATGTCCTCAAAAGTATGAGAAAATATTACAGTAATATGGCATAAAACTGACATAAATAATAATATAGAACCATAGACCTATGTCTTCGTTTATAGAGGGCTGTTCTTATTGTTGTAACCTTTCTGACTTTGCTGTTGTGTCTCTTTGGGGTGAACCAAATATGGAAGCAAGCCATTTCCTGGTCTGGTGTGACTGGAAAGGAAAAGCGGAGTAGTAATTGATTTTTTTCAATCTCATATAGCTGACATTGGGTCATTGTATCTTTGGGTGTGCGGTGAAAGTCAAGCCTCTTCTGCCGGAAGGCTCGCTGCGAGGCCTGCATTAGGGATATGTGAAGCCACATGGGTTCATACAGCCAACGTGAATACAGACGTGGTGCTTTGCTGAGCATGGGATGTCGGCTTAACTCGGCTGGGATGTTGCAATCAGCTGTTCATTGGGTTTGGCTGCTTCCTTCTTATAAAACTTAGGACTACCTGCCCAAGAGATTGTCCGGCACTGAGGTGGTTTGTGGTCCCCATATTAGTTGGAATTTGGGAGGTTTACCCTTTTTCACATTTTATTTTATACATGCTTGGATACTTGCCTTAGCCCGAGCCTTGTGTCGGTACTTATCTGGGACCGACAATGATGCTCCTCGATCTTCTTGAGGATATTCACTATGATATTGAACTGCGAAGAAATTCCTCAAGCAATAATAAATTAAAAAAAATATAAAATATAATTAAAATAACTAAATTTAATTTTTAAAAAAAAAAAAAAAAAAAAAGGCAAAAAATAAAAAATAAAGAAGAAAATATAGAATTTCCTTCAATTCTTTTAAAATTCTCACGTTTGATTGGAAGTATTCTTCTTTTGATATGTGCACGCGAGAGTGGTCATGTGAGCCGCCGAACGTGAGTAATCGCTAGTACGATGCACACATGAGTGCCTCCTGTTGTTTTGGGAGAGCGTGCAGCCATGATAGAAATAATATTGGATTAATTGAGGATTCTGGCCTTTCGGTAGGGTATTTTGGACATTCTGTTATGTGTCTCCGTTATTTTGAAAAATATTCCCGTGTTTGTGCCTGCAATTCAGTTTTGTAAGTGTGTTAGTGCTCAGTATTCCCTAGATGTCTTTTTTGTCATGGATGGTGCCCTAGGGACTGTCAGTTGCTGGTCTTTGATGGGGTGTTGGCTTTTTGTGGGTGGGCTACCATTCGGTCGACCATTTAATTGTGTTCTCAGAAGCATGCCTTCATTAGGAAAGGTAGTTTTTTTGTGGAGGGAGGGTGGCGGCAGATTCGCTCCTGTGAGTTCAAAAGCCACGATCTAAGTGAGAGGGGCCCTGGTCCTAGGATGGCCTCTAGCGGGATGATTGCGGGAGGAATAGGCGAGTGAAAGGTTGAGGGCTCCAGTGGTTTCTGAGACTGGGTACTGGTTGAAGTGGGTTAGATCCGTTTTTAGGATCTGGATTTAACTACAGTCTTGAAGTTGTGGCTCTCTGTTAGCCGGCAGCCAGCATTGTAGGTGGGGTTGAGTGTGCTAGCATTTTGGTCATGTTGTTGCGGTTTGGTGGGGTGCTGTTTTTTTAGTGGTTGGCGGGCACCGGTCTCAAAAAAAAAAGAAAAGAAAAAAAAAAAATATATATAAAATATATATATATATCTATATAATAATAAATATATACTTCCTTGGCTTATGTCGGATCTAAATCTAACTTCTTCTAGGATATAGGTATGTTTTATCTCCTCTTCCTATGTGTACTTTTTCTCTTGGTCGCCCAGAGTAAGAAATAGAAATTTACATGATTATATCTTCATCTATACCTTAAGCTCTGGCAGGGAATAGTCAATAACAGTTTTGTGGAAGATCCATACTCTAAACAGTATTTACTAAATATTTTCAAGCTTAATGTTATAAATCTACCTCTAGTTTACTATTACTAAAAAATTACATCACAGGTGTGGTGGCATCAAGCCTTTAATCCTAGAACTTGGGAGCAGAGGCAGGCATGGTCTTTGTGAGTTAAAGGCCACCTGGTCTACAGAGGAGTTCCAGGGACAGCTGGAGCTAACAGGGAGCACCCCTGTCTCGAACAGACAAAAAAAATTACAATGTTTCTTTAATGAGTTAGCTTCTTGTTTACATTACATGATTTAATTTCTGTAAACTTCCTTTGCCATCTTTCATATACTTTATATCCTGTGCTACACACTTTGCTATTCAAAGTATATTTGCTGTGTAAATGAATAAATAGAAATAACATCATCCAAACCTTTCTTTGAGATTAAGAGAACTTAAAAAAAATCAAGGGGCTGGAGAGTGGCCTAGGCAGTTAAAGCGCCGACTGCTCTTACAGAGGACACCCAGGTTCGAATTCCCAGCACCCACATGGCGGCTGAGAAGACTGTCTGTAAACTCCAGTTCCAGGGGAATCCACACCCTCTTCTGGACCTCCACAGCATTGCCACGACATGGGTGCACAAACCTACAATGCAGACAATTACCTTCATACCTAGATAAAAAAAAAAAAAATCAAAAACTGTCCAGTCTAGTATTTTAAAACCTTTTAGAACATCTGGGCATCTGAAACTGTTGGATGACTGCACATTCTAGTACATATGATCCTCATGTTTATTTACGGATTTAACAAGAACCTTAAAAAATAACTGGAGTGCAACAGACCGCCTTAGATTGAGGATTTCCCAGGACTATCCTGAACACGGGTAGGCGCTGGGTGCTTCAACCAGGTAGATTTTTTGATAATTCTATCACTGGGTTGTTGGTAATTGTTTCATTTGGTTTTGTTGGATAATTAAATCATTGTCTTGCTGGTCTGTTGGGGCGAGTTCTCTGGCTAGCTGGTATTAAATGGGTGGGCCTGTTACACTGTGACACTTGAGTGCAGAGCTTAGATCGGGATTCTCCAAGAAACCTCCTGAAGCACAGAGTACGGGCTAAGCAAGGTATTAACCCCCCCTCCAGCCAACTGGAATTGATGAGAGAGTAGACCAATAGATTTTTGGACAACTCATAGAAACAGAAAGGGAAGAGTGGAAGTTAGACTTTCCAAGATATAAACAAAATTGAAAGCCTGAAAACTAAAGAGTCAACACTCCATAAACAAAGAGGAAAAAAAGGCATCTGAAGGATGGCAAAGCAAAGCCAAGCCTTCAACAGAGTGAAGAGGCATTTGGGATTCACAATAGGAATACAGGCACAAAATGAAAACCCACATGCCAGGGATAGATGAAGGGACAACATGGGAAAGAAGGACCAACATGGAAGACTCAGGATAACTCCATCCAAGCTCTACAAACCCTGTGGAGATTCTACCAGTGGAATTCCTCTTGGGAGTATCCCAGGGCACAGATCTTAAGAACAATTGCAGAAATATTCAAACGAGATCAGGAATATACGAACAAGTAAGAGCCTAAGGCAGAGCGAATGAGAAGGCACCTAGAGGGGAGAGAATGAACAAACTTCAGAAGAACTCAAAGGAAGAAGAAATGACAAACTCCAGAAAGAAATAGGGGAGACAATGACAACTTCCAAAGAAGTGGAAACACTTGAAAAAAGGAAAACCAACCGGCAAAGCAAGGAGCTACAGACGAAGAGTTGAGAACTCAAAAGGGAAATGGAAATACTAAAGAAATCACGAGAATGAAATGAAAAAAAAAATAGAACACTACCAATCAAAAAAAAAAAAAAAAAAAAGAAGAAAGGAAAGGAAAAGGCCTCAGAAATAGAGTGGAGGAAGCGGAACAAAAGATAATACAGACTGGCAGATAACAGATCAACTAAAAAGCCAAGTAAAGGATTAGGAAAAATATTTTAAAATAAACAAAATGGAACAACCAGGAAATATGGGACACTAGAAAGATCAAAACCTCTGCATCATAGGAAGAGAAAGGAGAAGAATACCAGATAATTGGTATTTGATTCAGATACTTCAATAGAAAATACGAAAGAACATTTCTGCGCTTCGTTTTTTGGAAGCGGGGAGAGAGGGTCGGCAGTTTGGGTCCATGCCTCTGCACCGTGGTGTGGGCAGGAGTGAAGTCAATCAGCAGGGCAGTCAGATGACATCCCCCTCTGCCACCAGCAGAATCAGTGAGAATCCCCAGTGGACTTTTTTTTTTGTGAGGAAACTTCAGACCACAAGGGAAGAAAAGAGTGCTTGGCTTCCAAATCACAATATATAAACGAAAATTAAAGCCTGCAACTAGACAATCAATACTCCATAAACAAGGAAGATTTTCCAGGAAGGAAAAAAAAAGCATCTGAAGGAGCCGAAGCAAAAACCATCTGCAACATAGTGAAAAGGATTTGTGATCTGAACCACAAAAGGGAAGTCCAACATGCCAGGGACACGATGAAAGTGACAACAGGGAAGGCAAACAGATAATCCTCACCCGAAGCTCCTACCAATACGTAGGAAGATACCTACAATGAGAACTCTCGGAGGAGACCCAAAGGAACAGAGTCTTAGATGAATAATTGTTAGACCCTATGCAGAGAAATTCAGAGAACGTAAAAAAGAATTCAGAGAACTAAAAAGAGAGAATGAAAAACTCAAAAAGGACCAGAGGGATACCAAGACACATCAGAAGAACTAAAGGAACCAGACTGATAAACCCAGAGAAGAGAACTAGAGGGAGAAAAAAAACAAAACTCTGAAAGGACAGTAGAAAACACTGAAAAAGGAAGCCAACCAACGAAGTAAGGAGCACCAAGAAAGAGATTGAGAAGCCCAAAAAGGAAATGGCAAATACTAAAGAAAACACAGGATGAAAACGAAAAAGAAAATTAGAATACTACATCCAATCATAGAAGAAAGGAAAGGAAAAAGCTTCAAGAAGTAGAATGGAGGAAGCCAGAAACAGAAGAATATCATGATCTGGAAGATAACACAGCAGCAATTAAAAAAGCTCAAATAAAGATTATGAAAAATTTAAAACATACCACAAAAGTGAAAACAACCAGGAAATATGGGACACTATGAAAAGATCAAACCTCCCTCATCATAGGAATAGAGGAGAGTGAAGAATCTCAGAGAATACGTATTGATCATGAGATCTTCAACAGAATAATAGATGAAAATTTCCCAAACAAAAATAGACAAACCCATTACAATACTAAGAAGCATATAGACCCCAAATGACAAGATCAGAAATACAACACCCCATGCCATATCATAGTGCAAAACATTCCTAGATGCCGCCAAAAGAAAGACAAAATTATGAGGGCTACAAAAGAAAAAGCACAGTCCACTACACAAGGGGAAACCCATCAGAATTACAATTGACTACTTGGCAATAACCAATGAAAGCAAGAAGAACATTGGTGCAAAGCTTCCCAGTGTTCAATGGGAACTATGGGATGCCCAACCCAGAATAATTTAACCAGCTAACATGTCGACTGATAGTTGAAGAGAGGAAGAAAATTTCCAATGACATAAACAAGATGAAGGCATAATGTCTAGAAAACCACACTCCTCATAAAAACTTGAAGCAATTCAAAGGGCAGACGAGAGGAGCAACAATCCTCAAACACCTAGGAAAAGAAATTAATAAAAAACATAACTAAAGGGACCCCAAAAATCAGTAGGTGCAGAAGTCCAAATGGATAATAAAGTGAAAGGAAGCAAACATGCATTTTCAGTTATAACCTTAAATATTAATGGCTAAACTCCCCAAATCAAAAAGGCATAGGAGCTGGAGAATGGGATTAGGAAACAAAACCCATCTATAGCTGTCTACAAGAAACCCCATCTCAATTATCAAGGATAGGCACCAATTTAAGGTGAAGGGATGGAAGAAAGTTTCCAAGAAATGGTACCAAAAGAAAGGGGTGTGGCTATTCTATATCAGACAAAATAGACTTCAAGCAAAAGAAATCAAAGAGATCAAAGAGGGCCATTAACCTTTATTAAAGAACAATTGACATGAAGATCTCACAATCATGAATAATATGCCTACAAACTTGTGCACTAATTTAAAAAATTCTTCAGGATCTCAAGGCACAGATTACACCCCAGCACAATCTATAGTAGTGGGAACTTCAATTACCCCATTAAATTCCACTAGACAGATCCAAACAGGACAAAGGATAAAAACAGAAGACATCTGAACTAAATGACACAATACTCCCAAATGGACCTCACAGACACTAACAGAATATTCATCCCAAACACACAGAAATATCACTTTCTAGTCTCGGGCGGCACATTCTCAATCGACACATTCTCTCAAATAGACCATTATGGCTGGACACAGGAAAAAAACTCAACAAATAAAAAAGATTGAAAATTTATCTCATGCTTCTATCGGACCAACATGCAATAAATTCTAAATTATCAACACCAGGAAAAAACCTACAACCTACAGAGAAACTTCGAAGACTAACAACAAAACCCACTCTCCCTGAATAATGAATGGGTCAAGGAAGAAATAAAGAGTGGAGAAGATAAAAACATTCCTGGAACTGAATGCAATGTAAACACAACACAGCAAAATCTATGGGACACTTTTAAAAGCAGTCCTAAGAGGAAGTTATAGCTCTAAGTGCCTACCATTAAAAAAAAAAAAAACAAGAATAGCAAAGTGAATGATCTAACTCTGCGCTAAAAACACTCAAAGAGACAACAACAACATGAATCCTAAACGGAGCAGACAAGAAGAAATAACAAAAAATCAGAGAGGAGATCAATAAAATAAAATAGAACAAAGAAAACCATACAAAAATTCTGAACTCCAAAAAGTTGGTTCTATAGAGAATAAACAAGATAGGACAGACTCTTCTAGCCCAGTTACCCAAAAGAAAGAGGAACAAACAAAATCAATAGAATCTGTGATAAAGGGGAATATCCAACAAGACCAATGAAAGAGCATCCAGACAATCGTACGGGAATACTTCAAAAACTTATACTCACTACTAAGTTTGAAAACATAGAGAAATGGATGATATCTGCAAGTACTGGGAATCCCAAAGCTCAACTAAGAAGAGACTCGACAGCCTAAATAGACAAACTAATAAGGAAGAATCGAAGATGATACGTAGCCGCTGTGCAGGATCAGCTTTAGTGTCACCTTGACAACTGGGTTAGGAGCTCAAATTGGGGAATTTGCTCCATGGATTTGCCTGCTGGCCACCATCTGTGGTATATTGTCTTGATTGTTGCGCGTGCCAGTCTAGAGGTCATGCGATGGCATGATTGTAAGCCAGGCAAGCCGGTGACATGGGCCTGTTGCTCATCTCCTGCCTTCCAGGTTCCTGCTCTAGTTGCCTGTCTTGGCTTCCCTAAGTTAATGAACTGTGGACAACACGGCGCTGTACGCTGAATAATCCCTTTCCTCCCAAGTTGGTGTCAGAGTGTTTTGTCCCATCNAAAAAAAAAAAAAAGATGTAGTGTGAAGATGCAACAGAGGTGGGGAAGAGAAGACCCCAGCACCCTCTGGAAAGTCCTTACTAAAGTTGAAACCCATTCATTAGAATATCTTCAAAGAGAACGGTAGCTTGATAGGATGAAAGATCTGTGGAGAAAGGGAGATCCTGTGATGTTGCAGTCCATTCTCAAGTCTATACATTGTTACACATCAATATCCTCAATGCTTACAAACTTGCCTAAAATCTCAACCTGTGAGTTCAAATTCGTTGGTTATTAGCTAATGGAAGAAGGATCAGAAGAAGGCATTGGATTCCCTAGAACTGGAGTTAAAGATGGTTATTACTGCCATGTGGACGCTGGGACTCGAACTCTGCAAGAGTAGCTAGTGCTCTTAACCACTGAGCCATCTCTGGACAAAAGCAGCTCTTTATTTTTTGACACAAGTTTTGAAGCAAGAATTTAAAAACACGAATTCTTTGTTTTTTCTTTCTTTTTCTTGTTCTTTCTTTCTTTCTTTCTTTCTTTCTTTTTACTTCGTCTTTTTCTTTTTCTTTCTCTCATTTTCTTTTCTCTCTTCTTTCTTTCTCTTTCTTTTCTCTTTTCTCTCTTTTTGGTCTTTTTGAGTGGGGTCTTCCTGTAGCCTACATGTATATAGGCTGGCCTGGTACTCACTATGTCGACCAGGGTGACCTCTGTCTCAAGAGATCCATCTGCCTCTGCCTCCTGAGTTGCTGGGATTGAAGCAGTGCATCACCACCCTGGCCATTCATTTTTCATTTTCATCTTTATGTCTATTATAAAGCCCTGCAAACCATAGGCTGTAATCATCTGGCACCTATTCCAGCTGATCATATGAAACTCTCCACTGCAAGCGTTAGAATAACAATGTTGGGCGTGGTTGGTGCACGCCTTTAATCCTAGCACTTGGGAGGCAGAGGCAGGTGGATCTCTGTGAGTTCAAGCCCACCTGATCTACAAAATGAGCTCCAGGACAGCTGGAACTAAAGGGAGACCTTGTCTCACAAGATAAAAAAAAATAATAATAAAATCAAAATAAATAATAAATAAATAGAATAATATGTCTTCTTTTTTTTGTTTGTACTTTTTTGCTGACAAAAGCAAACTTGGGAAGGAAAGGGTTTATTTCTCTTATAGCTATACAGTCCATCTGTGGGGGAAATTCAAGGCAGAACCTGGAGGCAGGAATTGAAGCACAGACCAAGGGAGAAACACTGCTTGCTGGCTTACTCCTCTGGGATGTGCTCAGCCTGCTTTCTTATAAAACTAAGGACTACCTGCCCAGGCGCGGCACTGCCCAAGTGGATTGGGCCCTTCCACATATTTACCAGTGTCTCACAGACATGCCCTCAGGATAATCCTATGGAAGAAATTCCTCAAAAAAAAAAAAAAAAAAAAAAGAAATTCCTCAATTGAAATTCCTCAGTTGAAGTCTCTCTTCCCAGGTGTCAAGTTGCCAACTATCCAGCACAAGGGCCTCCTTTTGTTTTGAGCCAAACAATATAAAATAATAAATTGTAATTGCATAGTTTACATTTTTTTTTATTCTCCGTTATTTTAAAAATATCTTTGTGTGCAATCAGATGTTAGTCTCTAGATGCTTTTGGTCCTGGACAGTTGCTGGGTGTGGTGGCACACACCTTTAATTCCAGCATTCAAGAGGCAAAGGCAGAGATCTCTGTGAGTTCAAGGCCAGCCTGGTCTACATAGGGAGCTCCAGGGCCAGCTGGGACTAAGGGGTAGAGTAGACCCTGTCTCAAAAAAAAAGAAAAAGAAAAAAAAAAAAAAAAAATATATAATTATAGATATATATTATATATTAATATATATTATACTTCCTTGCTTATGTCGGATCTAATCTAACTTCTTCTAGGATAGGTATGTTTTATCTCCCTTCCTATGTGTACTTTTTCTCTGGTTCGCCCAGAGTAAGAAATAGAAATTTACATGATTATATCTTCATCTATACCTTAAGCTCTGGCAGGGAATAGTCAATAACAGTTTTGTGGAAGATCCATACTCTAAACAGTATTTACTAAATATTTTCAAGCTTAATGTTATAAATCTACCTCTAGTTTACTATTACTAAAAAATTACATTACCAGGTGTGGTGGCACAAGCCTTTAATCCTAGAACTTGGGAGCAGAGGCAGGCATGGTCTTTGTGAGTTAAAAGGCCAGCCTGGTCTACAGAGTGAGTTCCAGGACAGCTGGAGCTAACAGGGAGCACCCTGTCTCGAAAGACAAAAAAAATTACATGTTTCTTTAATGAGTTAGCTTCTTGTTTACATTACATGATTTAATTTCTGTAAACTTCCTTTGCCATCTTTCATATACTTTATATCCTGTGCTACACACTTTGCTATTCAAAGTATATTTGCTGTGTAAATGAATAAATAGAATCAAACATCATCCAAACCTTTCTTTGAGATTAAGAGAACTTAAAAAAAAATCAAGGGGCTGGAGAGATGGCCTAGGCAGTTAAGAGCGCCGACTCGCTCTTACAGAGGAACAGGTTCGATTCCCAGCACCCACATGGCGGCTGAGAACTGTCCTGTAACTCCAGTTCCAGGGGAATCCACACCCTCTTCTGACCTCCACAGCATTGCACGACATGGGTGCACAAACCTACATGCAGACAATACATTCATACACATAAATAAAAAAAAAAATCAAAAACTGTTCCAGATTCTAGTATTTTAAAACCTTTTAGAACATCATGTGGCATCTGAAACTGTTGGATGACTGCCACATCTAGTACATATGATCCTCATGTTGTATTTACGGATTTAAAATGAACCTTAAAAAATAACTGGAGTGCACAGAGCTTAGATTGAGGATTTCCCAGGACTACCTGAAGCACGGGTAGGCGCTGGGTGCTTCAGCCAGGTGGATTGTTGGATAATTCTATCTACTGGGTTGTTGGATAATTGTTTCATTGGTTTGTTGGATAATTAAATCATTGTCTTGTGTGCTGTTGGGGCAGAGTTGCTCTGCTAGCTGGTATAAAAGGTGGGCCTGTTGCAACTGTGAGACTTGAGTGCAGAGCTTAGATCGGGATTCCAAGAAACCCTCCTGAAGCACAGAGTACTGGGGCTAAGCAAGGTATTAACCCCCCCTCCAGCCAACTGGAATTGTGAGGGAGTAGCCAAGTAGATTTTTGGACGAACTCATGAAACAGAAAGGGAAGAGTGAGTTAGACTTCCAATATATAACAAAATTGAAAGCCTGAAAACTAAAAAGTCAAACTCCATAAACAAAGAGGAAAAAAAGGCATCTGAAGGAGGCAAGCAAAGCAAGCCTTCAAAGAGTGAAGAGGCATTTGGATTCACAATGGAATACAGGCAAAAGAAAACCCACTTGCCAGGGATACGATGAAGGGACAACATGGGAAAGAAGGACAACATGGAAAGCGCAGGATAACCTCCACATGCCAAGCTCTACCAACCCTGTGGGAGATTCTACCTGGAATCCTCTTGGGAGTGACCCAGGGCACAGATCTTAAGGAACAATTGCAGAAATATTCAAACAGATCAAGGAATATAACGAACAAGTCAGAGACTAAGGAGAGAGAATGAAGAAGGCCTAGAGGGAGAGAATGACAAACTTCAGAAGAACTAAAGGAAGAGAATGAAAACTCCAGAAAGAATAGAGGGAGAAAAATGACAACTTCCAGAAGAAGTGGAAACACTGAAAAAGGAAACCAACCGGCAAAGCAAGGAGCTACAAGAGAGATTGAGAAGCCCAAAAGGAAATGGAAATACTAAAAGAAATCACAGGAAGAAATGAAAAAAAGAAATAAACACTCATCCAATCAAGAAGAAAGGAAAGGAAAAGGCCTCAGAAATAGAGTGGAGGAAGCGGAACAAAGATATCAGATGAAGATAACAGAACAACTAAAAAGCTCAAGTAAAGATTAGGAAAAATTTTAAAATAAACAAAAGTGGAACAACCAGGAAATATGGGACACTATGAAAAGATCAAACCTCTGCATTATAGGAATAGAGGAAGAGAAGAATACAAGAATGGTATTGATCAGATCTTCAACATAGAATAATAGAAGAAAATTTCTGCCTTCGTCTTTGGAGCCGGGAACAGAGGGTCGGCAGGTTTGGGTCCATGCCTCTGCACCTTGGTGTGGGCAGGTAGGAAGTCAATCAGGCAGGGCAGTCAGACATACCCCCCTCTGCCACCAGCAGAAATCAGTGAGAATCCAAGTGGACTTTTTTTTTTTTGGAGAACCTTCAGAACAAGGAGAAAAGAGTGCTTTGGCTTCCAATATCCAATATATAAACAAAATTAAAGCCTGAAAACTAGACAAGTCAATACTCCATAAACAAGGAAGAGGAAAGGAAAAAAAAAGCATCTGAAGGAGGAAAGCAAAACCATCTGCTAACATAGTGAAAAGGAATTTGTGATCTGAACCACAAAAGGGAAGTCCACATGCCAGGGACACGATGAAGAGACAACATGGGAAAGGCACAGGATAATCCTTCACCCAGCTCTACCAATACTGTAGGAGATAGCTACAATGGAACTCTCGGAGGAGACCCAAGGAACAGATCTTAGAGAATAATTGCAGACCTATGCAGAGAAATTAGAGAACGTAAAAAAGAATTCAGAGAACTAAAGAGAGAGAATGAAAAACTCAAAAAGGACCTAGAGGGATACAAGAAACATCAGAAAGAACTAAAGGAACAGACTGATAAACTCCAGAAAGAACTAGAGGGAGAAAAAAAACAAACTCTGAAATGGAAGTAGAAACACTGAAAAAGGAAGCCAACCAACGAAGTAAGGAGCACCAAGAAGAGATTGAGAAGCCCAAAAAGGAAATGGAAATACTAAAGAAAACACAGGATGAAACGAAAAAGAAAATTAGAATACTCATCCAATCAAGAAGAAAGGAAAGGAAAAAGCTTCAGAAGTAGAATGGAGGAGCACAGAACACAGAGAATATCAAATCTGGAAGATAACACAGAGCAATTAAAAAAGCTCAAATAAAGATTATGAAAAATTAAAATACACAAAAGTGGAACAACCAGGAAATATGGGACACTATGAAAAGATCAAAACCTCCTCATCATAGAATAGAGGAAGTAGAAGAATCTCAAGAGAATAGTATTGATCAGATCTTCAACGAATAATAGATGAAAATTCCCCAAACTAAAAAATAGACAAACCCATACAATACAAGAAGCATATAGGACCCCAATAGACAAGATCAGAAAATAACACCCCATGCCATATCATAGTACATTCTAGATGCGCCAAAGAAAGACAAAATTATGAGGGCTACAAAAGAAAAACAAGTCACATACAAAGGGAAACCCATCAGAATTACAATTGACTTCTTGGCTCAAACCATGAAAGCAAGAAGAACATGGTGCAAAGCATTCCCAGTGTTAAGGGACTATGGATGCCCACCCAGAATAATTTACCCAGCTAAAAATGTCGACTATAGTTGAAGGAGAGAGAAAAATTTCCATGACATAAACAAGATGAGGATAAATGTCTAGAAAACCAACTCCTCATAAATACTTGAAGCAATTCAAAGGGCAGAAGAGAGGAGCAACAATCCTCAAACACCTAGGAAAAGAAAATTAATAAAAACATAACCATAGGGACCAAAATCAGAGGTAGAAGTCCAAATGGATAATAAAGTGAAAGGAAGCAAACATACATCTTTCATTATAACCTTAAATATTAATGGGCTAAACTCCCCAATCAAAAGGCATAGACTGGAGAATGGATTAGGAAACAAAACCCATCTATATGCTGTCTACAAGAAACCCATCTCAATTTCAAGGATAGGCACCAATTTAAGGTGAGGGATGGAAGAAATATTCCAAGAAATGGTACCAAAAAGAAGCGGGTGTGGCTATTCTAATATCAGACAAAATAGACTTCAAAGCAAAAGAAATCAAAAGAGACAAAGAGGGCCATTACATCTTTATTAAAGGAACAATTGACAATGAAGATCTCACAATCATGAATAAATATGCAAAACTTATAAAAAAAATTCTTCAGGATCTCAAGGCACAGATTAAACCCCAGCACAACTAATAGTAGGGGAACTTCAATACCCCATTAATTCCACTAGACAGATCCAAACAGGACAAAGGATAAAAACCAGAGAGACATCTGAACTAAATGACACAATACACCAAATGGACCTCACAGACATCTACGAATATTCATCCAAACAACAATGAATATACTTTCTACTCCGGCATCTCACGAACATTCTCCAAAATAGACCATATACTGGGACACAGGAAAAAAACTCAACAAATAAAAGATTGAAAATAATCTCATGCTTCTATCGAGACCAACAGTGCAATAAAACTCAAATATCGACACCAGGAAAAACCCTACAACCTACAAGAACACTTGGAGACTAAACAACACTCTCCTGAATAATGAATGGGTCAAGGAAGAAATAAAGATAGAAGTAAAAACATTCCTGGAACTGAATGACAATGATAAAACAACACAGCAAAATCTATGGGACACTTTAAAAGCAGTCCTAAGAGGGAAGTTTATAGCTCTAAGTGCCTACATTAAAAAAAAAAAAAAACAGAATGAGCACAAGTGAATGATCTAACTCTGCAGCTAAAAACACTTAAGAGACAACAACAAATGAATCCTAAACAGAGCAGACAAGAAGAAATAACAAAAAATCAGAGCAGAGATCAATGAAATAAAATAGAAACAAAGAAAACCATACAAAAAATCATGAATCCAAAAGTTGGTTCTTGAGAGAATAAACAAGATAGACAGACTTTTAGCCCAGTTACCAAAAGAAAGAGGGAACAACGCAAATCAATAGAATCTGTGATGAAAGGGGAAATATCACAACAAGACAATGAAAAGATCCAGACAATCGTACGGGAATACTTCAAAAACTTATACTCTACTAAGTTTGAAAACATAGAAGAAATGGAGAATATCTGAATCCTGGGAATCACCAAAGCTCAACTAAGAAGAGATCGACAGCCTAAATAGACCATAATACATAAGGAAATCGAAGATGTATAAGTAGCCGCTGTGCAGGATAGCTTTAGTGTCACTTGACACCCTGGGTTGAGGGAGCCTCAATTGGGGAATTTGGCTCCATTGGATTTGCCTGTGGCCACATCTGTGGTATATTGTCTTGATTGTTGGACGTGACAGTATAAGAGGCAGGATGGCATGAGTGAAGCCAGGCAAGCCGTGACATGGCCTGTGCTTCACTCCTGCCTCCAGGTTCCTGCTCTAGTTCCTGTCTTGGGCTTCCTAAGTAATGAACTGTGACCCAGGGTGTAAGCTGAATAACCCTTTCTCCCCAAGTTGGTGTCAGAGTGTTTTGTCACAGCAATGGAAAACAAACTAGGACAGAAATTTGGTACCAGAGGAGAGTGGATATTGTCTGTGACAGACTGACCTTTGTGTTTGGGGGAAGGATGTGGAGGCGTTTGGAACTTGTGGCTGGGAAGACATGAGGCCTAAAGATGGGTTGCTGTGGAGCTTGGAAGCAGGTTTTGCTGAAAGGTTGTAGAAGGATGGAGGCCTGGGCTGGTGAAGTTTCTAGTTTCAAAGGGGAGCAGAGACATCATCAGGGACTGTGTATGATCTTGATTGTGGGTTTGGTCAGCTGGGGCTGAAGAAATCAGCTGTAAGTAACAAAACCAGAAACTGAAGTGAAGTTCCTTGGTTGTACTTGGGACAACTGAGTGCTGGTTATCTGGGGCTGAAAAATCAGCTGCTAAGTAACAAGAGACCAGCTATTCTTTTTTTTTTTGTCTTTTTGAGACTGGATCTCCCTGTAGCCCTAGCTGTCCTGGAACTCACTCTGTAGACCAGGCTGGCCTTGAACTCACAGAGATCTGCCTGCCTCTGCTCCCCAAGTGCTAGGATTAAAGGTGTGCGCCACCACACCAGGCTCACACTACATCTTATAACTAGAGTGAGATCTCAGTGTGTTGCAACAGGCAAGCACAAATTCTGACCCTGAAGGAGACAGTATTTTCCCTTAAGTTAGGAGTAGAATAACTTTATTGCTATGGTTATTATGAGGAGGGTTATGTGTGGAAGGGTGGATGTGCCTGCTGAGTAAACAAAGCTGAACATAAGCATTTGACTCATCCCTGTCCTCTTTGTTTGGGTGACAGATCCTGTTAGAAGAAAATATACATCTCTCAGACTTTCCTACAAATAGGATTGCATATGTGAGTTATGTTCTGCCCATAAGATGAGATTTAGGGGGCCAAAAGAGATGGCTCCATGGTTAAGAGCACTGGATACTCTTGCAGAGGACCTGGGTTCAATTCCCAGCACCCACATGGTGGCCATCAACCATTTGTAACTCCGGTTCCAGAGGATCTAACAGCCTCTTCTGACTTCTGTGGGCACTACACAACATGGGGGCACTTACATGCATGTAGGCAATATGGGTATACACAGAAAATAAAAATAATAAAATCATTTCTAAAAAAATGACTTCTAAAAGTCATTCCATGGAGCAGATGTTACTGACAAACACATAAGTTTAGTTTAGAGGCCACTTTGTTTGATAGCATCTATATACACTTTATTCCTTGACTTGTATGTCTTATGTGTGGTTGGCACAATATTTCCTGTAAACTCAAATCATCCATTATTTTAGTACTTGAATAAAAACTCAGGAATGAAGCCGGGTGTAGTGGCACACGCCTTTAGTCCCAACACTCGGGAGGCAGAGGCAGGTGAATCTTTGTGAGTTCAAGGCCAGTCTGGTCTACAGAGAGAGTTCTGTAGGTTAGCTGGGGCTACAGGGAGATCCTATCTCAAAAAGACAAAAAAAAAAAAAAAACCCAAAAAACAAAACAAAACAAAAAAAACCCTCAGGACTGAAAAGGATCTACATCTGCAGACCATGAGTCTTACTTAGATCCTACACTTAAAGCTTCATCTGTGTCTTCCCATCCCTTCAAGTCTCGGTACACTCAATTACTACATGGGTGTCAAATGACTATGATATGGGCAGCCACAAAATAAGTAACAGTACCAAAATCTTAACAAATGGATCACAAATACATGTGTACACTTCAAGCCAACTTTCCAGAGACATCTCCCTAAATTTTTGGGGGGGGGCATCCACTGACTGTTTAAATATCTATTTTCAACTATTAAAGTATTTTCTACTTAGCTCCGCTTGCTGGCTTATTCCTTTCTGCCTGTTGACGTGACCAAGGAAGCATAGCTAAAGACTCTCGCCTCCCATCATCATGTCCAAGTCCGAGTCTCCTAAGGACCCCAAGCGGTTGCGGAAGCTCTTCATCCGAGGGCTGAGCTTCGAAACAACCGATGAGAGTCTGAGGAGCCATTTTGAGCAATGGGGAACCCTTACAGACTGTGTGGTCACGAGAGATCCAAACACGAAGCGCTCCAGAGGTTTCGGGTTTGTCACTTATGCCACAGTGGAGGAGGTGGATGCAGCTATGAACGCAAGGCCACACAAAGTGGGCGGGACAGTCATGGAGCCAATGAGAGCTGTGTCACGGGAAGATTCTCAAAGCCCAGGTGCCCACTTAACGGTGAAAAAGATCTTTGTTGGTGGTATTAAAGAAGACACTGAAGAGCATCACCTTCACCTACGAGATTATTTTGAGCAGTATGGGAAAATCGAAGTGATTGAAATCATGACTGACAGGGGCAGTGGAAAAAAGAGGGGCTTTGCTTTTGTCACCTTTGATGACCGTGATTCTGTGGATAAGATTGTCGTTCAGAAATACCATAGAGTGGATGGGCACAACTGTGAAGGGAAAAAAGCTTTGTCAAAACAAGAGATGGCTAGTGCCTCACCCAGCCAAAGAGGTCGAAGTGGCTCCGGAAATTTCGGTGGCAATGACAATTTTGGTTGTGGAGGAAACTTCAGTGGTCGTGGTGGCTTTGGTGGCAGCCGTGGCGGTGGTTGATATGGCGGCAGTGGGGATGGCTATAACGGATTTGGCAATGACGGAAGCAACTTTGGAGGTGGTGGAAGCTACGATGATTTTGGCAGTTACAACAATCAATCTTCAAATTTTGGACCAATGAAAGGAGGAAACTTTGGAGGCAGAAGCTCTGGCCCTTATGGGCGGTGGAGGCCAATGCTTTGCTAAACCATGAAACCAAGGTGCCTATGGGGGTTCCAGCAGGAGCAGTAGCTATGGCAGTGGCAGAAGGTTTTAAGTACTATCAGGGAGGAATCTGCTACAGGCTTATCAGCGGTTAATTAAAAAAAAACAAAATCAGAAACTTCTGCCCAAGCTCATGACTAAAAGGAACAGCCTTGAGAGGACAGCCTTTGCTCTGAGCTGCTCTGCTTCAGTCTCACTGCTACGTGTTTGGTTTTATCTGCTGTGCAGCTCTATAAAATCATTCAATTTTGTGAATGGATCTTTTAAAAAATATTTTAAAAAAGAAAAGAAAAAAATAAAGTATTTTCTACTTGAAAACATGGTTTCCATTTCTAGTGTACTGTACCTTGACTGATACACAATCTTTTAAAAATAGGCTTGTTCCTTATCCAAAATAAATCTCCTTCCCTGACCTTGTAGTGCTAATTTGACAACCCAAAAGTAAAGCAGATAGTCCAACAGCCGTGGTTCATAATCCCTGAAACCACAAAGCCTTTCCAGAAAATCCATAGCTGAATGTATCATGCTGTATTTAATATTTTTGGAGATAGTCAAGAGAAACAACATAGAGATTAAAATTGTTTTTTTTTAAAGATTTTTGCTAGAATTCCTGAACTTCAAGAAAATTCTACATGCTCTCAGAAAGAAAAGACAAAGTATCTCTACAAAGGTACAGGAATAAGTTTTTCAATTAAAAATTTTCAGCCATAGCTCTGGGAAGCTAAAATTTCCTAAAATTGTTTCAATGTTTTTTTTTTTAACAAAGACTTCGTTGATAATCACCCCTTCAAATTGTACTGAGTACAAACTCTTCTTTATATATTGAAATGCCATGCATCTATCAAGCCTTCCCATATATTTCACAAATGAGTAATAGTGGAAAAAATTAACTATTCAATAGACTATACACTTTTTTTTCACATAAATTTATTTTTATTTTTTTAACAAATCTAGACCCGTGTTCCCGCCCATTCCCCCACCCAGCAAGATCTCATGCATTCTGCCAAACATGCTTTTCATCTCTTTCTCAGACTTTCTCAATATTCTCCATAAGGAAGTTGACTGTTTTGAGCAGAAGTTCACTGTTTCAGTCAGTTCTTTGATGCAGTCCTTTCTGTTGTTGTTGTTGTTGTTGTTTCCATTATGCATTACACCCAACTGCTTTGGACAAAAGCTCAGGGGGCCCTACATAAGAAATACTTACAACTAGGTAATTGGCACTAGCATCCACAGATGAGGGATACCATTCGTCGTTTGTTTTTCTGGGACTGTGTTACTTCACTCAGCATGATGTCCTCTAGCTCCAGCCATTTTCCTGCAAAGCTCGTGATGTCTTTCTTTACTGCTGCATAGAACTCCATTGTGTAGATGTACCACATTTTCTCTATCCACTCGTCAGTTGAGGGGCAATTAGGTTGGCTCCAGCTCCTTGCTATCGTGAAGAGAGCTGCAATAAACATGGCCGTGCATGTATCTCTGTGGTGGCGTGAGTCTTGAGGGTACATGCCCAGGAGTGTTATGGCTGGGTCGGGTGGCAAGTTCATTCCAAGTCTTCCAAGGGTTCTCCACACTACTTTCCATAGTGGCTGCATGAGTTTACATTCCCACCAGCATTGGATGAGTGTTCCCCTTTCCCCACAACCTCTCCAGCACTAGACTATACACTTAGTATAAAAATATAAGTGCATAAGCAAGTGTAATGAAAAGTTAATTTTCATCCTATCTTTGTTCCCTAGCCAGCTAGTCACCTTCTTAAACATAACAAAGTTCATTTTTGAAAGTGCAAATCTCCAGACTGAGGTTTAATTGACATACATAAAATTTATTTTTTTGTAGTATACAGATAAGTGGTTACCTTAGTTACTTTCTATTTCTGTGATAAAATATTGACCAAAAACAATTGGGAAGGAAAAGCTGTGTTTGGCTTATAGCCCATCATCAAGGGAAGCCAGCATAAATTCATTGCAGGAACTTAGAGGCAGGAGTTGAAGCACAGACCAGGGAGGAATGTTGCTTGCTGGCTTGCCCTTCTAGTCCTTGCTCATTCTGCTTTCTTATACAACAAAGGTCCACCTGCCTAATAGTGGAACCACTCACAATGGTTTGGGCCATCCCACATGACTCAACAATTAAGAATATGCCCTACAGATGTGGCCACAGATCAATCCAATGGAGGTTGACTCTACCTATGTGTCTCAAGTTGATAATTGTAGCTATCTAGCATAGTGGCATTTAGCATTTTGGAAGAGTTGTACAACCGTCTCAGCTACCTAATTCTAGACTATTTACATCATCCATAAGAAACTCCATATGCATTATCAGCTAATCTTTATTTTTCCTACATGTAGTCCCTGACAGATACAAATCTATATCTCAAAGTAGCAATATGTATGGATACAATATGATAGTATCCATAATAAATTTAAAAATTATTCAAATATTATTAGGCCACCTTTGTTTTATGTCTTTCTATGAAGCTTTATATTTTATTGCTCAACTTTATTTACACTGGTCTCCCTAGCCTTAATAAAGTCAGTAAAACAGCACTTATGTAGTGACTTTAGGACAGAGTTATCACATGTTTTAGAGAAGAACCCAGTATTACTCAGTCTTCAGTATTACTCACTGACAAAATACCTGAGAAAAATAATTTGAAGGAGGTAAGATTTATTTTGGCTTTATTTTTCCACCTCAGTGAAAAACAACATCAAAAGAGGTATTTTGTTTACACAATGGTATACTATTCAGCTGTTAACAAAATGAATTTATGAAATTTGCAGATAAATGGATGTAGCTGGAAATAATCATTCTGACTGAGGTCACCCCAGAAAGAGAAATATCACATATTCTCTCTTCTATATTCTTTGAATATTTAGATATGTGTGTTTAAATTGGAGTATCATATGAGGTGGTTTGAATGAGAATGTCCCCCATAGGCTTCAAATATTTGGCAGTTTATCTCCAGGTGGTGTTTTAGGAGACTTTAGGAGGTGGTCATGCCTAAAGAATCATGTCACAGGGGTCAGGCTTTGAGAGTTCTTAAACTTTGATGCATTTCTAGTCGATATCTGCTTCCTGTGCCTGCTTGGAGATATGAGCATTCAGCTTTCTGCTCTGGCCATCTCCTGCCACCATGCCTCCCTGCCATGGTGGAGTATAATCCCCCTAGTGGCAAACTCAATAACCTCCTCCTTCTAAAAGTTGCTTTGGTCAGTGTTTTTAATCACAGAGCACAGAGTGATAGGAAAAAAAAAGAAACAATAACAACAACAAACTAATACAGAATTTGGTACAAGAAGCAGGGTATTCTGTGAGAGACCTGACCATGTGAGTTTTTTAGAGGAATGTGGAAAACAAAGTTTGGACTAGAAAAGTGGTTGGATGCTGTAATCAGAGCTTAACAGGCCATTCTAGTAGGAATCTGGAAGAAAGTAGTGCTGAGAACAGTGTGGTTCCAGAGGAAAATAAGGACTTAAAGCAACTGGGATAGTTGAACAAAGAGTCTAGCAGTAATCTACCCACAGCCTAATAGCTTGCCTGAGGCTAAAATGAAAAGCAATGGACTAATTTCTTTGGTGGAGGAAATGTCAAGACAACCTAACAGAAATCGTGGCATAGTTGCTAATGGTGACTATGCAGATCTCCAGTGAAAAAGAGCAAGTGAGGCAGAAAGAAAAGCAAGAATGTTCAGTTTGGAGAGAAATAGATCACTAAGAAACTTAATAATGTTGGTGCCAAGCGGCTCTCTTTGATAAAAGGATTAAATTATTTTTTTAAATTTTATTATTTATCTTCTATGTGTATGAAGGTACTGTCTGCATGTAGGTTTGTGCACCCATGTCATGCAATGCCGTGGAGGTCAGAAGAGGGTGTTGGATTTCCCTGAAACTGGAGTTCTCCTGGAATTGGCTCTCAGCTGCCATGTGGGTGCTGGGGATCAAACCCGGGTCCTCTGCAAGAGCAGTCGGAGCTCCTAACCACTAGCCCCAAGGATTAAATTCTTTAAGGAGATTATTAGAGATTTGCATTTAAACAATGGAAAGAATACCTCATGGAAAGACCACGCCCAGTAAACCTGAAAATTGTGAAAGGAAAATGCAAGAGGGGTTTTCGATTGCTAGAAAACCACAGGATAGAAAAGTTGGTAATGTGGATGAAGCAAGACAGTCCATCCCAGACTTGTAGCCAAATCTGGCAGTGTTGCTCACAAAGTGTTGGCTTTAGAGGCATGAACGATGCAAGAGTGAAGTGGTCATCAGTTCTGCTTCCCTGTTTCAGAGTGCCTCCAAGGCCAGGGATTATGAAGGCTTGGTATCCTTACATAAAGAAGGCCATGACAGGCTTTTGTATGAAGCTGTGAAGGTGAAACTTGGGTTGGCAGTGGAGACCACAAGAAGATGTTGAAGATGGTAGAGCAGTGAAACATCTGTCAAGGAGAGCTTCATGCAGGGAATAGTACCAACCCAAGAAAGAGATGTCTGTTACATGCAGCAAAGCTGGAGGGGCTGAGCCATCTACACTCTTTGGAAGTCAAGTCCTAGAAAGTCAGACGTGCAACTACTGGATTTGTTTGCCCTGCTGGTTTTTGGTCTTGTTTTTGGCCATCACTTCCTCACTATGCCCCCATTCCTCCCTTTTGAAATGGAAATGTGTATTTGTTTTCATTCTATGTTGGAAGTATATAATTTGTCTTTTGATTTTATAGATGATTACAGTTAAAAGAGTACCTTGATTCTCAGAAGAGACTTTGGACTATGGACTTTTGTACACTATGGAGACCGGTTGAAAACTATGGGGATTTCTGAAGGTGGACTGAATGTGTTTTGTGTTTTGGAGTGGAATGTGGTGGTTTAAATGAGAACTCCCCCAGAGTTCCATGTATCTGGACAGTTTGCTCCCAGTTGGTAGTACTATTTTGGGAGGCTGTAGGAGGTGCTGTTATGCCCAGATCACTGGGATCCCCAAAAGACCACCAGGACACACGGCTCCAATGTAAATGCAAAGAGTCTTTTTAATTCAAGCTGAGCTTGGACTGCCACCCTCCTGACAGCAGGCTGGGAGAAGTGGTCCTGAAGCTGGGGGGAGGGGTCTTTTAAAAGGAAAAACTGCAAATGGAGAATTTTCCAGTTTTGGCATTTTGTTATTGATTCATAGGGACTGAGGAAGCATGATTTTTAGACTGATAGGTTGAGGCCACCTGGCAGCTTTGGTGGTGCCTTGGGTGTGGGGGGGTTACTCACTGATTACATCCTGGTGGAATAGCAAACATGTTTAACCAGGGGTCTTTCCCTGTTAGTTAGTTTCAACAAACAACCTTTGGTCCTTCCCTGTTAACTACTGAGATATTCTGTGGTTTCTCCTGGAATCTGAGGATGGGGGACTGTTTCTCAGATGGTGTATTTTCACAAAATAGAACTTTTCCAATATAACTGGTCCCTCTTTACATCCCCCCATTCCTGTGGTACTCTAGAGACCAATCTTGATCTCTTTATTTTAAGATATTTAGTCCATTTGGATGACATCATCATATGGCTTCCTGTCTGAATAATTATTAGCTATACCGTTTTGGTCAAGTCTGATGTGGTCCAACCTGAGAGCCATCAGTCATATGGCTCCTATTGTTCTTTCATAAAGACTACCAGTCAGTTTAGGATGCAAGGACCTGGTCAATGAAACTGACAAGTGAGTTAAGGACATATGAGCCATGAGTCAGAGGAACCAGAAGGATAGATCCACTGGCAGATCCAGGAAGTCCTCAGCTCTCAGCTGAGAAAGAAACTGGCTCTTTGGGGTGGGGTCTTGACCCAAACTGCCTAGCCAATCTTTTAGCTCCTACTTTTAACACATTACTCTCTGAGGAGGTTACCCCAATTGCCAAGAGGGAATTGGGGTGCCTACCACTCTGACTTCTTCCATGCTGAAAAGGGGCATAGGAGGTGGCGACTGGGGTACTTGCTCAGTGGATCTATCTAAAAGACCCAAAGAAGTATAGTTACAGAGAAAACAAAATTCTTGGCCAGTGCCTGTGAAGGCAAGAGTAGCTAAGTACATTTTCTAGGCAGGGAACCAAGAAAGGAATAGGGCAAATTAAATGTCCAACTTAAAACTCCATTGGAATCTCTCAATGAGGGGTTCCATTATTTATCTTTTCTTCTGTTTATTTGTCCATGGTGTCTGGACTCAGCATCTGCTTTCCAGCATCTGCTTTCCAGGAATTTTCAATAGTCACAGTGTGAGTTTTCCCTTAGGTAACAAGTCCATCCAAACTGTCTTCTTTTGGACTGCATGCAATTGGTTCAGGAAGATAGAATCTAGCTTTTTGAGCCAAATTATCTTGAAGTTCTGGGTGCATTAGCAATTGGAGGATCCCTGTTTAGGGTCTGCATAAGGAGAGAGGACCCATACCCTGGTTTGAGGAATTGGAAAAGAGTTTTAGTACACAGAGCTCTAGAATGAGGGCCAGCTTTAGTACACAGGGCTCCAGAATGAGAGCCATAACCATGAGAATATAAAAGGTAGTATTTTCTGGCATGGCACATTAAATCTGTCATCTATCTCTGAGATATTTTCTAACATGACACAGTAGATTCCTAACTTGGCCCAGTAGGTCTTGCACCTATCTCTCTGGTAATAAGCTATTTCATTTTTTTTTTCTTTAGATTACAGTTTCCAGTTGGGGTGTTTAAAACCACACAGTTAGCTCAGATAAATGAAGTTTGTTCTGGTGTTAAGGTCAGTTGAGGTTCTGGTCCTTAGGGGGTCACTCAGGCCTTGCACCTGGCTCTCTTCACCAGTTCCATCTATGTGAGGACAAAGTCAGGCCTTGCTTGACCAGAGCTTCCCTTTGAAGCATGAGGAGTCTCTCCTCTGTACTTTCCTCCCTTGGCTGGACACTGGCTGGATGAAGTCCTTTTTAAGTGAATCTACAAGACCTCCCTGGCCCAGGTCAACTGGTGACTCACTGCCACAGTACATTTACAAAGTTGAAAATGCAGGACCCTAGGACCCAAGTTGACCTCAGAGGGTAGGGGCCAAAATATTGTTCCTTCAAATCCCTCTTGCCAAAATAGATTGGAGCTTTAAGTGTGGTTGTTAAACTTCCAAGAGTATTATTTGAATTATTTTGGTACTTTAATTACCATATAACTCCTAAGTAAAGCTTGAACATTGACTTAAGCACTATTAATAAATTCTTAATTGCTGTGGCAAAATATTCTAAATTTTTTAAATTTTTTTATTTTTATTTATTTCTGTATGTGTATGAATGTACTGTCTGCATGCAAGTTTTTGCACCCGTGTTGTGCAATGCTGCAGAGGTCAGAAGAGGGCGTCGGATTCCCCTGGAACTGGAGTTCTCCTGGAATTGGAGTTTCAGACAGTTCTCGGCCGCCATGTGGGTGCTGGGGATCGAACCCGGGTCCTCTGTAAGAGCAGTCGGTGCTCTTAACCACTAGGCCATCTCTCCAGCCCCAAAATATTCTAACTAATAGTAAAAGCTTCCCAAAATATTCTAACTAATAGTAAAAGCTCATGGTAGGGACTGGAGAGATGGCCTAGCAGTTAAGAGCGCTGACTGCTCTTACAGAGTACCTGGGTTCGATCCCCAGTACCCACATGGCAGCCGAGAACCATCTGAAACTCCAATTCTAGAGAACTCCAGTTCCAGGGGAATCTGACGCCCTCTTCTGACCTCCACATCATTGCATGACACGGGTGCACAAACTTGCATGCAGACAGTGCATTCATACACATACAGAAATAAATAAAATATTTTAAAAAATTAAAAAAAAAAAAGCTCATTGTAGGAGCCTGGTGGTAGTGGCTGCAGCACAGGCTAGGAAAGGATGCTACTTACTGGTTTGTGTTGCTGGCTCATGTTCAGCCTGTTGTATACAATAGAGAAATATCTGGTCCAGAATGGCATCACTCACAATGGGCACAGGCCAGTCCAATGAAGGCAATTATTGAGATTTCTCAGCTCAGGTGTACCAAGTTGACACTAAATCTATGCAGTAAGTCCTACAATTTGTTCTTTAAGGTCTATGAAGGTCATTGTCACTCAAAGTGCAATGATTTAAACCATGCAAGGCAAAAGTTTTAACATAGCCCACGAAACCAACCCAAGATAATAAAGAGATTAAAACCAGTAACTTCTCAAATGAAGGCCATGTCACTTGTCCCCAGATTTTGAATTATAGCTTTGAAAAGGAAAAGGAAGGGGGGGGCACATTGTCACATACCAGCAGCAGGAAGATAATACTTAAGGCTCACCCAAATTGGTTACATTCAGACTGTCCGTGTGGTCACTGGAAGTAAAACCTGAATTTCTCTTAAAAATATTAAAAATTACATGTGCAAAGTATAACAGATATATAAAACAATTTTAGTATGTATGGGTAACTCTATTTATACATGTCTGTTTCACTTAAGGCTGCAACAAGGTCTATAGTACCCGGTAGGTGGAACACAATTTCTTCTATATGTCATACTTACATTATAGAATTCTCAAAAGTGAACAGTACTTCATGCATACACTCATAAATAAGGTTCTAGCCAGGCATGGTGGTGCACGCCTTTAGTCCTAGCACTTGGGAGGCAGAGGCAGGCAGATCTTTGTGAGTTCAAGGCCAGCCTGGTCTACAGAGTGAGTTCCAGGACAGCTGGGGCTACAGGGAGACCCTGTCTCAAAAAGACCAAAATAAATAAATAAATTAATTAATTAATTAAATAAGATTCTAATAAATAAATTTGGTGATGGCACTTTATAAAGGTTCTACTGAGCAGAGTCACATGCATTGCAATCATACACAGACAGATCTTAATATGCAGTTTAACAATATCATACACATGCACACATTTATCCACACATTCCTTCAAAAGATTTTATCCTAGTGGTTGTACAATCACATGCATTGGAAAAGAAACACATTTAGAAATATTATTTAAAACATGCAGCTCTGATTAATTGCATTGCCAAGGCTGAGATGAAGTCTTGCACCTTTGGTTCTAAAACTATGAACTTATTAAATATTTTAACAAGTGCTGAGCATCAAGGTGCATGCCTTTAGTCCTAGCACTTGAGAGGCAGAGGCAGGCGGATCTTTGTGAGTTCAAGGCCAGCCTGGTCTACACAGTGAGTTCCATGACAGCTGAGGCTACAGGAGACCCTGTCTCAAAAAAGACCAACAAATAAATAAATAAATAAATAAATAAATAAATAAATAAAACCCAAAACTTTAACACCTTGATGAAAACTCTAAATTAGGGATGAAAACTTAAATCAGAGTAAAATATGACTCTTAAGTTTATAACAGGCAACATAACAACACTTTAAATGTCACAATTTATATATACAGTACTTAGGTCATCTAGCTGTGAGGTAAATTTTCCTATTTTTAATTTAGGATTAAATTTGGTCAGTAATTTGTTTCTGACTCAGAAATTCTACAGTAATGATCTTTACATTTTTAAAACCATCTGGGTAGATTTTCGTACATACATGCTTTAACCAAGGTTCTACTCATGGAACATCCTGCTTCTCACAGCTACTGACAGGCACCCTACTGGGTCATTAAAGACAAAGGTGGTCACCTTCCCAGATAAGCCTGCTGGAGTCTGGATCCAGAGTCTAGTGCAGGTGAGAAATGAATGGCCCTGGCTGATGCGTCACAAAAATCTCTAACCTGATTTTTTCCTCATCAGAGACTCAGAATAGGCTTCTCCCTTCTTTTGTGAGGACTGAGCTCACTCCATTTTAGCTTGGTCAGCTCCATCTTGGCCTAGAGTTCACCCCAGAGTTTTAAAAAAAGGGGGACAAACAAAAGCATGACATAGATAAATTAATCTTTTATTAGTAGAGCGATTTAACTTCTGCCAAAAAGCATAGTTAAATGCTTTATGGAAAAGGACAGACAGTCTAAACCAGGTAAAGCAATAGAACAAAGAGTCTAGAGCAGGTGAATACACATAATAAAAAACTGATTGATCTGTAACCAAGATCCTCTGCTCTCCAGTCCCATGGGAGTGTGCTCGGCCTGACGCATCATCTGCTCTATCTATTCTGTCTGAGCTGTTGGTTGTTGTGGCTTCTTTTCTACTTGCTTGTAACTAACCCTCGATTAAGCTTATATCTACTACTATTTGTAGCCCCCCCCCACCCGGCACCTTTCTTGTATGAGTGTGGCGGATTGAGCCTAACACTTTCATCATAAAAAACAGCACAATTCCAATCCCTCATTTAGCCTTTCCACATCCTCTCTGCCTAGAAAACATCTACACATCTCCTCATAGTACAGGGACAATAAGCCCCTGCCATCTCGAATACTCACATTTATCTTGCCCATATGCCTTTTATTGGCTCCAATATGAATATGCTTGATGCATCCTTTTACTCAAAACAAACAAAAATATATAAATAAATAACTCTCACTCATACCTAAGACCCAGCCCACTGACCAGATGGGATTGGAAATAAGGCAGGGACCTTAAGCACCACTCTCTAGCCAGAACTGTGTGCATGGCACACACCTTTGTGGCTAGGAGCTGTGAATCCCTTGGGGACCTGCCCAATGTCAAGAACCATTTTAATGGAGACAGCTACCGGGTATTTATTTTCTCTAACACCATGTTATTTACTTCAGGAGGAAAATTACCAATAGTCACATACACATGTGTAATTTCCATGCATGTGGGAATTACCAACACTCACACATGCTTTCTTTCTTTCCTTGTTTTTTTTTTTTTTGTCTTTTTGAGACAGGGTTCTCCTTTATGTCTTCAGCTGGCCTAGAACTTGCTCTGTAGGCCAGGCTACCCTTGAGCTCACAAAGAACTGCCTGCCTCTGCCTCCCAAGGACTGGGATTAAAGGTGTGTGCCACACACCTGGTCCCAAGAGGCAACAAAACTGTCCCATCCAAAACAAAAGCCAGTTCAAGAATTCATTTCCAGCCCTGAATCTGGTCCAAAGAGGTCTCAAAAAAATAGATAATTCCAAAGAAAGCAAGTTACCTTTTTGAAAGCAAATACAACCCCAAAATGACATCTTAGAAAATAGGATCCTTAAACAGTCAACTCAGAGGTTAATTTCTATAAAAATTACCACCTGTTGTGAAACATTTGATAGACTCAGAGACAATAAATTTAGAGATGTCTATAGTATCCAAATTTTAGGCCTTTAAATGTACTTTTGAATATCAATTTTTAAAGTTTGCAGGTGCATATCTAGTCTGGCATGCCAAAATGAGTGACTCTGTGTGCATAAAGGATTGAAATTGAAGTGGCCACTTTGTTTGACAGAACCCACATGAGACAATTATAATGACCGAACAACCATGCACAAAAACTTAGAAGTGCACTTAGGCACACGGAAGCTGCTAATAAAGTCACCAGAAGTGACTAATGAAGTCACCAGAGCAGCTACTGTCCTTGTAGGATAAACAGCATTAGTTTGGGGAGTTGGAATTGGAGAAGGGAAGGGTTAGGAAGAAGCAGTATGTCTCATAACATCCGTCAAAGTCTGATAACCACAGAGAACAATCAACACGAGAAACAAAACAGACAAACCAACACTCAAAGATACAAAAAAATCCAAGCACTTGGTTTTGGCTGGGCAGGCACCTCATCCGCCCCTGCACTAAAAAAAAAAACAAAACAATTACTCAGTTGGTCGGGCACCTCATCCACCTCTGCACTGAAAAAAAAAAGTTTTCTGCTGGGCAAGCACCTCATCCACCTTTGCACTGGAAAACGTTTTCTGTTGGGCAGGGACCTCATCCGCCTCTGGGTCAGCAAAGTCTTTCTGAGCTGTTTGGCTTCCAACCCACCCGTGTGTCCACCATAGGTCACTACAGCTGCCGTTTCCACTGCCTCGAGGTCTGATTGAAACAAAGAGCACAGAGAAGACAAAAGACAGGACAAGACTGAGACACTTACCAGCCGGTATTAGACTCTTCGGATCGGGTCCTGAGGGTCTGGGTGATCCCAGACAAACCCCCATATGTTATGCCCAGATCACTGGGATCCCCAAAAGACCACCAGGACACATGGCTCCAATGTAAATGCAAAGAGTTTTTTTAATTCAAGCTGAGCTTGGACCACCACCCTCCTGACAGCAGGCTGCGAGAAGCAGTCCTGAAGCTGGGGGGCGGGGGAGCGGTCTTTTAAAAGGAAAAACTGCAAATGGGGAATTTTCCAGTTTTGGCGTTTTGTTATTGATTCATAGGGACTGAGGAAGCATGATTTTTAGACTGATAGGTTGGGGCCAGCTGGCAGCTTTGGTGGTGCCTGGTTGGGGGGGGGGGTTACTCACTGATTACATCCTGGTGGAATAGCAAACATGTTTAACCAGGGGTCTTTCCCTGTTGGTTATTTTCAACAAACAAACTTTGGTCCTTCCCTGTTAGCTATTGAGATAGTCTGTGGTTTCTCCTGGAATCTGAGGATGGGGGCTGTTTCTCGGATGGTGTATTTTCACAAATTAGAACTTGTTCCCTTATAATTGGTCCCTCTTTACAGTGTAGCCTTGCTAGAGGAAGCACGTGTCATTGGGGGAGGGCTTTCAGAGATCTTAAGCCTTGCCAGATTATCCATTGCTCTCAACTTTAAGAACCTGCTTGAAGATGTGATTGCTTGCCTTTCTGTTTTGGCTACCTCTGCCACCAAGCCTCCCCTGCGGTCATGGTCTCTAAACCCTCTGGAAGCAAACCAGATAAAAATCTTCCTTCTAAAAGTTCTCTTGGTCATGCTGGGCATGGTGGCACACACCTTTAATCCCAACACTTGCACTCAGCAGGCAGAGGCAGGATCTCTGTGAGTTCAGGGCCAGCCTGGTATACAAAGCAAGCTCCAGGCCAGCTGGGACTAAAGGGAGACCCTGTCTCAAAAAGATTAAAAAAAAGTTATCTTGGTCATGGTATCTTTTAAAAAATATTTTATTATTTTTATTTTAGTGCATGTTTGTGTTGCTTGCGTGTGTGTAAGTGCACCCGTGCCATTTTATGCAGTGTCCACAGGACTCAGAAGAAGGTGTTAGATTCCCCTTGAATTAGAGTTTGGGGTGGTTGTTAGCAGCCATGTGGGTGCTGAAACTCAAATCTGGGTCCTCTGCAAGAGCAGCCAGTGATCTTAAGTGCTGAGACATCTCTCCAGGCCCAGCCATGGTGTCCTATCACAACAACAGAAAAGTAACTAACATACCAGCTGAACAATCTCCCCAGACCCAGTCCATAGAATAATTCTTATTTTTAATTATCCAGAAAAGAAAATTTCAGACTAACATTAAGACTCCATTAAAAAAAATCAGCATACTAAATCAAAAGCAATACCATATTTCTGGTGGATGTGAGGGAATCTGTACTTCACATTTCAGATTTCAAAGATGGGGGTGATGAGTATTATCACCAAACCATTTTATTTACCCATTAGAATTGCAGAGAAGGAAGATGGATGTTGGAGAATGACAATGAATTATTTGCGAGACTAATCAGGGAGTGATTTAAATTGCTAAAGTTCTAGAGGTGGTTCTATTGCTGGAGAAAATCAATACATGCTCTAGTGCCTGGTGTGCAAGTTTTGAACTGGTTAATGTTTTTGTATCTGTAGCTGCTACTGAAAACATCAAAAGTAGTTTGCTTTGTGTAGGCTAGTAATTTGCTTTGACGATCTCATCTCTGAGCGATCTCAACTCTCTATCACTGCTAAAAGGGCCTTCACTATGTCTGTATTCCAGAGGAAATAATGATGCCACATCCAGTAACAGTATTATGTAAGCTGAACTTGGTAACAGAGAAATAAGTAGTCTACACATGTCAGTGGGCTACATGTAAGGCGGATATAACCAAAAAATCAGGCTTTTGCCAACCCAGTGTCACTGCTGTGGTTCCAGAAGCCTGAGATTATCAAGATAGCCTTTTCAAAGTGAAAGACATGTTATTGCGCCTGTCTTCTTTCACAAAGAAAGTGTAGGTCTCTTTGGGTTTGAGTGGCATTTACCTTATTTGAGTGTGCCATTCACTGAGCAACCTGAAAAGCTGCTAGTTTGGGAAAGGGCTCAAAACAAAGGAAACTCAACAATAAGTCTCAGCTGCCATGCAAATTTATCTTCAATTATAGTGTAGATTTCAATACATCTGTTGTTACTGGAAGCATGTTGCAATGCTACTTAAGTTATTCATCAAAAACTGAGTATTCTCAGACTCCAAGCCAATAGATTACATGTGATAAACAGCATTTCATCACTGAAGGAAACAGGAGAAGCCAGATGGGTTTTACCAGTTCCTAAAGCTTGAGAAAGTTACATTAGCAAGTGTTACACAACTGCAATAGATACTCTTATAACATTACCGCCTTCCCTCTTAAACTGTACACATTATTCCATGCTCAGTTTCTCACCTCCAGTTGTGCTGGTCAGTTGGTTAGTTTGCTTGTATTTAGTGCTAAAGATTGAACACAGGCCCTCAGGCAGGCTAAACACATGCTTAACCACTGAGCTACACCCTAGTACCCTCCCATTTCCAGTTAATTGAGAAAGAGATATTAGAATCTGATCTACAGATGGCTCTATATGAAGTATTGTCAGTAAACCCAAGGTACACAGCCACATCACTATAGTCCTATTCTAGATTGCCTTGAGTGTCATTAATGTTATTTGCAGAAGCAGAACTTCTAGAAGATCACCACAATATTCAATTACTTTTCCCAATTTATTGGGAAAAAAAGATGACCATAGATGTGGGGGAGGGGGGTGATGTTTTGACTGTATAATAAAGGCTATAGAAAGAAGAGAATTGGGAAATTTTTGACAAGGAGATATGTGAAAGAGATACATGGACAGAGGTGTCAAAATTGGCAAAGAGTGTAAAGATATTTGTGCTCCAAATGGATGGTCATTAAACAGCTGCATTGATACTGTAGACAAAGACTTGACTTTCTTGCCTGCTCTACGTGGTATTGCTTCTGAGCAACAAACACATTTTATAGTAAATGAAATATGAAAATGTGCTTATATTCATAAAATTTGGTAGCTTTACCATATGGATTATCACCCTAAAAAAATTTACCCAATAGGTGGAATTATGGTTTTTAATAAGATTTTTATTGTTCTAAAGCCAGGCATGATGGCAAAGGCCTTTATTTTTTTTTTCTTGTTTATTTTTTTAAGGGATTCTATAATATAATAGCACAGTTGTTTTCAGATAACATTGACATTACTCAATTTGCCATACAATTAGGTAATTGGTGCATTTTTTTTAAGTGAGCCAAATTATTAAACATAAGCAATGAAGGCAAAGGCCTTTAATCCCAGTACTCAGGAGGCAGAGAGGCAGGCAGATCTCCATGAGTTCAAGGCCAGCCTGGCCTATAGAGCAAGCTCCAGACCAGCTAGGACTAAAGGGAGACCTGTTTCAAAAAGACCAAAAAATTTTTTTTATTATTTTTATTGTATGTATATGAGTGTATTACCTGCATGTAAGTGCACCACATTGTGCAATGACAGCAGAGTCAGAAAAAGGCATCTGATTCCCCTGGAACTGGCGTTATGGACAGTTGTTAGCTGCTATGTGGGTGCTGGGAATCAAACCCAGATTCTCTGCAGGAACAGCTGATGCTCTTAACCGCTGAGCCATCTCTCCAGCCCCATAATTATGTTCTTTTTTTTTTATGTGTATGAATGTACTGTCTGCATGTAGGTCTGTGCACCCGTGTTGTGCAAGGCCGCGGAGGTCAGAAGAGGGCGTCGGATTCCCCTGGGACTGGAGTCAAAGACGGTTCTCAGCCACCATGTGGGTGCTGTGAATTGAACCTGGGTCCTCCGCAAGAGCAGTTGGCGCTCTTAACCGCTAAGCCATCTCTCTGGACCCATAATTATGTTCTAAAAGCAGTTACAGTGCCAGTTGGGAACAATACCTTGGTGAGATGGAATAATCTCTCCAAATAACATGTACATTCTAAGTTGGCAAATCATATCTATTGCTGTTTGCCAGAAATAAGAGTGGGCCTTATTGTTATATGTGTATGAGAGTGGGCCTTATTATGATTCTAGCTACCTGCTGGTGAAATACCAACTTCCCACCTTGGCAACAAGAGCTTTTTTGGCTCCAGAAGTTTCAAAGAAGGAATGTTTCTATCAGAGTATACAGCAATTATTCCACTATACTATATGTAGACCAGACTGGCCTTGAACTCACAGAGATCTCCCTGCCTCTGCATCCCAAGTGCTGGAATTAAAGGCATGAGCCACCCTGTCCAGCCTATACTGGATATTTAAACTGCTGTTTACTTCTTACCCATCATGTTCACCAATAAACAGGAAAATAGGGCATTATTTTATTAGATTAGATGATGTTCTAGTTTGCTTTTCATTGCTGTGATAAATGCCAAGACCAAAAACAATTTGGGGAGTGTGCTGGATAGCTTTAGTGTCAACTTGACACACCTGGGTTGAGGGAAGGCTCCCTCAATTGGGGAATTGGCTCCATTGGATTGGCCTGTGGCCACATCTGTGGAGTATTGTCTTGATTGTCAAGCAGTGTGGGAGGGCCCAGCCCACAATGAGTGGTGCCACCCTGGGCAGGTTGTTGTGTACAGTATAAGAAGGCAGGCTGGGCATGAGCCAGGGGAGCAAGCCAGTGAACAGCATTCCTCCATGGCCTGTGCTTCAGCTCTTGCCTCCAGGTTCCTGCCCTGAGTTCCTGCCTGGGGCTCCCTAAGTGATGAACTATGACCCAGGAGATGTAAGCTGAATAAACCCTTTCCTCCCCAAGTTGGTGTCAGTCAGAGTGTTTTGTTGCAGCAATGGAAAACAAACTAGAACAGGGAGGAAAGGGTTTATTTTAGTTTACACGTTATATTGAAAGAAGCTGAGGCAGGAGCCAAAGCAGAGACCAGTGAACATTGCTTACTGGCTTGCTTCTTCTGGCTTGCTCAGCTATCTTTTTTTTTTTTTTTCATCTATCCTTTTTAAACAGTGTAGATCCACCTGTTCAGGAATGACACCACCCACACTGGGATGGGCTTTCCTGTATCAATTTGCAATTAAGAAAATGTATCACTGACACTGACATATTCCCAGACCAGTCTAATGGAAGCAATTTCTCAATTGAGATTCCATCTTCCTGGGCATGTCAAGTTAATAGGGATAACCAGGTCAGGTGACTTATCCGGTTCATTAAGGAGGCATTGGGGTATACAATTTTGAACTCAATGGGACTAAGAAGTAGGTCTGGAATGCATGGGATCATCTAGCACAGCTGCTAGTACTCCTGTTCCTGTCAAATTACTTCCTCAAATTCTATCCTGGACTAAGTTTGTGTTTGGCTCCATAAGAGCTCTAGTTTTTCTGCAGGGCTCCCATATTGTTGAAACTGGGAATACGGAAGCAAGTAGAAACCAGTGTGGTCTCTATCCTCATGGGTTTCCCTGATCATATGTCTGATGTGATTTTGTTTCTCTGCTGCATGTCCTTCTTCCCTTCCCTGCTGGCTCCCCTGCTGAACCCAGATAGCACAGGAAGCACTGTTTCCACAGACTGTATCATAGTGATTCATGATGCTAGCTCCCTTATAATACAAGTATGTAGCCTAGGAGTTCTGCTTCTCTGAATGAACCTTCTCTGTTGTATCAACTTTCATTTCTGATTTGTTTTTTCTCTTTCCTGGCCAGGTCCCCATTTGCTCATATCTGTAGAATCTTAGTGTGAGTCTCTTCTCTCACACATTCCTTTTGCACAGTCCTTGTGAATAAGCTCATTAGTTTCCAATGTATTTATTCTGGCTGCAGGCTCTTGATTTTTAAATTCTCTTGATTTCAAGAGAGATTATCAACTCTCTCCTGACTTTGTATGTCTCTTACTGGAAATATTTTAAAGGTGTCCTAGATTAAACAGTTCCATGGGGCTCAGATTTGATCAACTGGCAAAATGTTTGCTGCACAAGCATGGGGACCTGGGCTAAATCCCCAACACCCATGGAAAAACAGGGAGAGGGGATGTACACCTATAACTCCAGAGCAAGGGAAGCAGAATCACAAGGATCTGTGGTGCTTGCTGTTCAAACATTCTAGCTCAGTTGATGAGATCCAGGCCTACTGAGAGACTGTCTCAAAAACTAAGGTAGACAATGATGGAGGAAGACACTGGACTATTAATAACTACTACTGATACACATGTGTACACAAATGAACACCTATACCCATACAATGAACCTAAACACATACGATGATTTCACTTGTCTGACTTTAATAAGAATATACCAGTAAATTATGCTGTTTACCATTGTTTATTGCAGCATTTATCATAAAGATTTGTAATTATGTATCTGACATCCCCACTTAGCACAATGAACAATACTTAGTAGGCACTTAACATATGTTCAGTGAATAAATGCATGAGCAAAGGACTGAAAGAACTAAGGACACAAGAAATAAAAATTGAAGTGAAGCCGGGCATCTTGGCACACGCCTTTAATCCTAGCACTTGGGAGGCAAAGGCAGGTGGATCTTTGTGAGTTCAAGGCCAACCTGGTCTACAGAGTGAGTTCCAGAACAGCTGGGGCTACAGGGAAACCCTGTCTTGAAAAGACCAAAAAAAAAAAAAAGACACTTATTTTTTCCTAAAATATTATATACCCAGATGGTTTCATTTAAAAATGCTATTATTAAAATTACTGATTCTCTGCTTTTTAATATTCATTGAATTTTGCACATAAAGTATTCAAGTATTAAATTTAAACTTATGGCACTGAAGCTTTGAGATTTATAACAGTGGGAGCAAACTTTCACAGACCAAAATGCTTTAATTTTTCTAATAAAAATTTTATAATTAATTGTAGTTTATGCTAAATAATCATACAAGTCAAAGAACATATTTGTTTTTAGATTAAGGATAGCTGCAAAATCTTTATTAACAAGTGAAGGTATTTGGATTTGCATTATCAGAAAAATAACTGCAACTGTCAATTTATCTACTAGAAAAATAATTAAAAACCTAAATGCAAACTGAATAAAAATATAAGATTCTGTATTCAATTTATATTAATATACATGGCTCACTTATTAAATTATTTTTCTCTGAAGAAGCTATTTCCTTACTGTCATGGATTAATAACAACAAATAATCACTATAGCTTCCAGAATTTTCTAGGTTTGGATCTTTAGGGAAAATATGCAGACTAATAATTTAACTTGGAGCTATTAATAGGGTTTTTTTGAAGATATTTACTTGTAGTTTTGTTTGTTGTTTGTTTTAGAGACAGGGTCCCTTGTAGCTCAGGCTAGCCTCACACTCTCACTATGTAGTTGAGACAGGCCTTGAAAGCCTGATCCACCTGCCTTTGAGCTTTCCCATATGCTGGGAATTATGAATCATAATTGCTACCATATTCACCTACAAAGTATTCAGCTTAAACTCGAAAATTCATCTATTTAATATATGTTTGCTTGCTTTTGTTTTTTTGTTATTTGTTTGTCTTTTTTGAGACAGGGTCTCCACTTTTAGGTCCTAAGGCTGGCTGGAGCTCCGCGCTATGACATCAGCCTGGTCTTGAAATTTGCAAGAAAATCTGCCCTGCCTGTGCCTCCCAAGTACCCTGGGATTTAATAGGTGTTGACCACTACTTCTTGGAAATATATGTCTTTGCACTTTTTAATTATCTATCTAAATAGAGTTTGGTTGATGGTGCCATGCCTTTAATCCCACGTACCCTCGAGGACACGAAAGTAGGCTGGTCTCTGTGGCCAGCCTCATTTACATAAGGACTTCTAGGTTAGCTGGGGCTATAAGGAGACCCTGTCTCAAAAACCCCCAAATCAATACCACCACAACACACCACACCACACACAGGAGCACAAATCAAATAAAAAACCCACAAGAAACAGAGGGTATAAATCTCAAAGTGGAATTGTAAAAGATAGCCCAATGAGGGTCTGGAGAGATGGCTCAGGGTTAAGAGCACTGGCTGCTCTTGCAGATGACCTGTTTGATTCCTTAGCACCCACATGGCAGCTAATATCCATTTTTAACTCCAGTTCCAAGGGATCTGACACTGTCTTCTGGCCTCCATGGGCACTGCACACCACACATGGTGCACTTACATACATTTGCATGTAAAATACATTATACAGAATAAAATAAAAATAGGAAAAATTTTAATATATATCTCCAATGTGGTTTAATCTTCCTTTTCCTCTACTTATTTTTATCATTATTTTCTTATTCTTATTTCTTTCCTTATCTTTCTTAAATTCTTATCTTAGGCAATATCTGTATCTTTCTTTCCTCGCTGTCTTATCTTTTTTTTTCTCCTTTTTTCATCTAGGGTGTGTGTGTTTGTAGATGTATGTNTTTCTTTCTTTCTTTCTTTCTTTCTTTCTTTCTTTCTTTCTCCTTTCTTTCTTTTTTCTTTCTCCTTTCTTTCTCTATGTGTGTTTGTATGTATGTATATATGTATTTTTATGGGTAGAAATTTTGAGTCTTCACTACATAAAGGATAAAGTTTTAAGTTTCATATGCCCCAGATCTGGGGTAACCTTTTTAGACTGATTTCCAATGTCTGTTCCCTATTTAACCTATGTCCCATTACACTGTATTCATCTTTACTTCTTCCACACACTATGGACTTACATTATAGTCTTTCATGTCTGTGCTTTATTCAGGATGGATATATATATATATATATATATATATATATATCTCCCCAAACTATATATGTTCCTATATATATGAAATCCAAATCATACACACACACACACACATACATATATATTACAAAGCTTTTTTTTTTTTTACACAAAGCTGTTTTTCCTGAATGGTATTACATTTTGTCACAGTCTTCACTAAGTTCTCTACATACTTCACAGTATTTTTTCTGTATTACTAATTCTTTTATATTTATATAATTGTGCATGAATGTAGGCATGCTTATGCCATAGTGGGCATGGGGTGGTCAGAGAATAAATTTGAGTGTGGATCCTTGCTTTCCATATTGAGGCAGGAACTTGTTCTGAGCTGCTCCAGGCCAGCTGGTCTCTGAACTTCCAGGGGTTCTCTGCCTTCCCATCTCACTGTAAGAGAACTAGGATTAAAGACAGATGGAACCATTGTGTAGCTTCTCCTATGTTCTAGGGATCCAAATTCAGGTCCTCATATTGAAAGCAAGAACTGTACCTGCTGAGACATCTCCCAAGCCTTCTTTCTATGTTATTCTTAGTTTTAATTTTGTATGCTCATTGCCCAAATCAAGTGACCTGACTCAGACTGATATTAGCAGGGGAATTAAAAATAATTTATACTAGAAATAATATTAAATATGTGAACAAAATGCCAATGTAGCAAAGTATCTCTTTTTGATCACAATTATATAGGACTGCCTACAGTCTAAACATTCAGGTCTACAATCTTCTATTTATTTATTTATTTATTTTTATTTATTTATTTATTTATTTATTTATTTATTTATCTATGTATGTTTTATTTTTTTATGTGTATGAGTGTACTGTCCCCATGTAGGTTGGTGCACCCGTTTCATGCAATGCTGTGGAGGTCAGAAGAGGGTGTCGGATTCCCCTGGAACTGGAATTAAAGATGGTTCTTAGCAGCCATGTGGGTGCTGGGAATTGAACCTGGGTCCTCTGCAAGAGTAGTTGGCACTCTTAACCTCTGAGCCATCTCTCCAGCCCCTCCTTTCTTAACATATACTCACCACTGGACTGAACCTAAAAATCTCTGCCTTTCTTTTTTCTTTTTCCTTTTTTTTTTTTGGTCTTTTTGAGAGTAGCCCCAGCTGGTCTGGAATTCGCTTTGTAGACCAAGCTGGCCTTGAACTCACACACAGAGATCTGCCTGCCTCTGCCTCCAGAGTGCTGGGATTAAAAGTGTGTGCCATTACGCCTGGCTATGATGTTATTTCTATTTCAAAGTCTATGATTTAATATGTTCCATAGTTTTCTTCTTTTCTCTTTCTTTCCTTTTTTCCATTTTTTTTTTTTTTTTTGTCTTTTTGAGAGAGGGTATCCCTGTAGCTCCAGCTGGCCTGGAACTCAGTCTTTGGACCAGGCTGGCCTTGAACTCACAAAGATCTGCCTGCCTCTGCCTCCCAAGTGCTAGGATTAAAGGCACGTGCCACCATGCCTGGCCTCTTCTTTTTCCCACCTAGTGGATTGGGGGTGGGGGCAGATAGAATCCAGGCTCTCAAGCACACTAGACAAGTACTGTAGCACTGAATTACGTTACTGCAGTTTCTTTTTTTTCCTATGATTGATCTGAAGATCTATGAATTTACAATGACTTTATTTACCCTACAAACCCCCAAATTTCAATAGTGGGACAGACACTGGATAACTACAGTATACACTATTTAGTGAGAGAATTGGAGCTGTGGCCACTGCATAGTTGTTATTGAATGAAGATAGAAGAGTGTCTTTGACTAGGTCCTAATTTTGTCAACAGGATGATTACGAGTCTACTCTTCCTGGTTCTTGGCTTAAATTTATGGAAGAAGTTCATTAGAGAATATGGCATAAGCCTATCTTTCTATCTACTTCTTACTTCCAGAAGATTGGGGAGGCCAAGTATCATTTCACATCTCAGAGTTTTTAAAACTGAAGGCTAATAGTTCTTTCAGCAGTATGTAGTCTACTTCTATTTGATTCCAGTCAACTTACTGCAACAGCAACACTTACAATTCTTTTTGAGACATACTAATGCTGTATTCATACACCAGTAATCAAAAATATGATGACTTGAAACAATAAAGATTTATTTCTCATGCCCAATTCATGTCCACCATAGGGAAAAATGGCTCTTCTCCATCTTAAGAGTCTGATAGTAATGGGGTCACTAAAAGACCTTTTCTTCTAAGGAGAGGCAGGAGGAGTCTCTATATAATTCTCTACTACATACACAATTCCTACTTCTGAAACACACACTGAATTTTGCAGTCTCCAATACCACAGCTTTTCTACATTGTCACCTCTACTCTACCAAACCATGATTAAAATATATGCCACATACTTTTGCCTCTAACCTTAATATGCAAAATATAAGCTTTTACAATTTGGGATGTTGGATACTATTTAGCATAATTACATATATTCTGTAATTCTGCTTTGTTAACATTTCCAAATGCATCACTTGACTGTCCATATTATTTCTTTTTTAAATTTTTTTTATTAATTTTAAGTTATGTTCTGTATGTGGATAATGTACTGTCTGGCATGGCAATTTGTGCATCGTGTTTTGTGCAAAGCCGCGGAGGTCAGAAAAGGTGTCGGATTCCCCTGAACTGAGTTCTCCTGGAATGGGAGTGTCAGATGGTTCTCCGGACGCCATGTGGTGCTGGGGATACAACCCGGTCCTCTGCAAAGAGCGGTCGGCGCTCTTAAAAAAAAAAAAAAAACCATCTCTCCAGCCCCATATTTCATGGAAACTAGATCAATGGCTAAAAAATGAAAAGCAGGTTACTGGATGTTACTTTCTTCTAAGTAATTGTAAATATTTACTTACTGTTTTTAGTTTATGCATATCCAAATAATAGTCAGGACAAAAGTTTTCTATCTATAGATTTTTGCAACAACCTAGCTATTCTTACTTCGTAAGTTTCGATTCTTTCAGCTGAGTACTGTTTCTGTGCTATAAAAAAAAAAATACGCCTGAGCCGGGCGGTGGTGGCGCACTGCACTTTAATCCTAGCACTTGGGAGGCTAGGCAGGGGGATCTCTGTGAGTTCAAGACCAAGCCTGGTCTACAAGTGATTCTAGGACACTGGGGCCTACAGGGAGACCCTTCTCGAAAAGACAAAAAAAAAAAGAAAAAAAAAATACTCTGATTTCAAGTATAAGTGGAAGGTGTGTTACTATTCCTGGTCTCATTTTTCTCTCTTTGTTATGAATCAACCACATAGGCTTCTTTTGGGCACTTTTTCTGTTGCTGTTTTTTAATCATCATACAGCAATCTCTCTTGACCACTACAACGTTCTTCCCTAGATCTTCAACAGGTTACCTCCTTTGCATCCAGATTTCAAATATCCTCAGAGAAATCTTTCTTGTCCAGTTTAGCAAAACTAACGTCTTTCCTCTACTTCATCCTCCCAATATCAGTTTTGACATGGTCCCTTTTTTTTTTTTTTTTTTTTTTTTCTGAGACAGTGTCTCCCTGTAGCGCCAGCTGTCCTGGAACTCCTTTAGCAGTCCATGCTGGCCTTAACTCTCTATGCAATCTACATGCCACCCTCCTGCCTCCCAAGTACTGGGATTAAAGTGTACCACCCATGCTGGGTCTGCATAGTCCTAGCACTGTCTATAACTATGTGAAGCCATCTGTTTATGACCTGCCTTTTTTAATCATCATGGTAGGTCTGTATGGTCACTGCTGTGTTTCTAGAAGTTCAAAGCTGTGCATGGCAGCATAAGCCTGGAATCTCAGCTCTGTTGTAGGTGAGGCAAGAATATATGAGTTAGGAAGACAGGCAGTCCTACATATGACGAATCTTATCTCAAAACAAAAGCAAAAGAGAAGGTACCTGGTACAGAGTAGGTACTTAGTAAGAATTTGCTAAATGAATTTTAAAACCCTGCCAGACTTTATATTCATAAGCTTCATGGCATTATCTACTGTTTCCCCTGCTGGCTATCTTAAGCTTCCACCACAAGCATTATCCATTGTTAGGTCTTAGTTTGTGTGCTTAGTTTAGTTCGTTTTTTTGGATTGAAATTCGACATACAGCTCATTTCCCCCACAAACTTGACTCCGGAAATTTTTTTTCTAGTATTTAGATCTTTATTTAGGCCCTCTAGAAAATCCAAATCATGGAGGGTTTACTAGACATTTCATTATTCAAAGACGGCATGGGGGCTGTAGAGATGGCCTAAGCGGGTTAAAGCGCCGACCGCTCTTACAGAGGACACCGGGTGTCGATCCCCAAGCACCCATAGGGGCGGCTGAGAACCGTCTGAACTCCAACTCCAGGAGAAATCCTCCGTTGTCCAGGGAATTCAGTGCCGCCTTCTGACCTCTGTGGCATTGGCCGACACGGGTGCACACAGACCTGCAATGCAGACAGTACATTCAGACATATACAGAAATAAATAAAAATTAATAAAAAAAAAAAAATCAAAGCCGGGCATGAAGGTCTCAACAACTAGTGACCATTAAACCTCTGGCATTCTTCTTGAATCTTTTCCTCATTCCCTTATATCTAACCAACCACCAATCCTGCTGGTACAACCTATAATTTTTTGTTTTGGATTTTAATTTTTCATCATACTCAATAGATTACTCCACTTTACAGTTCTTGCACATGGACTATTGCAATAAAAGCTTTTTTTTTTTTGTTTTTTTTTTGGAGTAATTTATTTTTTTATTTTATTTTTTTGGTCTTTTGGAGAAAGGGTCTCCTGTACCCCAGCGGGCCCCTGGAACTTACTCTTTAGACCAGGCTGGACTTGAACAACACAAAGATACCGCCTGGCCTCTGCCTCCCGGCGGTGGGAAACCACGCCCGGCGCAATAGCCTCTTGCAAGCCTTTCGTGTTTTCAGTGCTTGTACCAGCCTCGAGTGCCTTAGAAAAAGAATCTTTTCCAACCACCTTGAGTTTTACCAAATCCCTGACATAAAGTCCCGGCGTAAGTAGGCTCGGACCTTTCCCTCCTCTTCAGTCCCAGCCATGGTCGACTTCCAATCAACCTCGCAGTTGTAAGCTTTTAAGACTTCATTTGAATTATGTCTGTTCCTCAACTTTCATTTAGCTAATGTCTACTTCTTTCGGACTTAATGGAACTTTTGCAGTAGAAGCTTTTGTTTTTTTTTTTTTTTTTTTTTTGTTTTTTTTTTGGTCTGTTTGAGTCAGGGCCTCCTTCTAGCCCCAGCTGGCTGAAACTCACATATGGGAGAGATCTGCCTGCCTCTGGCTCCAAGTAACGCTGATATAGAGCCTACGCCACTACTCCCTGCCTCCGTCTCCTCCTAATTTTCATTACTCGAAAGAAATGCTTTAAGATACCTAGAGTGTTGGGAAGCGTTCAAATTGTTTGTAGTCCCCAAACGCCCCATAAAACCCTGTCCCAAGGCAGACTTTGGGGTAAAAAAAATTTAAAAGAGATAAAGGGGGGCTGGAGAGATGGCCTATGGTTAAGAGCGTGACTGCTCCTTGCCAAGGACCTGGGTTCAATCCCACACACAAGGCTGCTAAGAACGGTCTTTAACTACAGCTCCATTCCAGGGCATCAAACACCCGCTCGTTCCTTAGCACATCCGCGGCTTTGGCAGGACCCGGGGGTGCACAAACCTACATGCAGACATACCTTCACACATTAAAAAAAGAAAAAAAAAGGATAAATGTAATTATGACGTGGATAAGTAGTGGAAAAGGTTATGTGTAGGAACACAATCAATGAAAATGACAGGGATGCAGTTTCTGGACTAGGAAGGGATGTGGCAAAAGTTCTTTGGGGTTAAGAATCCGAGGGCCAAGACCTGAATGGTCTAGAGATCACACTGAAAAGTCTTCGGCCACCATTTAGTCATTTACTGCTTTTTTAGCTTCTACTCCTAGGCGACAGTAAGACAGGAAGCAGCTGCAGTCTCAAACCACAGCCACTGACCTAGGCCTCTAGAGATTTGACCCGCCCAACAGGCATAGGGCGCTGGGCCTCCAGAGGCGCCGCTCAACTCCCTCAGCCGACGTCAGGNTTATTTTTGTGACAGGGTCTCCCTTTAGTCCCAGCTGGCCTGGAGCTCGATATGTAGACCAGGCTGGCCTTGAACTCGCAGAGATCCATCTGCCTCTACCTTCCGGGTGCTGGGATTAAAGGCATGTGCCGCTATTTTTCAACAAGTCACCAAGCCTTTTTTTTCTTCCTGATCTCTCTCCTCATTATCACTGAACTATAAAAACACTGTTTTTGGTGCTTGGAATCTATCTCAAACTTTTTAGCACCTTCTCTTTGTTTGTTGGTCTTTTTGAGACAGGGTCTCCCTGCAGCCCCAGCTGGCCTGGAACTCTCTATGTAGATCAGGCTGGCCTTGAACTCACACAGATCCGCCTGCTGGGATTAAAGGCATGGGCCACCACGCCCGGCATTGCACCTTCTTTTGATAAAAACAGGTGCTACTAGCCAATGGTGGAGTTCCTTGCATGGGAAAGCAGGGTGACATAACTGGGTGTTATATAACAGGTGACATATTTTGAGATTGCTGTACAGTGAGTGATACCTACTCAGAGGCTAAGGAAAAACAAAACTTTTCATGAACTCCAACTGACAGCATGTGACCAATATACAAATGCCAAGACTTGGGTGTTTCCTAAAGGCAGGGTCTCAGGGAACTAGATGTTCCCAGGACATCTAGAGTTGCACATGCTCCCCTACCGTCTTCCTTCCCTCCCAGTCCCCTTCAACTAGTAGCTCTGATGTGAACATACACTCTGCTCTCAGCTTCTCCATTTTTTTTTTTTTTTCTGAGACAGTGTCTCCCTGTAGCCCCAGCTGTCCTGGAACTCACTTTGCAGTCCAGGCTGGCCTTGAACTCTCAGAAATCTACCTGCCTCTGCCTCCCAAGTACTGGGATTAAAGGTGTACACCACCATGCTGGGTCTGCATAGTCCTAGCACTGTCTATAACTATGTGAAGCCATCTGTTTATGACCTGCCTTTTTTAATCATCATGGTAGGTCTGTATGGTCACTGCTGTGTTTCTAGAAGTTCAAAGCTGTGCATGGCAGCATAAGCCTGGAATCTCAGCTCTTGGGAGGGTGAGGCAAGAAGATCTTGAGTTAGAAGGCAGGCAGGTCTACATAATGAGATCTTATCTCAAAACAAAAGCAAAAGAGAAGGTACCTGGTACAGAGTAGGTACTTAGTAAGAATTTGCTAAATGAATTTTAAAACCCTGCCAGACTTTATATTCATAAGCTTCATGGCATTATCTACTGTTTCCCCTGCTGGCTAGTCTTAGCTCCACCTGCAAGCATTTCAGTTGGGATTCCTTAGTTTGGTGCTTAGTTTAGTCAGTTTGTGGGAGGGAAATGAGACATACAGCTCATTTCCCTCCCACAAACTGACTCCTGAATTTATTTTTCTAGTTTAGATCTTTATTGTGCCCTCTAGAAATCCAAATCTATGGGTTTTACATAGACATTTCATTATTTCAAAGACCGGCATGAATGGTCTCACAGCTAGTGACCATTAAACCTCTGGCATTCTTCTTGAATCTTTTCCTCATTCCCTTATATCTAACCAACCACCAATCCTGCTGGTACCACCTATATTTTTTTTGGATTTTATTTTTCATCATTACAGTCCCTAGATTACTCCACTTTACAGTTCTTGCACATGGACTATTGCAATAGCTTTTTTTTTTTTTTTGGAGTATTTTATTTTTTATTTATTTTTTGGTCTTTTTGAGACAGGGTCTCCCTGTAGCCCCAGCTGGCCTGGAACTTACTCTTTAGACCAGGCTGGACTTGAACAACACAAAGATCCGCCTGCCTCTGCCTCCCAGGCGTGTGAAACCACGCCCGGCTGCAATAGCCTCTTTGCAAGCCTTTCGTTTTTCATGCTTGTACCTCCTCTAGGTTCTTAGAAAAAGGAATTCTTTTCAACCACCTTGAGTTTACCAAATCCCTGAGCATAAATCCCGTGCGTAAGTAGTCTCTGACCTTTCCCTCCTGCTTCAAGTCCCAGCCATGTTCGACTTCCAGCACCTCAGCAGTTGTAAGCTTTAGACTTTCATTTGAATTATGTCTGTTCCTCAACTTTCATTTAGCTAATGTCTACTTCTTTCGGACTTAATGGAACTTTTGCAGTGAAGCTTTTTTTTTTTTTTTTTTTTTTTTTTTGGTCTTTTTGAGTCAGGGCCTCCTTCTAGCCCCAGCTGGCCTGGAACTCACTATGTAGAGATCTGCCTGCCTCTGGCTCCCAAGTACTCGGATTAAAGGCCTACGCCACTACTCCCTGCCTCCGTCTCCTCCTAATTTTCATTACTCGAAAGAAATGCTTTAAGATACCTAGAGTGTTGGGAAGCGTTCAAATTGTTTGTAGTCCCCAAACGCCCCATAAAACCCTGTCCCAAGGCAGACTTTGGGGTAAAAATAAATTTAAAAAGAGATAAATGGGGGGCTGGAGAGATGGCCTAGTGGTTAAGAGCGTGACTGCTCTTGCAGAGGACCTGGGTTCAATCCCCAGCACTCACAAGGCTGCTAAGAACGGTCTTTAACTCCAGTTCCAGGGCAATCAGACACCCTCTTCTGACATCCGCGGCATTGCAGGACACGGGTGCACAAACCTACATGCAGACAGTACCTTCATACACATTAAAAGAAAAAAAAAAGATAAATGGAATTGACTTGGAGTAGTGGAAAAGGTTATGTGTAGGAACACAATCAATGAAAATGACAGGGATGCAGTTTCTGGACTAGGAAGGGATGTGGCAAAAGTTCTTTGGGGTTAAGAATCCGAGGGCCAAGACCTGAATGGTCTAGAGATCACACTGAAAAGTCTTCGGCCACCATTTAGTCATTTACTGCTTTTTTAGCTTCTACTCCTAGGCGACAGTAAGACAGGAAGCAGCTGCAGTCTCAAACCACAGCCACTGACCTAGGCCTCTAGAGATTTGACCCGCCCAACAGGCATAGGGCGCTGGGCCTCCAGAGGCGCCGCTCAACTCCCTCAGCCGACGTCAGGGCGGACTGGCGCGCGGCCGGCACGCGCGCTCCCAAGCGCGTCTACGCGCGGCCGCAGCTCAGAGGCTCTGAAACCAGGGGATGCACCCCGCGGAGCGCGCAGCCCTTGGCTGCCTGCCAACCCTGGCTCCACACGTAGCCTCCCGGAAATGTGCCTAGCTCATCAGTCGGGAAATTCTGTTTTCTTCGCAAAATCCTACCCATAAAAGAAATGTATCGTGAATGAGTGAAGGATCTTCAGCTTTCCGGTGGAATAGCGACGGTTAGGCCAGGTTAGGACGGGCGCGTGAGGGCTGGATCCAAGCAGGCAGTACAGAGGACAGCCACATCCGGGCTCGCCTGCCGCAGGATGCCCTCCGAGCCAGGGGTCCTTCAGGTAGGAGGTGCTGGTTGACTTTGGACGTCCGCTCAGCTATTTTGTTGAGGTTACTCAGTGTGCGGTCGCTGGTTCCTTCTCGTGTGTGTTTGGAGGTAGGTCTCTGCCGCAAACATGATCCGCCAGGTCCTCAATCAGGCCAGGAAGCATCCAAGTGTAAGTTCGGGATCCTCCCTCTGTGGCCCTTGTGTGGTGGTGTGTCAGCTTCTGTCCCATGGGAATGACCTCTTTTCACACTTACTGTACCTTGGGGCTACACTCTGACTTGCATCCAGCTCTCCTGATTGCCCAAAGCTTTGCTCTGTCATTGCCTATCCCGTGCGTGGTGGAATTTAGTTTGGGGTGGAAGGTGACGGACACCCGCTACAAAGGTGGACGTTCTATGTGTTGGGACACTGGTGGCCCCTTCTGGTCTGGATTAATTGCTCCGAGAGGCGTAGGTGACAGGCTGAGTGGGTTAAACAAGAAAGGTCAGGTTTGTTAACCTGCCTCTAGAGCTTTTAAAATCACCCGCATTGCAGCATCGGTCCTCCTGCATCGTTACTGGTCCATACACCTTGACATTTGCAGACTTCGAATTTTTTTGTTTAATTCTCATTTTCGCCCAGTACAGCATTGTGTTGTGGTGGTCCTAAAACTCGGGTTATACAACTTTTTTTTTTTTTTTTTTTTTTTTTTTTTTTTAAAACAGGATCTCCCTGTAGCCCCGCCAGCTGTCCTGGGATAAGCTCTGTAGACCAGGCTGGGCTTGAACTCAAAAAGATCCACCTGCCTCTGCCTCTGCCTCCCAAGTGCTAAGCTTAACTTTGTCTTAAGCTTAATTTCTTAAGTACTTAAGAAAATTAATAGAAGTAAATTTTCATAGTTCATTCCTAAAACCAGTATTTGTAATAGACATTTTTGTCTGCTAATAACTGTATTTCACAAAGCTTGTGTTTTTCATGGACCTCATTGGTGGGTTTTTTTTTGTTTGTTTGTTTTTTGTTTTGTTTTTTTTTTTTTGGTCTTTTCAAGACAGGGTCTCCCTGTAGCCCCAGCAGTCCTGGAACTCACTGTGTAGACCAGGCTGGCCTTGAACTGACAGAGATCTACCTGCCTCTGCCTCCTGAGTGCTGGGATTAAAGGCGTGGGCAACCACCCGGCCTGGAGGTATTCTTAAGTAGTTTTCAGGGGGCTTTCCTTCCTCCTAACCTTTACATAAAAGAAGCAGTTAAATTTAATGGTAATGCTTTTTAAATGTCACAAAACCTTGTTTATTGATTTATTTAAAAGTTTCCGCTGGTCCTGCATGGTGGTGCACACCTTTAATCCTAGCACATGGGGGGCAGAGGCAGGTGGATCTCTGTGTGTTCAAGGCCAGCCTGGTCTACACAGTGAGTTCCAGGACAGCTGGGGCTACAAGAATACCCTGTCTCAAAAAGACCAAAAAGAAAGAAAGAAAAAAAGTTTCCATCTAATTTGCTCCACATTAGGAGGTCAGACGCTTTAACCGCACTGTCATCTTAACATCATTTGCAAATTCCGTGCCTTTAGAATAAAAGAAATCATTCTTTACTAAGGTCTACTTTTATTAATATTTTAAGACAAAGTAACAAAATAGCAGATTTGGAGATTTTGGATTTAATGTATTGAAACTACTGTAGCCTCATTTGGCCAATATCTCTTTGACCATGGCTATTAATTTTTGTCTATGCTTGGCTCTAGTTGATTCCCCTCTTCGTGTTTCTTGGAGCGGGAGCTACTGGAGCAGGATTGTATGTGCTCCGTCTGGCATTTTTCAATCCAGATGTCTGGTAAGTTCTGAAAATGCTTGAAATGTAGATTTTGTTATTGTTGTCTTTTTGAGGCAGGGTCTCTCTGTAGCTCCAGCTGGCCTGGAACTCTATGTGGACTAGGCTGGCCTTGAACTCAGAGATCCACCTGCCTGGGATTAAAGGTGTGGACCACCATGCCCAGCGAAATGCAGATGGTTTATGAGGTTGGCCCAGGGCACTCTTTCTGGAGGAGGTAATGTAGTAGAAAGAATTTCATATTTGTAGCCATGAAGTTAAGTTCCAGTACTTTTTTTGCTTTTCTTGGTAAATGAAATTATCTAAATTGATTGAAGTTTCCTTTGCTTTTTTTTTTTTTCTCCCTTAATCCTTTTGCTGGAGACAGAGGCTCACTATGTAGCCCAGGCTAGGCTAGAATTCTCTATATGGACCAAGCTGGCCTGCTTCCTGAATACATGATTCCTAGTATATGTGAATGTTTTACCTTATTTTCCACAATAATCAGTGATTCTTTTTGCAGTTGGAAAACAAGCATTCTATAATTTTATATATGTATCACTATATATGTATATATTCCTGTATAAGATAAAACTTAATAAAACCCAAATACAAACATGGCTATAAATATAAACATTGAGATAGGGAGGACAGTTGTCCTAAGAGGCTGGCTGTGTTCTCTGTGAATTTACTAACCAGTTATAGGAGGTTGTTTGCTATTCTACTTCCGTTCAACTCTCTGATGAGAATAATACCGCAGTACACCTAATAGATGGATCTATTCAAAATACTAGCTTTTTAAGAAGTATAAAAACTAAACTATTTTGCCAGGTGGGTGGTACATGCCTTTAATCCCACCACTTGGGAGGCAGAGACAGGCTCATCTCTAAGTTCAAGGCCAGCCTGGTCTACATAGTGAGTTCCAGGACAGCTGGGGCTACAGGGAGACCCTCTCTCAAAAAGACCAAAAAAAAACCCTATTTTAAGTTGTTTTCTTAGGATACTAATTATATTATTTTATTGATTATAGTTGGGACAAGAAGAATAACCCAGAGCCTTGGAATAAACTGGGCCCCAACGATCGCTATAAGGTAAAGTACGAACTGTTTCAAAAACAAATTGCTAGAAGGCATATAACAAATTTGCCCTAGTGGTAGTGTTTTCTTGAAATAAGATATGCAGATAAAAGCTGGGTGTGGTGGCACACGCCTTTAATCCTAGCACTTGGGAGGCGGAGGCAGTCGGATCTCTGAGTTCAAGGCCAGCCTGGTCTACAGAGTGAGCTCAAAAAGAGACCAAAAAAAAAAAAAAATTCCATTGTAGTGAATTTTGAAGAGTTTCTGCCTCATTTACTTACTTAGCATGGGGGCTGAGACTTTGCATTTCTTTTTTTTATTTCTTTTTTTATTTTTTTTAATTTTTTTAATTAATTTTATTTATTTCCGTATGTGTATGAATGTACTGTCTGCATGCAAATTTGTGCACCCGTGTCGTGCAATGCCGCGGAGGCCAGAAGAGGGTGTCGGATTCCCCTGGAACTGGAGTTCTCCTGGAATTGGAGTTTCAGGCGGTTCTTGGCCGCCATATGGGTGCTGGGGATCGAACCCGGGTCCTCTGCAAGAGCGGTCGGCGCTCTTAACCGCTAGGCCATCTCTCCAGCCCGAGACTTTGCATTTCAAACAAGCTTCAGGTGATGCTGATATCTGGACTGCAGTTTATCTAGAAAAATATTATTTGTACTTAAGATGAACAAATAAACAGGATTTGGTCCCTTGTCCAAAGAGTGTGTGAAGTTTTTTTTTTGTCTTTTCGAGACAGGGTCTCCCTATAGCCCCAGCTGGCCTGGAACTCAATCTGTAGACCAGGCTGGCCTTGAACTCACAAAGATCTGCCTGCCTCTGCCTCCCAAGTGCTAGGATTAAAGGCGTGCGTCACCACGCCCGGCCGTGTGAAGTATTTTGTGATGTATTTCATGATCCTGATGGTTGAGCAGTTCTACTGCTCTGGCTCAACCACTATGGATGAGGCCTTGTGAACTGGAAATTGAATGTTACAGCAGTAAAACTCTAATGTTTGTGGTTTAGCTTGGGCTTTGGACAGTTATGACTGGTAGTAAAGGTACAAATATGAAGAGTTTCGGTATATTGTAGTTCGTGGAAATGAAGAAGAGCTAAACCTATGTATTTGTCAGCCTGTAATGAAGGAACCCTGCTTATTCATCTAAACCCAAATAGTGAAGTCAACTAGGTTATTGTCTCGGTCACCTTAGAGAATTTATATATCTGGCCCACTGGCATTGGATTTAATCATATGACTTTCTCTGACAAATCAAGATTAAGGGAATACCTGCCACTTTGGAACCATTGTGTTTTGGGGCTGTTCTTTTCCATCTTCAGACTCAAATTGACATCAGCAACTCATCAGACTAAAACTGGAATGAAAATGAAGAGTTCTGTGTAGTAAACTTACAAGTAGCAGTGCTAATGAAAAATAAAACATTGCGGTAAGCCACTAAGGATTGAAGTAGCTGTGATTGAAAAATGCCAGGAAAGGCCTAATGACAGAAATTTACTTAGCACCTAGTGCATCAAGGTGCCAGTCAATTCTGTCTCTGATAAAGATCCTCTTACTATATGTTTTCACAAGGAGGAGAGAGGCACAAGCTCTGTCATGTTTCTCCTTTGTATAAAGGAATAGTCTGGTCATGGCAGCTTCATCCTCATCAAAGGCTCAGTTTCCAAATATCATCAGTACATTGGAGTTTGGAATTTCAGGAGGACATGAATATTCAGTTCATATCAGGTTTTCTTGTTCCCAAAGATAATAGAAGAAGATTGGGTAGAGATTGGGTTTAAGCATTGGGGGCCCAGCTGCACATCAGTGAATGGAATGCCAGAAAGCTAAAATCAGATACTCATTTGTGAGGCTTTCAAGGTAGCCACTGTTGAGAAAGAGTACAGGCACGGACGTGGAAAAGCAAAGCAGATCTGAAAATTCCTATAGAGAAACTAACCACAAAGCAAACCATCAAAACCTCTTTGCATTGAGGGAAATTGGCCAAAGATACCTTCAGCATAAATGTTGGGGCTCATTTGTACTTTTTAATCAGTTTTGAGTAAGACATAACTTGATCTTCAGTTGGCTTTTTTATAAAGTAGTGAGAATGAATTGGATTGTAGTGATTAAGCAAGACAGCAGCTAGGCCAGTGCCTGCTGAATGTAATGGCGTGTGCATTGCACTTGGAAAAGAGTGAATCAGTCACTCCTGGAACTACACAAACTGGCCACTGACAAAAATGACCCCACTTGTGACTTCATTGAGACTCATTACCTGAATGAGCAGGTGAAATCCATCAAAGAACCATATTTAATTTATCCTTAATATATAATATGACTGCATCTCCACCTGCAGTGGTCTAGTTTTCTGTTAACATATTAGCAGATAGCATATCTGGGTTTTTTGTTATTGCATTGTCTAGGTAAAGTGCTTCCTAAGACTGTTAGACAGACCAGAGTGTTGCTAGTTTACTTGGAATTTTCTGTCTATAAAACCCTGGGTCTGTATGTATCTCAGAAAACATGGTAATAACAATTTGGAGATTTTTTTTCTTTTTACAAAAATTAAATTAGGGGTTAGGGACATAGCTCAGTTGTAGAGTACTTGCCTAGTCACAGCTCTGGGTTCTATCCCCAGCACACTACAAAACTGGGTGTGAGCAGGGCGTGGTGGCGCATGCTTTTAATCCTAGCACTTGGGAGGCAGAGGCAGGCAGATCTCTGTGAGTTCAAGACCAGCCTGGTCTACAGAGTGAGCTCCAGTCCAGCTGGTACTAAAAAAAGGGAGACCCTGTCTCAAAAAAACCCAAAAAAACTGGGTGTGGAGGCACATGCCTACAATTCCAGCACTTGGTTGGTGGAGGCAAAAGGATACAAGGTTATCCTCAGCCACCCACTGACTTTGAGGCCAGCCTAGGCCACATGAGACTCTGCCTCAAAAAAATAAAACAAAAGGTTTTTTGTTATTGTTGTTTTGGTATTTTCAAAATAGGGTCTTCCTTTTAGTCCCAGCTGGCCCAGAGCTTGCTATGTAGACCAGGCTGGCCTTGTACTCACAGAGATCCTCCTGCCTCTGCCTACCAAGTGCTAGGATTAAAGGCATGTGCCACCACACCCGGCTCACACCCAGTTTTGTAGTGTACCCAGCCTAAGACAGTTCTTAGCCACCATGTGGGTGCTGGAATCGAACCTGGGTCCTCTGCAAGAGCAGGCCGTGCTCTTAACCACTGAGCCATCTCTCTAGTCCAAAAGAATTTTTGAATTGGAAATAAAGAAGTTATATTGTATGTTTGAAGGAGAAAAGGTTTCAAGAGACAATAGAAAGATTTGTTAAATATGTTTGTCTGCTCAGGACTGAACCCAGAGCCTTTTAAAGGCTTTGCCTTTGAGCTACTTCCCAGCCCTGAATATTTATTTATTTATTTATTTATTTTTGAGATGGTCTCCCTGTAGCCCTAGCTGGCTAGGAGCTCCCTATGTAGACCAGGCTGGACTTGAACTCACAGAGATCTGCCTGCCTGTGCTTCCTGAGTGCTGGGATTAAAGGCATGTACCATCATGTCCAGCTTGAAATTCTTAGTTAATAAAAAGTCTGGAGAAAATGCTTACAGTGATTCTTTTGCAGGTAATAATACAGTTTCAAGTAATTGTAGCATTACCTCCTTGGTGTTCTTTAGCACAAGGATGAGTAAAATTAGAAGTCTAGCCTTTCAATTTTTTTTCTTAAGTAGAAATTCCAGATTAGTTTCAGTTGCATCATTTTCTGAAAAGTTATTAGGAGTTAGGCAGTTATAATACTGGCACAGTAAAATTTACTTCTAAAATTTTAATTTTAAATGAATATAAAGAAATATTTGGAAATTTTAAATATGTCAGGTTCAGAAATTTAAAAGAATCTGAGTGAGTGAGCAAGAGAGAATGAGAGAAGCAAAACTACCAAGGGAGGAGGGAGGAGGGGGAAGAGAAGAAAAGCCAATTTATGACTAGTTGCATAAAGCACAAGGCATTGTATCATTAACCCCACCTCCTTGTTTCAAGGTCTTTAAAGTTCTTTAACCAAATAAGGATGACAGGTCTTCATTTTTTTTTAAATTTTATATTACTCTAGAATATGAATACCTATTGTATTAGTCACTTTTCTGTTGCTGTGATAAAACACCAGACCAAGGAACTTGTAAAAGGAAGAGTTTATTTGAGCTTACGATTGGCAGTTCCAGGGAATTAGTCCATTGTGGCGGGAGGCGTGGCGGCTGGATCTGGAGCAGCAAACCGAGGGTCACATCTCGCAAAGAGCACAGGAAGCAGAGAGGAAGCAACTGTAGAGCACGAGGCTTGTTAAGCTCACTAAGCCTGCCCCCAGTGACACACTTCCCCCAGCATGGCCACACCTTCTAAGACCTCCAAAAACAGCGCCACCAACTGGAGACAAATGTCTGAATACTTACAGCCTATGGGGGACACTCATGCAAACCACCACACCTATCTTCCACCCATATATGGCAATTACCATGTGTGAATGTAAGTGGTAGGTCAATTCTAGAGCCCATTAAGAGATTATTATAATAGCACCATTGCTTTCAGATACAAAGAAATATAATAATAAAGTTGCTCAGTTTGCCTGCCAACTGGGGATTTGGTGTTAGCGTCCACAAATGAGGGAAAGCATTCACTGGCTTGTTTTTCTGGGACTGTGTTACTTCACTTAGCATAATGGCTTTGAGTTCCATCCATTTACCTGCAAAGCTCATGATGTCATCTTTCTTTACCACTGAGTAGTACTCCATTGTGTAGATGTATCACATTTTTGTCACCCACCCCTCAGTTGAGGGGCATTTGGGTTGGTTCCAGCTAGTATCCACAGATAAGGGATACCTTTCATCCTTTGGTTTTTTTGGGACAGTGTTACTTAGCATGATATCTTCCAGTTCCATCCATTTACCTGCAAAGTTCCTGATGTGTCATCTTTCTTTACCGCTGCATAGAACTCCATTGTGTAGATGTAGCACATTTTCTCTATCCACTCATCAGTTGAGGGGCACTGGGTTGGTTCCAGCTCTTTGCTATTGTGAAGAGAGCAGCAGTAAACATGGCTGTGCATGGATCTCTGCGGTAAGATGAGTCTAGTGGGTATATACCCAGGAGTGGTATGGCTGGGTCAGGTGGTAGGCTCATTTTGAGTCTTAAGGGTTCTCCATGCTGCTTTCCACAGTGGTTGTAGGAGTTTACATTCCCACCAGCAGTGGATGAGTGTTCCCCTTTCCCCACAACCTCTCCAGCATTTGGTATCTTTTCTTTTCTTGATCTTAACCAGTCTTACTGGAGTGAGATGATACCTTAGAGTGGTTTTAATTTGCATTTCCTTAATTATTAACGATGTTGAATACTTTTTAAGATCTTTCTCAGCCATCTTTACTTCCTTACTGGCGAAGTCTCTGTTCAGCTCTTTACTCCATCTTTTGAGTAGGTCATTTATTTTCTTTGTTTTTTAAGTAGTCTATGTATTCTGGATGTTAATGCTCTGTCAGGTGTATCAGTGGTAAAGATTTCCTCCTACTCTGTGGGTTTTCTCTTCACTTCCTTGATTGTTTCTTTCGCTGTACAAAAGCTTCATATTTCTTATTGTCTATGGAGATTCATAAATACAATTTTGTAAAACCTTAATAGAATTAGAAGTAGAATTATGCATCAGAAGAATTCCTAATTATTTGCATTTAAATAGGATTGATTTTGTAGGTCCTAATTGGCAGCATGAAACTGCCCTTCTGAGACATATTAGATGTTTTACTGCAACAAAACCATCAATAAACACTGGAATTTAGGTACATATTTTTCTGTAAGTGAAATTTTTTTTTTAAAGCCAATTTTTTATTGAAGCTCTGTGCATTTCCTACCAAATTACAAATCAACTATAAGTAAATTTTATATTCTTAAATAGTCTCTTTCTGAGATAGGGTTTCACTATGTCGTACTGACTGGCCTCAAATTCACAGAGATCTGCCTACCTCTGCCTCCCAAATGCTGGAATTTGTTGAATATTCTTAATAAAGTCTGCCTTTCTGTAATTTATGTTTTAGAAAATTGAGGGAGCAATATTCTAAAACTTATATGTGATGTCTGAATGTGGTTATCTAACACATAGTTTTTCTTTTTAAGTTCTACTCAGTGAATGTGGACTACAGCAAACTGAAGAAAGAAGGTCCCGACTTCTAAGTCACATATTTAACCATAAAGCTGCTTATAATGAAGTCTTTCAGAAGCCACACGCACAATTTTCCACTTAACCAGGAAATAGTCTCCTCTGAATGCATGAAATCATGTTGATTACTTGGAGTTATTACACTGATCAATAAATCTTTGAAACTTGGTATGTGTCACTGTTTAATGCTGAAGATCCACCCCTAACTTTATAGGCAAGATATAGAAAACAAATGATTGCAATTTAAATAATTTCTTCAATTTATGCATATTTGTACAATTGAAAATAAGATTTTGGGGTACTTTTATAAAGCTTTTGTTTTTGTGTAGGTCATTAGTAACTTCACTAGAGACTGTATTTAACAGTTGGCACTAGATATTACATAGAAGGATATTAGGAAGAATATTCAAGCACATTGACAAAATGGAACTCTGGATTTCTGTAACTGATATTGGTGTGTTAACAGGTTTTTTTTTTTTTTTTTTTTTCTTTTTTTTTTGTCTTGTCAAGACAAGGGATCTTTTCTGTATCTATTTTTTTCTTCTTTTCTTTCTCCACATACTTCGAATCTTTCTTTCTTTCTGCTTTCTCTTTGTCTTTTCAAGGTCTTGCTGACACTGCAGCGCACGCGTAGCCCTAGCCGCCTAGCTGTCCTGGAACTCACTCTGTAGACCAGGCTGGCGTTGAACTCACAAAGATCCGCCTGCCTCTGCTTCCCAAGTGCTAGGATTAAAGGCATGCGCCACCACACCCAGCGTGTATACAGTTTTTTGTTTACTTTTACTTTATGTTTATGAGTGTATTGCTTGCATGTGTCAATACACCATGTATGGATGCAAGAGCCTGAAGGTCAGATCTGCACAAGTGGTTCTGCCTGAGTGGGTGCTGGGAATTGAATGAACCTGGGTCCTCTGCAAGAGCAGCCAGTGTTCTTCACTGCCGAGCCATGTCTACAGCCCATGTATACAGTTTTCAGCACACTTTCCCTCAACATTCTCTGTACTATTTTCAGGGTTATTGGTTGTGTTGATGCTGGAATTACAGTTGGAATCTGAGTCTGTCACTGTTAACTAGTAGCCAAGAAGGGTGGAGAACTTCTGCATAGTTCTGGTAGTATTTCAAAGGCCAGAAAGTCATCCATGATTTTTAAAGTATTTTTTTAAATATATTTTTATTGTTATTGAACTTTTTCATACATCATTTTCTCAATCCAATTGAGTCATTTCCCTTTCCATGCCCCCTACCCCACCTGAGTTCCTGCACTCTGCCATACATGTCTTTGCATCTTTTTCTGAGTCTTTCCAGATTTTTTTTTCAAAGGCTTATTGTTTTTGGATCATCCATGATTTTTGCTTTTTTTTTTTTTTTTTTTTGTCTTTCGAGACAGGGTCTCCCTGTAGCCCCAGCTGTCCTGGAACTCCTTCTGTAGACCAGGCTGGCCTTGAACTCACAAAGATCTACCTGTCTCTGCCTCCCAAGTGCTAGGATTAAAGGCATGCGCCACCATGCCTGTCCCATCCATGATTTTTAAACTGGGCTATTGAGTTCTAATTAGGTTGAAGTGAAGAAATGGTAAATGAGCATTTTGATGTTTCTCAATATATATATCTCATTCCCTTTTGGCTCTGTGAAATGACCCAGTGAGCAAAGGATTTCAGTGATGGCTAATCACACAACCATATATCCTATATCAAGGTTTCACAGAGGTGTGTGTTAGGTATTACATCATAGAAACTTAAGGAATTCAGTAAGGTAATTTTTTTTGAGGGGAGGGTTTATTTTGGTTCAAGGGCACAGTCCACGTTGGGGAGTCAGTTGAAGCAACCGATCATGTAGCATCCATGCTTCAGAAACAGCACAATGAGTGCAGACTGCTGCTCAGCTCCTGTCTTCATCTGTACAATCCAAGATCCAGCCAGTGAATGGTGCTGCCCACAGTGGTTGGGTCTTCCCTGAGGTCTGTCCCCAGAGTTTGATGAAAGTAATTGGAACATCAAGCAGTTCCAAAAAAGTTCACCATTAATTAGTAATTAAAGATATATGGATCCACAGCAATTCTTAAAATAGTATATTTGAAGTTGCGGTTTCAAAACTTGCAAATGCAAGTGAAATTATACTAAATTTCTAGTAACTCACTGAAGAGATTTTACTCCTATCTTCCACTAAAAATGCTTCTGTTGAAGTCAGTGTTTCTAAATTCAAGACAAATATCAGTTTTCATGTTGACAGAATAATAATAGTTGACATAGTCTGCTTGAAACACTTTCTTCCCTTGGTCTCTGGAACGCACGCCTTTTTTCACCTATGAGACACTGATGTCAGTCTCTTGCTCGTTCCCTTCATCTCAACCTAATGAAATGTCTGACCTAAAGGACAAACTTTGGACCTTAAGTTGCACACTCTTCATCCGGTCTCATGGCTTCAGATGTCATGCTTTAGATGTCTGAAATAGTTTATCAGATAGGTCTTCCATAGTCTACCGCTTTATCCACTTCACCTCTAATTCATTCAAATTTGAACATGTCCAATTCTGAACTTGTGAACATTGCAACTTCCACATCTTCAACAGTCAACTATTCATATGAATACCACTCTTAGGGATCAGGACAATTTCAAAATTTCCCCAATTATTTTCCACGCTCCATAGTCAATATTGCTTATTGTTTCTTGGTACTGTAGAATGCAGATTAACTCATACTTAATAGCAACGTGTTAGCTCATGGTATCAGGAGCTACGACAGACCTAGCATCTATCTGGCAAGGAACTTGCTGTGTCATAGAAGGTGGGCAAAGAGATGAGAGCAAGTGAGATCTGATCAGGCTTTTATAACTCTCAAGATCATGAACCCATTCCCACTAAAGCAATTCATTGAATATAGAACTCTTATGACCTAATTACCTCTAAAAGTTCCTGGCTTTCAAAACTGCATTTGGGAAAAAGTTTCCAGGAAACCTTGTGGACATTCAGTCTATCTTCAGGTATGCCTATTTATAAAAAATATGTTTTTAATTTTATGCGTATGGGTGTATTGCCTGCATATATGTAAGTGCACCTGTCTTGTGCAGTGCCCATGGAGGTCAGAAGAAAGAATTGGATTCCCCTGGAACTGGAGTTTCTGGAGCTGCCATGTGCTGGGAATCCAACCCTGGTCCTCTGCAAGAGCAACCAATGCTCTTAATCATTGAGCCATCTCTCCAGCCCCCAAATACACTTATGACCTTAGCTTTACACCACAGTCATCCGAAACACCTGGCTTGTTAAAATAGCCTCTTAGCTGCAGAAGGCCTCCATTTGAGAATACGCCCTGCACCCCCTGGGAGCCAAGATCAGAGCTGTACAGGGTGACAATGACTCACTCCTGGGATGACTCTCCTGCAGAACATCAGTTTATTTTCCCAAGGACTTGGGTTTATATAGAGAAAATGTTGGCAGCTGTTAGCTTGCGCAGGAGCAACATTCCAAGAGAAAGTTGAAAAAAATGAGAGAGATGAGACCTTATTACAGAGAAGTTGGAAGAGGCTTTACATAAAGAACCTGTGTGAAGCAAATACCAACTTGAAGGTTGCTTGACCAAGATGTCTCTTCATAGAACAAGGGGCTATAGGCCTTGGTGGCCAGGTGGACTTTATCAGCCACCCTGCCAGGGTTTTGTGAGATACTGTTTTCAACCTCTGTCCTAAGACACAGCTGTCTTCCAAGGTTCTTGGGCTCCACTTTATTCCAGGTTAATTCATTCTAGTCACCAACACTTAGCTTGTCTTCCTGTCTAGAATATCAGAATAGCCAGAGTTGGAATCTGACCTTCCGCTGCCTAACACCTACCCATCCACCCATTTTACTCAAAGGGAAGAACCTAAAAAAAAAAAAAAAAAATTCAGTAAGGCCCCACAGAATCTGCCACCTACCTTCTACCAATAACCTTGTGGCCTCACCTTCTAGCAATTTCCACTTTGCTCACAAATTTCTACTAAGTACACTTTTGATCTTCTATGCAGACATTCTGCTTGGAATTTTCCTTGCCAAATGCTGTCATGCTAATGTTAGCAACTTTTCTCCCAAGTTTCTCCTCCAGCTTCCTTTTCTTTAATCTCTTCTTCCTCACCTCTCGTTTTTTCTTGTTTATTTCCTTTTTTTCCCATTTTTTCCTTCTTCCCTCCCCCTTCCTCTCCCCTTTCCCCTCCCTCCCCCCCCCTTGTGAGAAGGCCTTGTGGAAGATTTTACACCTGATTTCACTTTAATCAGTTTCTCCTTTTTTAGTTTTCAGCTAAAATATGTAATTAGCTATATTTTTCCAAACTTTTTAATCAAATTTTTTGTGTATTTCATACATCTCAATCAGTCTTTTTTGGGGGGGAGGGGGGGTCTTTTTGAGACAGGGTCCCCCTGTAGCCCTAGCTGGCCTGGAACTCGCTATATAGACCAAGCTGGCCTTGAGCTCACAGAAATCTGCCTGCTTCTGCCTCCCAACTTTTGGGATTAAAGGTGTGCATTGTCACTCCTGGCTTAATCACCTTTATTTATACCCTCTTCTCCATGTGCACCCTTTCACAGCTCCCCACCCCAGAGTTCATACATTCTGTCATGTGTGCTAAGGCCTTTTGTGCCATATTAGTGTTCCCGGCCATTCCTCCACTGAGCTCTAGTAAGCCTATCCAGAGTGCCTGGCTTAAAGGCCAGTTCTTCCTCAGCCAGCCATAATCAGCTGCCAATATTTCTTCAGCTAAGATGGGGTTCTGCTACTCATTTGTAATTAGCTATATCTTTATGCTCTAAAAGTAAGTTCCATGAGGTTAAGTATTTTTCTCTATTTTTTAAGCTCTCTTGGACAGTTAAAATGGCATCTCGTACAGAGTTGGTGTTCAATAAGTGTTGAATAAAGCACTAGCTCACCAGGTTTTAGAATGAAGTGTTTTAGTTTTAGTGACTACAAGTGATTTTTGACTGTATCTATATGTACAGAGAATCTTAATTGGAGATAGTAGAAGGTCCTTTTTATCCATCCTGCTACCACCTCAGTCAATACTTTTTAAACAGCTCCTCCCCTCTCCCCCCGAATAGAGCGTTACATTTTTTCCTATCCTTGAGTTTGAAGGCTGGTGTTTTTAATGTATTTCATAGCATTTCAACCAAGAGGAGTATGAATTAAGACTGGAAGGGGTGAAAATGATACCATAGTTATGTATGAAATTCTTCTTTTTTTTTTTTTTTTTTGTCTTTTTGATACAGGGTCTCCCTGTAGCTCCAGCTGGCCTGGAACTCACTACTTAGACCAGGCTGGCCTTGAACTCACAGAGATCCCTCTGCTTCAGTCTTCCAAGTGCTGGGATTGAAGGTGTTCATCACCACACCTACCCTGAAATTCTTAAAAAATGTATCTATATCTATATACAACTATAGATATATGAGAACATATATAGATCTGAATAAAACCAGATTTTTTTTAAGAAAAAAAATCTCTCATATAGAACACCATATCATGACTGCCAAAATCTATCCATTTTCATTGTTCCTAATTTTTCTTTTCAAGTATAAAATCACTGGATACTCAAAGAACAATTGACACAATTCATATAAAATTGTATCCTTTAAGTCTTAATAATTTGAAGAATATTGCATTAGTTACTGTCCTGTTGCTGTGATAAAACACTCACATCTCCAGCATGTGTAGGAGCTGAGAGCAACTGAAAGCTGGACAAGGTTATGAACTTGAAGTCAGCCTCCCAGTGATGTGCTTCCTCCAGTAGGGGTACTCCTACTAAATTTCCTAAAACACTGCCACCAACCGTGGCCAAGTGTTTAGAAATGTGAGCATATGGGGGACACTTCTCATTCAAACCACCACAGGCATGTTGAATACCAATAAGTGATAATATATGTTCACATATGTAATTCAGGAACTGTGTGTATGTGTATATGCCTTTGTGTATGTGTGTGTGCATGTGTGTGTGCCCAAGTTCCTGAGGATTAAACCCAGGACCTTGTGAATGCCATCCATATACTCTGCTATTATGCTATACCTCCAGTATTTTGTTGTTGAACATTTGTAACATTTGCTATTTGTAATAAAATAGCTATATTGTATACACATTATTTTTGTCCTGTCCTGCTGGGATGGTTGGTTGAATTTAATTCAGAGATAATTTCTACTTTTCTTAGTTATACTCGAAGTAGAGAGAGAAAGGCAAAAAAAGTTTTAAGATGGCAATTTTCAGTATGAAATAACAACACTAGGTATGAAATATTTACATGTATTTTCTTTTTTTTTTTTTTTTTTTTTTGGTCTTTTCGAGACAGGGTCTCCCTGTAGCCCCAGCTGTCCTGGAACTCACTCTGTAGACCAGGCTGGCCTTGAACTCACAGAGATCTGCCTGCCTTTGTTTCCTGAGTGCTGGGATTAAAGGTGTACACCACCACACCTGGGTCTCCTTGCTTTTAGAAACAAATAAGTCATGAAATGAGTCATGAAACATACCCAAATTCAAACATAACTTGGAAATGGTGGAGTCAGGACTTGAATCCAATTTTTTAATATTTTATTTGTTTTCATCTTATATATATGAGTGTTTTGCTTGCATGTATATAAGTGCACCACATGTGTGCAATGCCCATAGAAGCCAAAAGAGGGCATTGGATCCCCTTGGGACTGGAATTACAGAAGGTTGTGAGCCACCATGTGAGTGCTGGGAACCAATCCTGTATCCTCTGTAAGAGCAGCCAGTGCTCTTAACTGCTGAGACATCTCTCTATTCACCGAATTCAAAAAAGAAAAAAAAAAATGGCATCAGATTTCATCCCCTGAACCCTCTAGACCTATCTCATAGGATTGTCTATAATGAATCAAGATCATGTGTGTAAGAGGTCTAGCATATTTCCTAGCAGGATAAATTTTATTTAGATGTTATAATTAATTTTGGGATACATTTCTTCTATTTCTTCAAAAACTTTAATGGAAAACTTTTGAAGTCATATATAGAATATAAAGGAAAGAAAAACAATTTGGTAAAAGTTTACTCACTATCAACAATTTTTTTTTGGTCTGAGACAGGGTCTTCCTGTAGACCCAGCTGTCCTGGAATTCACTATGTAGACCAGGTTGGCCTTGAACTCCCAGAGATCTGCCTACCTCTGCCTCTTAAGTCCTGGGATTAACCATGTGGGCCACCAGGCCTGGCCACTATCAACAATTTAACTAAATGATACATTAATGTAAATACTATCAATTTCAACAAAAAGACAAGAGACTGCCTTCTTTAAACATTTTTTTTATTTATTATTTTTTATGTGTATGAGTGTACTGTCTGCATGTAGGTTGGTGCACCCATGTCGTGCAATGCAGCAGAGGTCAGAAGAGGGTGTCAGATTCCCCTGGAACTGGAGTTAAAGACAGTTCTTAGCTGCCATGTGGGTGCTGGGAATCAAACCCGGGTCCTCTGCTAGAGCAGTTGGTGTTCTTAACCTCTGAGCTATCTCTCCAGCCCTGGAAACTGGAGACTGCCTTTTATACTGTGGTTGTGTGATTGGGAGGTGGTGTGATTTACATTTGTTCCTAGGTTTGTTAATGCAATATCTGCTCATATAGCATTCTTAATAATGCTCTGCCCTCTTTGATTTCCATTGTGACTCAGTGTCTTAAAATCTTGATATGCAGGCCATTCCTCTTACTGAAACTGATATGAATTTAGACATCCTTGAAACCAAAAGAGTGATGCTTTGTGAATGATACATAGCATTTGGAAAAATTGGTCTCAAATTTCTTCCCTTGCTGTTGTTTTTATTCTTCGAAGGCAATAATGGTTTGTAAAATATAAAAACCATGGCAGGTCCTGCACCACCACGCCCGGCTACAACATTTCTTAATCAAATTTAGGCCCATTTCCCCTTCCTTGCCCCTTACCCTACCATAACTCATGCATTCCGCCATACATATCTTTTCTCATAAGTTTTAATTATTAAACCAATGTCTGTTTTGGGGTTTTCTTTGTTTTTTTTTATGTCTCTTTTTTAAGTGAGAATGTCTATTTTGATTTCTGAACACCTTTCTTTCTTTCTTTCTTTCTTTCTTTCTTTCTTTCTTTCTTTCTTAACCTTCATTCATACACCATATTAAAATATCTTTATTAGACTCCAATTCTGGTTTATACTAGCTAGTTCTGAAATTTTTTTTTGTGGTTTAAAGCCAAGAATCCCAGTTTGGGTTGGAAGATTAGGGGAACTCCTTAGGCTGCAGCAGTGACAGAGACGAGCTGAGCCTCCTGTTCATCATACACACTATGACAAACTTTTGTTTTCCTGTTTGTCCCAATTCAGGGGGAAAACAACGAGTTAATACTATCCAGGATTTTCAAACTTACATCCTAAGAAAAGATACATTGCAAACTCCTTTGCTTCAAACTAAACAAAGAGTCACTTCTCTTTGCCTGTGACAAAATACATATATATATATATGTCTTTTTGAGACAGGGTCTCCCTGTAGCCCCAGCTGTCCTGGAATTCACTCTGTAGACCAGGCTGGCCTTGAACTCACAAAGATCTGCCTGCCTCTGCCTCCCAAGGACTAGGATTAAAGGCATGCGCCACCACACCTGGTGACATATTATATTTAAACATTTAAATTCTAAACACATTTTTCCATATGTCTATTTGTGTGAGTGTCTATACATGTTCACAGATGTATGGGCACTTACGTGTGCACATGTGTCTTAAAGGCCCTAAGTTGACACTAGGTATCATCTTGAATTATTCTCCACTTTATTTATTGAGGAAGGGTCATTGAACTGGAACTCACCAATTATGGCTAGTCTAGTTCACCAGCTTGGCCCAGAGATGTCTCTGCTGCCTGAGCATTGGTATTAGAAAGGACTACCACACCTACCTTTTATGTAGGTTCTGAGAATCTGAATTTCAGTCCTCACTTTACATGACAAGTAAGTTATCCACTGAAACAACTCCCCAGGCCTACAAACTACTCTATTAGAAGAATCTTGTTAAACTGTCTTAACTATGTATTTCTCAGAGGGATTTTTATAATATTCTCTCAAGAGTGTGTTGGAAGGCATTTCACAATTCTTTAGTGGAAAATGTGATTTGTAGCATTTTCTAGTTTCTGTGTTAATATTTCTACTGTGATTAGCCTTCTCCCAAAGATATCCATATTTTAAATCCCTGACATGTTACCTACATGGCAAAAAGTAAGTAGGACTGCAGATTAAATAAATATTGCTAAATAGCTGAGTTTAAAATGAAAGAATATCCCACTTTGGCCAGGTATGATGGCGAACACCTTTAATCTCAGCACTTGGGAGGCATAGGCAGGCAGATCTGTGAGTTCAAGGCCAGTTTGGTCTACATAGTGAGCTCCAGGCCAGCTGGGACTAAAAGGATACCCTGTCTCAAAAAGACCAAAAAAAGAAAAAAAAAAAAGAAAAGAAAGAAAGACTATATGAAGTAATTTGGTAAGTGCAACGTAATCAGAAAAGTACTTGAAAGGGGAAGAGGGAAAGTGAAGAAGAAAGTCAAGGGAGGACTACAGAAGAATGCTTCAGAAATGCAATGCTACTGGCTTTGAAGATGGAGAAAGGGGGCTATGAGCCAAGGAATTCGGGTCTTCTGCAGAAGCTATTGAAATGGACTGTAGAGCTTCCAGAAAGAAGTATAGTTCAGGGAGATGGAGACTAAGTTCTTTTTTTTTTCCAATTTTTAAAAATTTATTATATTTTCCCAAAAAAAAAAATTCCCCCCCCAAAAAAATTTATTATATTTTTTTATGTGTATGAGTGTACTGTCTGCATGCAGGTTGGTGCGCCCGTGTCGTGCAATGCCGCGGTCAGAAGAGGGCATCGGATTCCCCTGAAACTGGAGTTAAAGTCGGCTCTTAGCCGCCATGTGGGTGCTGGGAATCAAACCCCGGTCCTCTGCAAGAGCAGTCGGTGCTGTTTTTTTTTTTTTTTTTTTTTTTTTTTTTTTTTATTGATGTTGTGTATTTTCCCAAAACTATTTTCCACATCTCCAGTATTTCTAGGTAACGCATATATATACTTCTTCCCTACATTGTCCCCCACCCCTTTCTCCTACATCGTTGATTGTGCTTTTTATCCTGCCCATAAAAAAAAAGATATTTACTGCATCTTCTCTGCTTTTTTTTGTTTTGTTTTTTTTTAACATTTTTTTTTTAACAATAGGTGATTTTGGAGTACAAGCATCCTTCATGATAAACCAATTTGCAGCAGTTGTGCCCAAACCCACAACGCTCATGGGTCCCACCATCCAGCAGGGGGGGCTTGTATGTTCAATCAGTTGATCAAATGAGTGTCCGTCTATATTATTGTAGTTTCACACATTAACCCCAATCGAAGCCCTTACATTCTACTACGCCCTCCTCTTCCGCAGATTTTTCCCTAGCTTAGAAAAGGGGCACAGGTGGATGAGAAGCAAAACACTCTACTTTCTTGGAGCTGATGTCTTGGTCTCTAGTCAGTTCTGGCTGTTTTCTTTCATGGGCTGCCAGCTTGTCCAGGCTTAACTTTGATCCTACTATGAGCACATAGCAATTAGATATTAGGTATTTAAACAGTAAATATATAGCTTTCGATCCTACTAATGAAGGGTGCTCTTAACCGCTGAGCCATCTCTCCAGCCCCGAGACTAAATTCTAACCCACACAACTTTAAGAAAATAAACCTGTATTGTTTTTTGTTTTCTTTGGAGTTTTTTGTTTGTTTGTTTTTATGTTTTTGTGAGATAGGGCCTTCCTATAGTTTCAGCTAGCCTAGAACTCACTTTGTAGACCAGGTTGGCCTTGATCTCCTAGTGATCTACCTGCTTCTGCCTCCTTTCTGGACTGTTAAAATTAAAAGCATGGACCACCATGCCCAGCAACCTGTATTGCTTTTAATCAACTAAATTTGTGTTACTTTGTTAATAGCAACCACAGAAAGATAATATACCCAAGGTGATCAGATCAAGTACAAGGCATTATTTTGAAATCACTGACCACTGGATAGCAAGAGATGAGAAAAAATAAATGGCTCCTAGGAGCTGCTTGGAGATGAATCCAGCATATCTGTGGGTAATCACAAATAAGACGTTTGTTCATTTTAAATATATATTTCATAATTCATAGTAGAGTGCAGGTAGACTTTTTTTTTTTTTTTTTTTGGTCTTTCGGGCAGGGTCTCCTGTAGCCCAGCTGTCCTGGAATCATCTGTAGACCGGTGGCCTTGAACCTCACAAAGATTACCTGCTTCTGCCTCCCAAGTGCTAGGATTAAGGCGTGCGCTACCATTGCCCTTTGGCTTTAGAATAATTTTTTTGCATGAAGGTTTAAGACAACTAGTCCATTTTTAATTCTACCTTCTGCATTCTAAGCCATGCATGGCCTGGCCACATCGCCTTTAAATGATAGTTGAGGGGGCTGGAGCTGAGGCTGCGTGTTAAGAGTGCCAACTGCATTTGCAGCAGGACCGGTTCGAGTCCAGCTCCACATGGCGGCTGAGAACCATCAGGCGGTTTGCGATGACACAGGGTTGCACTAACCTGCATCAGACACGTACATTCATACACATAAAAATAATATAAAATAAAAATTTAAAAAAATGACTAGTTGATAATTCCTATTGCATAATAAGCTTCCTTTTTTTTTTTAAGGCTTCCTTTCTAGAATTTATATTTTTGGCCATTTTGGAGGGGAAAACCTAGAAGCAGTTTCAAATTAGCAATTGAGAAGTTAGGGTGGGAAAGGAAGCAAGACTAGACCATTTATCATTAGCTAAACCACTTCTTAGAGGCCTTTTCATGAAAACAATGGTACAATTATTTAGACAGTTGAGGAAAATAGTTTTTGGATATGATTTAAGTTGGTAACAGAACTAGCAACTTGCAACATTTTGGAGAATTGGCTAGAAACTAATTTTCTAATTAAATGTAAAATTGGGAGGAAAAAAAATAACACGGAGTTTAGAATGTAGAGATTTTGAGTGTCTGTTGAAGATCATGAATTAGTAATTTCTTTTTGATAGTTTTTTATGGCTGGCTCGAAATTCTTTAGAAATGGAGCTTAGGCCGGTGTGGTGGTGGGCACACCTTTTCCTATTTTTTTAATCCTAGCACTTGGGATCTTTGTGAGTTCAAGGCCAGCCTGGTATACAGAGTGAGTTCCAGGCAGCTGGGGCTACACAGGGAGACCCTGTCTCAAAAAAAGATAGAAGACAAAAAAAAAAAAAAAAAAAAAAAAAAAAGAAAGAGAAGAAAATGGAGCTTGACAACACTGCCTTGGCAGAGCCCACTTCCTATCCTAACCTGCCCACCCTCCCTAACCCCCAGCATTAGGTTGATACTGTGGGGAAGTGCTGGAGGTTGGGAGGTAGCTGAGGAATGGGGCAGTCCCTGGGAGCATCAGAACCAAGCATTATTATGAATTGTAATTGTATTTGCACTGTTGTTCCCCCTTTGATTACATCAGTATATATACAATATACCTATATAACAACAACAACAAAAAAGAAAATGGAGCTTGAGGTAAGGATTGTTGGGAAGGTGGTTATTTGGGAGCAGAAGTGACAAAGAGGGATGGTGAAACATGGAAGGAAGATAAGCCAGTGAAAGAAGGTTGCTGTTTTGTGGGAGTTTTTGTTGTTTTTATTTTATGTGTACCAGTATTTTGCTTGCATGGATGTAACTGTACCATGTGTGTGTCATGTTGTGGAGGATAGAAGAAGGCATCAGATCCTGTGGAACTGGAGTTGCAGATGCTTGTTAGTCACCCATGTGGGTGGTGGGAACCAAACCCAGGTCCTTTGCAAGAGCAGCTAGTGTTCTTAACCATCTCTTTGGCCCCTGTGATCATGTTGACTGATGTTTAATGTTACAAGATTGGAGAAGCTATAGAACTACTTCACAGAACTTGATTATAGAATAAAATGAATAGAAATCTTTACCCCATGGCTCCTCCCTATTGGACAAAGATAGTGTAAAGATTAATTTTGTAGTTTTCTGAGTTGTGCATGTGTGAATGAGTACAAAGTATATTTTTCTTAAATCGCTCATAGGTGAAAGATCTATAATACCTGTCATGGTAAGATACACAAGACTCTCAGATTGCCCTTGTGCCAAGCTGGTTGAAAACTGCTTAGAATTCAGCAGTGCCTGAAGGTGAAACTGAGACAATATTAAGTGGTATCCTAGAGGTCTCTGATTTGGGCATTTTGTTCTGTTTTGAGGCTCTTCTACATCTGTACAGTGGTACATATCTCACAGATTTCTTATGGCAATATTCTTAAAATTTTATTTATTATTTTTATGTATATGAGTGATTGCCTACATGAATATAGGTACATCTGTGTCCTACAATGTCTGCAGAATCAGAAGAGGGTGTTGGATCCCCTGGAACTGGAGTTATAGACAGTTGTTATCTGCCATGTGGGTGCTAGAAATCCAACCTGGGTCCTCTGACAAAGCAACCAGTGCTCTTAACCATTGAGCCATCTTCCCAGGCCCTCTTATGGCAATATTAAGTGAATGTTTGAAAGAATTGCCTGTAGTTTCATCTCCATTTTCTCATTACCTCTTTATTCTTCATCATGGTAGGCTTCATTTGTCAACTTGTCACACCTAGAAAGAGGTGCTCTCCATAGGAGAATTACCTCCATTGGGGAATTTCCTCTATTGAATGGGCCTGTAGCCATGTCTATGAGTCATTTTCCTGATTGTTGAGTCATGTGAGAGGGCCTAGCCCATTGTGGGTAGAGTCATCCCTGGGCGGGTGGTTGTGGTTTGTATAAGAAAGCTGGCCGAGCACAAGCCAGAAGAGAGCACAAGCCAGAAGAGCAAACCAATAAAGAACATTCCTCCCTGGACTATGCTTCAGTTCCTGCTTCCAGATTCCTGTCCCGGGTTGCTACCTAACTTCCCTCAAAGATGGACCATCAGTGAAAGTATAAGATGGAATAAATCCTTTCTTTTTCAAGTTCTTTTTGGTCAGAATGTTTTATCTCAGCAATATAACGCCAACCAGGACACTCTTCAATCCACGTGGCTCATGTCCTTATTTCCCCAAAGACCATGATACTGCTCCCTCTCAGGTCATTGTTAATCTTGATTACAACTCTTAATAGCTACCATTCTTTTTTTGGTTCTTGCCTTAATATCTGTGTTGTATTTGGTATTTTACTTTTTTATTTTTATTTTTATTTTCTGTATTTTTGAGATAGGGCCTCCCTTTAATCCCAGCTGGCCTGGACCTTGCTCTGTAGACCAGGCTGGCCTTGAGCTCACAGAGATCCGCCTGCCTCTGACTCCCGAGTGCTGGGATTAAATGCATGTGCCACCATGCCTGGCTTATATTTGGTACTTTAATGCTCAATTTCTTCTCTTTTGGGGGGGTCTTTTTGAGACAGGGTCTTCCTGTAGCTCCAGCTGTCCTGGAACTTGCTATATAGACCAGGCTGGCCTCGAACTCAGAGAGATCCGCCTGCCTCTGCCTCCCAAGTGCTGTGATTAAAGGCGTGCACCACACCTGGCAATCTTTTCATTTTTTAAAAAATTTATGATTATGATTATGATTATTATTATTATTATTATTTGTCTTTTTGAGACAGGGTCTCCCTGTAGCGTGAGTTGTCCTGGAACTCACTATGTACACCAGACTGGACTTGAACTCAGAGATCTGTCTGCCTCTGTTTCCTGAGGGCTGGGATCAGAGGTGTGAACCACCATGTCCAGCTCTTTTTTTTTTTTAAGTACACAGACTGTAATAAAGAATTTGAATTTGATTTTATCTCTATGAAGTACTATGAAATCAAAGATGATGACACATGCAGCAGGCACACCCTGCTGCATGTGTTTACATTTACAGTGGTTTACATTTCCTTTTGTTTAGGCCTGGAAACTGCCCATATTGCAGATTTTTTATGGATGAAATATGGAATTGAGCAAATATTTTTTCCTATAAAATTATGGTATAAATTTTCTCAGTTTTCTATCTTATTGCTAATAAACCTTACAGGCACACAGTTTTCAAAGTAATCTCTTAAGGACATGTACAGCATGCTACAAGGTACAAGAAATAAGCTAAAGATGAGCTTTTATATAAACCTACATCAGGACCAACATAGAACTGAATGTGGCAAACATTTATCCCAACACAGGGAAAATTAATAAAAGGAGCTATAGTTCAGTCCTAAAAGGGTTAAACTGAAACCCTAATATATTGTTTCTAACCATCCATCTCAAATTACAGTGCTTCAAAACAAAAAAGTCTGGCTCAGAAAAATCACACATTTGTTCAGTATGCATCAGAAACACAGCTGCTTTTGAAAACAAGGTATGCTTGCTTGGTTAATAACTGAATAGCATTTTGTTTCAAAAAGGACTTCCTGAATGGATTTTCTGCCTAGTTAACTAGGTTAGCTGTTAAATATGGCACTGGAAATTTTCTGTGATAGATGTACCAGTTTCATTAAAAACCAAAGCAGTACTGGGCATCCTGGCCCATACCTATAATCCCAGCACTAGGGAGTCTTGAGGCAGGAAGATTGACAAAGAACACAAACAAAACCTAGCAAATATGCTTGAGGCCTAGATTTGACCCTCAGCAACACACACAAAAAGAAAGAAAAGAGTGAACAGAGGATGGCAAACATACCTGTGCAGTAAAGTGACAGCTGATCTCACCAACAAACTCTACATAAGGAAGCCTTTAGCTGCCACTGGCTTAAGAGAGGTCAGCAGTAAGGTCAATATCATACTAGTGTCCTTCTAGAGCATTCACACCACAAAGGGTATTCCACCTTTTCAGTTCCTAGCCTGCCTTCCCATTCTCCATGACAAGTTCAGTGAAACTAATGAAAACATCCTGGGTCATGGGCTCAGCATCTATATTTATTCTGAGAAGATGCGCAGAATCATTCTAAAACAGAATTTTCTTTTAAATCCACATACTATCCTTCTATTCAAGAATTCACCATTCTCAGAGTCTTTATGAGGGTAAATGGCCAACACTTCTAATGCCATTATCCAGGAGTAAATATCCACTGTAAAGAGGGACAAGACCTCTAGAAACCCGACACAGAAAGCAATACTCAAATCTGCAAAAGGCTTTTTTTTTTTTTTTTAAAGCAACTGACAAAAGAACTACTGGTAAACAGCGGAGTAAACAGACATTATCATTTCATTCTACTTCGTGGTACAAACCAGCATCAAGCCAGTGGGGAAGGATGCCTATGTTGGTACAGTCTTGACTTCATTAAAAAAAAAAAGAAAAACAGAAAAATGATTTATAGTTTAATTATTTTAACTGTCTTATTAAACAAAAGAACTGAAATATACAAAAATTTAAAAAGCCAGAGTTCATTTTAGTAAAGCCACTAACTTGAAAACTTACTTTAGGCTAGAAAACTGGGTAGTAAAAACTTTGTTCTTCAAAAGCATCTCATTTTCTATGGCTTGACCAATGATTTCTGAACTAAATACCAAATCTAGAAAGTGGAGGAAACGGTGGCCCAGGAAAATCAAACATGCACTGAAAACATTTCCAGGCTCTAAACAGAAAGCATTATGTCTCTAACCACTTGAATGACTCAGAAGCAAGTCTGTAAGGAAAAGCAGAGAACACTTACACGGACAGATAAGGCCACAGTGAGTTCCATCCTTGACCACCGAAACACTCTGAGGGTGTGAGGTGGGCACAGACTGGAAGGAACAGGCTGGAATAGCTGGCACGGTGCAGAGGGGGATTCAAAAGGCTTGCGGTAAGAGAAAACTGCAGCCACCTGCATTAACCACCACACCCTTACATGAGTCCTTCTCTTGAAAACTAGAA
>VZQC01008417.1:181821-253533 GCA_009823505.1 Rhizomys pruinosus | reverse complement strand
TTGAAGATCTGATCAATACCATTCTCTTGGGATTCTTCTCCTTCCTCTATTCCTATGATGCAGAGGTTTGATCTTTTCATAGTGTCCCACAGCTCCTGGTTGTTCCACTTTTGTGTATTTTTAAATTTTTCATAATCTTTCCTTGAGGTTTTTAGTTGTTCTGTGTTATCTTCCAGGTCTGATATTCTTTGTTCTGCTTCCTCCATTCTGCTTCTGAGACTTTTTCCATTCTTCTCCTCTTGAATGGATGAGTGTTTGATTTCCTTTTTCATTTCCTCTTGTGATTTCTTTAGTGTTTGTACTTCTTTTTGGATCTTCTCGATCTCTTCTTGTAGCTCTTTGGTTCACTGGTTGGTTTCTTTATCTTTTTCAGCATGGGATCTTTTCAGTGTTTCTACTTCATTCCGGAGTTTGTCATTCTCTCTCTCTAGGTCCTTCTTGAGTTCCTCATTCTCTTTTCTTAGTTCTTTGATTTGTTCTTTATAATCTTGTAGTTCTTTAAATATATTCCCAATTGTGTTTCTGATGTCTGTGTCCTGGGGCATCCCCAGAGGGATCCCAGTGCAGGAGTCTTCCATAGGGTTGGTAAAGCTTGGCGCAGGATTATCCTGTCCCTTTCCAGTGTTGTCTCTTCTTCATGATCCTGGCATATGGGCTTTTCCTTGCCTGTATTCCAATGTGAGTCCTAAATGCCTCTTCACTGTGTTGAAGGCTTGCTTTGCTTGCCTCCTTCAGATGCCTCTTCGTAATCCCAGTTGGGGGGTGGCTCTTCAGCCCGTGCCCTGGTACCTTCCGCTGGCCTCAGAAGATCTCGTAAGGTGAAATCTTAGGCTGGTTTTAATTTTCATCTCCTTAATTATTAGCGACATTGAACACTTTCTGAGATGCTTCTCAGCCATCTTCACTTCTTCATTGTGAATTCTCTATTCAGCTCTTTACCCCATCTTTTGATAGAGCCATTTGTTTGCTTTCTCCTTTGTTTTTTGAGTAATTTGTATATTCTGGATGTTAATGCTCTATCAGATGTATCCCTGGTGAAGGTTTCCTCCCACTCTGTGGGTTTTTCTCTTCACTTCTTTGATTTTTCTTTCACTGTATAGAAGCTTTTGAGTTTAATGAGGTCCCATTTGTCTATTGTTGACCTTGTTTATAACACAGCTGCTGTCTGATTTAAAAAGTCTTTTCCTATGCCCATATTTTGCATATTATTGCCAAAATTTTCTTCTATAATTTTCAGGGTTTCTGGTTTCACATTGAGGTCTTTGATCCATCAAGATACAACCAAAAAAGCAAACTATAGGCCCGATTCATTAATGTACATAGATGCAAAAATTCTCAACAAAATACTCACAAACTTCATACAGGCACACATCAAAAAGATCACTCATCATGACCCAATCAGATTTATACCAGAGAAACAGACATGGTTCAACATATGCAAATTAATATCATAAAGCACATAAATGGACTGAAAGACAAAAATCACATGGTCATCTCAAATGATACAGAAAAGGCCATCAACACAATTCAACATACCTTCATGTTTAAAGTACTAGAGGAAATTGGACTGGAGAGAACATTCCTTAACATAATCAACACTATATACAACAAACCCATAGCCAACATCATCCTAAATGGGGAAAAGTTACAAGCATTCCCCTTAAAATCAGGAACCTGGCAAGGCTGCCCCCTAACTCCACTCTTCTTCAATATAGTGCTTGAAATGCTTGCTACAGCAATAAGACAAGCATCGAAAATTAAAGGAGTATTTAATTGGAAAAGAGGAAGTCAAACTATCCCTTTTTGCAGATGATATGGTAGTATACCTAAGGGATGCAAAAAAAACTCTACCACAAAACTCCTAGAAAATACCAAGAGTTTCAGTAAAGTGGTGGGATACAAAATTAACCTAGAAAAATCAGTAGCCTTTCTTTACACAAACAATAAACATAGAGAAGGAATACAAGGAGATCCTCCCATTCACAATAGCCTCAAAAAATAAAATAAAATAAAATGCCTTCGAACAAACCTGACCAAAGATACCAAAGATCTCTACAATGAAAAATTTAAATCCCTACAGTTTGTATTTATAAGGTAATTGTGGCTCCTGTTTTATGGGACAGTAAAAGCTTATCACAATCTAGAGGCAGATTTACTCCAACAAGTACGAATGTGTTACCAGACTGTGTTCTTTAACATTACACACATGGTTCCTGTACTAAATGTAGCTCACTGAGTCTGCTAGAATTCCAAGAAACTGAACAAAGGCTTTATCAAAGTGCAGGAATGAAAGCAACATACAAATGGCAAGATTAGCACTGAAGGCTGGCACACAACCCTGAATGCTACCAAATCTTAGCTGTAAGGAAAGCATTTCAGGGTCTCCCTTTAGTCTCAGCTTGCCTGGAGCTTGCTCTGTAGACCAGGCTGGACTTGAACTCACAGAGATCCACCTACCTCTGTCTCCTGAGTGCTGGGATTAAAGGCGTGAGCCACCATGCAGGGCAGGAAAACTATTTTTTTTTTAATTTTAGAGTTACATTTTATTTTATTTTTTATTACTTCATTTTTTTCATTTTTTAACATTAAGTAATAATTTATGAGTACAAGCATCCTTCATGTAAAACCAATTTGCAAGCAGTTGTGCCCAAATCCACACAGCCCATGGGTCCCACCATCCAGCTGGGGGTGCTTGTATGTTCAATCAAATTGATCAAATAAGTGTCCAGACTATATTGCTGTAGTTTCACCATTCACCCCAATCGTAGCCCTTACATTCTACAACGACCCTTCTTCCGCAGATTGTTCCCTAGGCTTAGAAAAGGGGCACAGGTGGACGAGAAGCAAAACAGTCTATTTTCTCTGGAGCTGTTGTTTTGGACGCTGGTCCATTCTGGCTGTTTCCTCATGACAGTTTGTCCAGGAATAACCTTTCAATCCTACTAATGAAGCACAAGCAATTAGATATGTAGGTATTTAAACAGTACTAATTGTTATGGTAGGTTACTTTGGTATAGACACAGATGTTTGGATGGTATGTTAATCCATTTTTAGACAGAATATTTGTATTGTGAAAGAAAAAAACAAAGAAAAAACAAGCAAATGGCAAAGAGGAAAATGGAAACATAAATTACATTTGGATTTTCATAAACCATAACTATCTGTGTCTAAGATACTGTCTTCTGGCTATTTTATTTAGTTCATTTTATTTAGTTGATCATCTAATAGATGCCATCTTATGATCTTATTTTTAGAATTATAATGATGTTCTGGCCTGAGCTACCAAAAACAAACAAACAAACAAACAAAAAAACAAAAGGAGGAAAGAAATACAAAAATCATTTTGCTGAGACTTTTCTACTCACTTCCACTCCTCGGCTGTGACCTGAACTTCTTCAGCTGGTCCAGAGGAGCTAACTACATCTGATGGTCTGCCTCCCGCCCCCCACCGCCCCCAACATTTGCGAGAAGTCTGTGGTTCCCGTGAGTAGACCCCTTTTTGTTTTCTGTGCTTACAGCCACGTGAAAGTAAGCATGTGGCTCCCTTCCCTTCTCTTTCAATTTGTCATCCTCTTTGTTTCATTGGTAGGAAGATACATACCACCTAGCCTGATGGCTCCACCTCTTGGTTCATCCTGGCAAGTCCATATAAGAGCTGATCCACTCAGGACTCAGAACCTGGCCCTCTGTATATAAAGAGACTCCACTCTGGAGACACCATGCGGGTATGCGGCCAAGGCAGTAACACCCCCTGGAAGTCCTCTGCTAAGCACACGACACTTTTGGATCCGACACACACTCTTTGTCTGTCCTAGTTCTGCCCACCCTCTCCCCTGCTGTCATGGGAAACCTTGCCATAATTGTAAGCCTTTTTAAAGGCTCCTTGGCAGAGGATGATCTACTCTGTTACAGAAATGCAAAAGAAAAACTGGCCCTTCCCTGTATACCTGATTTCAAATCGAATGAAGAGAATTCCCCTCCTGCTTCCAATTCACAAAAACTACCTCACCTGTCTCTACTAAATCAGTATACCACCAGAGGGAGGCCCAGGAAGTTCTCTCCTATCCTTCCCCTCTGCCCTCAGCTCCCCCCTTACCTCATCCACCATCACACTTGCATGCATTTCCTGTTAGTGTGGGTCCCAATGCCCTGGACCCCCAACCCCCTTACTGACCTATCCCGTATTCGTAAAGCAGCACAAGAAGTTGGCCCTGAGTCCCCTTATTTCGAACAGGTTCTCACCCAATGGGCAATTAATCTTCAAACTCATTACGACTGGTACACCCTGCTTAAGGGAGTGCTTGACCCTGCAACATTCTTTCAATGGAAAGCAGTCTTTGATGACATGGCAGAAGGTAAGGCGCTCACTAACATTCATTATAACATCCCCATAACCTTAGACAAGCTTACTGGTCATTGTAACTTTACTGACCCCGTGAGGCAATTCCTTATTGGTGACTCTCGGTATTTTGACCAAATTAAAGGCATGGCCCTACAAAGCCTTAAATCCTGCACTCCACAAAAGCTTGACTGTTACTTCTGCAATTTGGTTCAACATGCAGGCGAACATTTTTCTGATTTCCTCATCAGGGTAACTGCAGCTATGGATTGCCGCTTGCCCCGCAGCCCCGCTAGAGATGCCCTGATCAAAGAGCTCGCCTGGGAAGGCATGAATTCCCAAACCCGCAACATTGTCATGTCAGTATGTAATGAAGATCTTCATAAATGTGTCATTGCCATGGGGGGCTGGAGAGAACGCCTAGTGGTTAAGAGCGCTGAACGCTCTAACAGAGGACCCAGGTTCGATCCCCAGCACCCACATGGCAGCTGAGAACCGTCTGAAACTCCAATTCCAGGAGAACTCCAGTTCCAGGGGAATCCGACACCCTCTTCTGACCTCCTCGGCATTGCACGACACGGGTGCACAAACTTGCATGCAGACAGTACATTCATACATATACAGAAAAAAAAAAATGTGTCATTGCCACCCGTGACCGTAACCCTGCCTCAGTTCCTTTTGAGGCACTCATCGCTTCTTTACAAGTTCTTTCCCATAACAAACACGAAACTTCCAAACCTCTCTGTCTGTTGGGGATCTGGCAGGAAAGGTCACTTAATGTGATTCTGCACAAATTGCTTCATCAGACCCAACACTCCTTGCCCCAAATGTAGAAAATGCTTCCATTGGGCGAGAGATTGCAAATTGCCTTCAGCCCCATTAGTAAAACAGAAAACTCCCCACATCCTTTGGACCCTGCCCATTTGTGGCCACTGGCCACAATGAGCTCGATGGCTCTCCCAATAAGGGCTTTGTGGAAATTGGGGCTGTCACTATAATCAACTCCAAAGACACGGCCTCCCTCTCCAACTGGAGGTTCACATCCGGCCTGCCCATTAAAGTCGTTGGTGGCCTACAGTCCACTGGACAAACTGTGTGTGACGTCGTTTGGGTGAACTATGATGGTAATTCTGGCACCACTAAGTCCCTCGTTTCTAACGTCCCTCATATCCTTTGGGGGAGGGACATTCTGTTCAGTATGGGCACCACCCTTACAATTGACAATGGTGCCCTCTTCAAGAATATTATTGGCAAAGCAATAATTCCTTCTCTGCTCCAGACCACCACTCCCAATTCTAAGGGCCACTGCTCTCCTGACTCCTCCCCTTGAGTGGGATACCACGGACCCAATTTGGGTTGAACAGTGGCCTTAACCCTCACATCCACCAAAAGACAAGTACTCCCTCAATGATCTCCAAAAACTGTGGCAATATCAATTGGCTCAAGCTTTTTTTCTCAATAACCCCTGCTAGATTCGAACCCCTGTTCTCCCATTTAAAAGGAAAGTGATCCCCCTCTGAAGTAATTGATATCACTCCCCAAGTTAGGTCAGTAATTAATATCAACAGCTGCTTGTTTTCCTTATCCACAGGCCGTTTTCAACCCCATAAACCTGTAGCTGTTCTTGTCTTAGAGGTTTTGATACCCTCAGTCCCTTTAGAGACTGTAGGGGGAGTCCTTGGAGCAATTTGGCAAAACGGTCCTCTTTTCTGGCTTCACCCCTTGTGAAGTGACTGCCACAAAATTACTCCCTTTATTGAAACCTTCCTTCTGCTTGCCTTCAAAGGAAGAGCCTATTGCAACCGAATCTACCATACTGAACCATTGAATCTAGATAGAGCATTATTCTGCCACTTCCTACCTCTAAAATTAATTTCCTATGGAGAGACAAGTTCCCTATTTCAAATCCTTATGTGGGGCTACTCTGGTATTCTTGACAACATTTTCCATGTGATAAGAGATTGCAGGGTCCTTTCCTTTTTGCATTTACTGTTGATTTCCATATCCACTCCTCCCTAAATAGCCCATGCCCATCCCCCACCGCCCCACCGCTTTTACGGGTGCCAATATTTTAAACAATTTTTTTTTTAATTATTTTACTCTGAAATGACCCATTTTGTTTCTCTGTTCTCAATCTGGATCTATTCTCTTGTGAGTTCCTTGCAGTCACCCAGAGCTCTCTTATGGCACCACGACGCCCTTTTCACTAACTTAATCTTTTCTCTGGGATTTTTGCGATTTCTTCCTGAGCCCAGCCGGCAGAGAAGAGGGGAAGACAATCTAGTGGCTGTCGGGGGCGGAGTATCCTCCCAGCCGGAATTATTAAAGGCTACAGATGTGTGACTCTGAGATTCGGATCCTTCCTTGAAGCCAACCAGCGAAGCGCGGTGCCGGGGCGCTGGTTGCTGACTAAGAGCCCCCCCCATACCCCCCCAACCAAACCACAAACCCCACCCCACCCCCCCCCCCCCCCCCCCACCACACCCCCCCCCCCTCCCCCACCCCCCCCCCCCCCCCTCCCCCCCCCACCCCCCCCCCCCACCCCCCCCCCCCCCCCCCCCCCCCCCCCCCCACCCCGCCCCCCCCTCCCCCCACCCCCCCCCCCCCCCCACCCCCCCCCCCCCCCCCCCCCCCCCCCCCCCCCCCCCCCCCCCCCCCCCCCCCCACCCCCCCCCCCCCCCCCCCCCCCCCCCCCCCCCCCCCCCCCCCCCCCCCCCCCCCCCCACCCCCCCCCCCCCCCCCCCCACCCCCCCCTCCCCCCCCCGCCCCGCCCCCCCCCCCCCGCCAACTGAGCTTACAAGAAGGACATCTGAAGGAGGGCAAAGCAAAGCACGCCTTCAACACAGTGAAGAGGCATTTAAGACTCCACAATGGAATACAGGCAAAGGAGAAGATACCATATGCCAGGATCACGAAGTAAGAGTCTACACATGGGAAAGGGGCAGGATAATTCCCCATGCCAGCTTTACCAACCCTATGGATGACTCCTGCAGTGGGATCCCCCCGGGGATGCCCCCAGGACACAGACATCAAAACACAATTGGGAACATACTTAAAAATACTACAGATCATAAAGAACAAATTAAAGAACTAAGAAAAGAGAAGAGGACCGAGAGAGAGAGAAGACAAAAAAAAAACTCCGGAAGGGAAGTAGAAACACTGAAAAGATCCCATTGCGAAAAAGATAAAGAAAACCAAACCAGCAAAACAAAAGGCTACAAAAACGAGATCGAGAAGCTCCAAAAGAATTAGCAACACTAAAGAAATCAGAGAGGACAATGAAAAAGGAAATACAAACACTCATCCATTCAAGAGGAAAGGAACTGAAAAAACGCCTCAGAAGCAGAATGGAGGAAAGCAGACAAAGAAATATCAGGACCTTGAGGACAACACAGAACAACTAAACAACCTTCAAGGAAAGATATGAAAAATTTTAAAAAACAACACAAAATTTGGAACAACCAGGAGCTGTGGGTACACTATGAAAAGATTCAAACCTCTCGATCATTAGGAATAGGGGAAGGAGAAGAATCCCAAGAGAATGGTATTGACAGAATCTTCAACAGAATTAATAGATAAAACTTCCCAAACTAAAAAAGGACAATACCACACCAATCAACACAAGAAGCACATAGAACTCCAAACAGACCACCAGATCGAAAAGAAATTCTCCACCCACATCATAGTTAAATGCTGACACCCAAAACAAAGACAAAAATTCTTAAAGCGACAAGAGAAAAAAACAACAAGTGGACCTATAAGGGGGAAACCTTATCAGAATTAACAACGGAACTTCTCACAGCAAACGAGAAGGCAAGAAGAAACCATGGAAGCCAAAGCCATTCCCATTGTGTTGAGCCGGGCAGCTGTACAATGGAGGCCAGCCCAGGTTACTATACCCAGCAAAAATGTTCAAATATAGTAGAAAGGAGAGAGGGAAAATCTTCCATGCATAAACAAACTTGAAGAATACGTCCGGAAAACCAACCCTTCAGGAATATCTTGAAGCAATCTCAAAGAACAGAAGAAAGGAGCAACCAACCCCAGGCCACTAGAAAGAGAAATCAATAAACACAGAAATAAATAAAATTAAAAAAAAAAAAAACAACTCCGGGTTTATTTTTTACTCTGACAATGACCCCATTTGCTTTCTCTGTTCCAATCCTGGATCTGTTCTACTTGGTAAGTTCCTTGCAGTCACCCAAGCCCTCTTATTGGCACAAGACGCCCCTTTAAATATTTTCTCTGACAGTCAATAAGCAGTACAAGCTCTCAAGTCCCTCCCTTTCTCCACCACAAATACCTCCAACTCCCCTTTGGACGTCACTCTGCTCGATATCAAGGATTTCCTTGAACACCATGTCTATCCTTGGTTCATTGAATACATTTGCTCTCACACAGGCCTGCGGGATGCTATTGCTGAGGGCAATGCTGGGGTCGATTTCCTTATCTGCCCATCAACACCCCTTGGAACAGTCTTGTGCACTTCATCAGCGTTTCCATCTCCCCAAGGTCACTTTATCCACCCCATCTCTCTCTCTCCCAATGTAAACAACTTTCCCATTCCTGCTCGGCATGCGCCCCCTTGGCCCCACTGGGCCCCTCCAACGCTCTGGTGTTAACCCTCGCGGTCTCGCCCCCAACTCTTTATGGCAAATGGACGTCACACACATTCCAGCCTTTGGTAAAATTAAATACATCCATGAAACTGTTGAAACTTTCTCCTGGTTTATTTATGCCATTCCTCTGTCAGGTGAAACAGCGTCCCATGCCATTAAGGCGTTGAAAATGGCCATGCTACTCATGGGAGTTCCTTGGGAACTCAAAACTGACAACGGGCCAGCATATACTTCTGGTCCCTACAATGAAGAAGAAGCAGAGGATGATAACATATAAAGCTGGATCTTTCCCAAGTTAAACAAGTTTAGCAGGAACTGCATCCTCCCTGCCTTTCACCTTGCTCTCGGTGTCTGTGTTGATTTCGCTATTCACCTCCACTCCTTGGCCGTGACCTGAACTTCTTTGGCTGGTCCGGAGGAGTTTACTACAAAGTCTCACTTAATTTCTTTATTTTCCCTTTTAGGGAGAAGAGATGTACTGGGTATCAAAACCAGTGTTTTGTGCATGTTAAGCAAGGGCCCTTCTACTAAGTCATGCATCATTCTTTTTCTTTCTGGAAAGTTACATTCTCTAAATTCTAATGCATCTTATTTCTTGTTTTCCCATTTGTCTGCATATACTCCTTCACAATCTATATTTTTCCTTATGTGGACATCCAGCAACTGTTTTTATGTTAGAATTAATAAATTATAGAAGCAAAGAAAACAAGTACTCAGTTAATAATAGTTTTTTTCTTTGACCATTAATCTCATCATTCTATATTCTCACTCTCTATGTGGATAGATGTTTTAATTCAAGTAAACAACAGAATATAAGACTGTCCATACTTAGCCCTATCAGTGGTCCAATTCATTTTGTATTAATTAAAATAGTCGATTTTTATAAGAAAACCAATGATTTTCTATGATTTTCAGCCTATAAGAATTCCTAATTTTGGCCAGGCGTAACCAGCACTCAGGAGACAGAGGGAAACATATCTCTGTGAATTCAAGGCCAGCCTGGTCTACACAGTGAATTCCAGGACAGCGGAGGCTAGAGAGAGAACAACAACAACAAAAAGAATTCCTAATTTTTCTAATGGCCTATTGTGAATCTATAAACTTGAAATTTATTTATCGAATTTAATGTTATTATTATGGTATCATCAATAAGTGCACCGAAATTTGCTATCTATTTTACATCAACAAAATTGCCATTCTTTTTTAGGGATGGCATTCTCTATATATTTAATTTAAAGATTTCTATCATAAATGATATACATGCTTATAATCCCAGCACTTGAGAGACAGAAGCAGGAGGGTTCTGAGTTTGAAGCCACCCAGCAAAACACATCTCCAAAAAGTAAATGCATTATTCAACTAGGTTTAGAAGCAACATTTGGGGTGAAGACACATATTTGGGGGCTGTTGACTAGAAAAGGGAAAAATAATTTTCACTTTCAATCTAGAAATTGTGTATTTGCTGTGAATATGTGCCTAGAGGGTTGAGGAGAGGAGGAATTTATAAGCTGAGTAACATGTTCTATTTCCTTTTTAGAATCTAGAGTTTTATTTTTAGCCAATCTGAAATTCATTTCTCCTTGTACCTCCCAAAACACTGTGCCATAGTTTTACTATTTATGACAGCCATAAAGAATTTATGTATCTGTCCTGCTTCCCCACTACACACATGTGGGTGCAGCACTTAGGCTGGCAACAGATCCATAAAAACAGGGAGAAGGTACACTTTGCTCACCACCATATCCTCAAGTTCTGTCAGTGTCTGCTATGCAATAGGCCTATACAAATTCATCACAAATATTAAACATAATGTGACTGCAAAAGCTTTTGATGAGTAGATATTTTCTCAGCCATAGCATAATATAATTTATAGATGACAACTGAATTTTGAACATTTAGAAATAGTAGAAACTTGAGTACTTAAAGGTTATTAAATGGAAATAAAATGTAGTAAAATATTTTCCTTAGGCATTTAAGGGATCCTACATAAAGCTATAATGAAGTAGCTACTGACAACACTAATTCTTTTTTTTTACATCATGTTTGGCTTGAAACACTCTAATTCTTGACAGTTGTCTACCTCGTAGACACCTTATGTGATGTGCACGGATTGAAGTCATTAATTTGAATATTCTGGAAAAATATATAGCCATTTATGTTCATTATTGTAATGTAGCAATATATCCCCTTTGTTTTACTAGATTCCCATTGTGCCTAATAGTCATGAATAAATTTATGGGCTTGTTTTCCATATTGAAGCAAAATGATTTTGAGCATGAAATGTCTTCTATGGTTATTTTACTACAAGCAAATAAAACAAAGGACATATGGATAAGGAAAATAAGTCATACCACAGAGAAATTAGAGCTAGATGCCCACTAGTAATTTTCATACTCAGAAACATACAAAATATATTATTGATAAATGATGATAAAAGTAATTTTAATTGAGTTTTGAGCTAAAGTTTCAAATAGATATGATTTAGAGTTCAAGTAAATGTTGCTAGGAGATGAATAAGTGTGTATTGACCGGCACATCAATATGTAGACATTATCATAGATCACAAACAAGTGCAAGAAATACAGCATAACTTATTAGAATGCAGTGAGAATTAGTTCACTGATAAGAAAACAGAAGGACATTTAAACCAACTTATATTACTTCTCAAAAGCACAGACCTTATGAAATATTGTATCAGGCAGTAGCAACCAAAGAGCATGAGTGAAATATTCTCAAATGTGATGACTAGCAATAATAAGTGAAGCTTAAGGACATAGAATAATGTTGAAATAGAGTAATGCTTCTGTAACAGATAGAGAAAGAGAGAAGGTACTTGTGTTTAAATATTCAAGAATATGTGGGTTGTCTTACATTTACTCCTATATTAGTTCTATTAGGCAGGCTTATTTATTTATTTATTTATTTATTTATTTATTTATTTATTTTTTGAGAAAGGGTCTCCCTATAGTCCCAGATGGCCTGGAACTCACTCTGAAGACCAGGCTGGGCTTGAACTCACAGAGATCAGCCCACCTCTGCCTCCTGAGTGCTAGGATTAAAGGCGTGCCCCACCACACCTGGCTTAAAGACATTCTTAGCTGCTATGCGGATACTGGGATTCAAACCTGGGTCCTCTGCAAGAGCAGTTGGCAAGCTTAACTGCTGAGCCATCTCTCCAGCTCCAGCAGGCACTTGTTTTTGATTCTATATAGGAAAAGTAAAACTCAAGGAGGTTGATTGAAAACGTTATTTAAAATCATAGTCCATATTTCCTCTAGCTCAAATCCATTCTATTCTCACTATACTCTCACAAGATAGAGCCTCTGAATTATTTATTTATTTATTTATTTATTTATTTATTTATTTATTTATTTATTTATATTCAGTGTCTCCCATAGCCCCAGCTCATCCAGAACTCATTATGTAGACCAGGCTGCCCTTGATCTCAAAAGAGATTGGCCTGTCTTTTCCTCCTGAGTGCTGAAATTAAAGACCTGTGTTACCACATCCAGCATAAGACAGATCTTTTGTATTTATATCTGTGCTTATTAGCATAACCCTCATAGTGTTGTTTGTTAAGAGTCCTGAAGGCATGAGCAATGTAATCTGGCTTTACAAAATTTCAATTCTACCCCATTTCACCCTTGATAATACCTGAATTTGAAGATGAAATGGGGAAAATAGGGGTACCTTAACTGGGGAGGGAAGAGGGAGAGGTAGACAGGGAGAGAGAAAGGTAATACTGCTTGGCTACTGTGAGAATCTGGAGGGAATGTATTAGTTCAAAAGCCTAAATGTACAATATCTCTACATGAGTCTGTGTGTATAGTTGAAGGCTATATAATAAGAATCAGTGTCAGAAAAGGGAAACTTCTTTTCAAGTTGTTGGCCAGGGTAGTACAAAAGACACCCAAAACTACATATGCTATTGTCACAGCCCTTGATTGCCTCCTAGAGCTTGAAGGTAAGACCCTATTGCTGAAGATAGGACATACTTCAGACACAGGGCTTGGAGCAAAGGGACTGGAACTGANGTAATAGGACATTTAAAATAAAATTTTGTATTTAGAAATACTTTTCAGGCTCTGGGAACATGACTTAAATGTGAGCCTTTTTTTCAGAACACAAAAGTTTGTCATTGGTGTAGGCTCTAAAATGGAGTAGTCAGTGTCAAGAAGTCAGTGTCTGTCTATGGGAAATAGTGTCAGGAAGTCAGTGTCTGTGTATGGGAAATAGTGTCTATGGGAAATAGTGCTCCCCGAGGTTTTGCTCCAGGATGTGCTCTTCTTCTGCATTTCTTAATACCAGCCTTTATGCTAGATTTTATTCAAAACCCCTTGACAAGGATTTTTGAATTGGTACTAATGCCAAAAGTTAAATAAGTTTCCTATGATATAAGTAAGGGGATAAAGTACAATTCAAACTTTGATCTGTCTCCAAAGTATTTTTTTTTTTTTTTTTGAGATAGGGTCTCCCTGTAGCTCTGGCTGTCCTGGAACTCAGTAGACCAGGCTGGCCTTGAACTCACAAAGATCCACCTGCCTCTGCCTCCCCAGTGCTAGGATTAAAGGCGTGTGCCACCATGCCCAGCTGATATTTCTTACTATATTATATATAGGGATCCTTATATTTACAAACATGTATCCTAGTAACCACTCATCAAAGAAGCTTCTTTGCAACAGATGGAGTCTATTACAGAGTACCATAACTGATCATACACAGAGAATCCATGTCTGTGAGATGTTCAACACTAAGTGAAACATTTACAATAGACTTCAACACCTATGGCCCACAGAACATAGTGAAACAAGAGGTAGAGAGAATACTAATGTGCCTCTCAACTCTCATCAATGAAGCTCCCTCATGCAACATAGGGCAATGAACACAAAAGGCCACAAGTGGCCAAAGTATAGAGAATAAGAGTCTGAAGAGTCCCTGGAAGAGTCTCCTGAATTAAACACCATCCACCCAGGGCTCAGGTACCATTGCAGAAGAGGGGTAAGATTCTAAGATTCAGGGGAAATGGTGCATGACTATGTGGAAACGGAGTCTTACAGGTTTCTAGAAGTCTGCTCTTAGGAGCCAGCATGCACAAGACCCATGCAAACTCAAACAGAAAAAAACTCAGCTTAGAACTGGAGAAATGGGCAGCAGGCCCCAATCTTAGCCAAAGAACTATTGACAGCTCATTATTGCTGACTAAGGGAGAGTTGATCTTTAAGGGACAGACTCTAGATAGGATGACTAGATCCCAGTGAATGAACTTTCAGTGAGGGATGTCTGGCTACAGCAACTTGATTTGATAGGCTTTAACATAAATGACAGAATGCATGAAATCTGGTGGGGTGGATATGGGGGAGCCTGGCTGGGGGATGGTTTATAAAAATGATTAAGATGTTTTATATGGAATACACAAAAATTCAATAAAAGGTATACATAAAATTGTAATTCTTATAGGAGTGGTTGAATTTTTCCATAATTGGCTTTATTTCATTGTTTTTGAACAGTTTTTAATTTATATTTTAACAGCTCCAAGAAACTGGAGTGCTGAGGTTAAATGAATTACCTTTGTTTATACAGGACAGAAATTGATGAAATGAGATGTAAAACAAGTTAGGGTAGCTTCTGAGTACACATGGTTAATCTCTCTGCTACAATGTCAGGAGAAAATATAATCCTTTGTATTTATTATAGACTTAATTTTTTTCTAACACTTTATGCCTCAGAAAGGCATTGTATGGAGGTGTGTATGTATGAGCTGTAAGGTAAAGGGGTTCTAATTTGGTTCTTTAATTTACAATCTTGGTGACTGTTTCATGACCCACATATGCTTTTTCTATGTGTCATGGGAAGCAGACTTTTATTTCATGAAACCAAAGATATATTTAAGGAGTAGTAATAGGTGTATATGAGGTGAGTGGCTTATAGTGTAAGGTAAGAACTTGTAGTAAGAGGTAGGATTGAAAATGTATGTGGAGGACAGCCAAAGAAAGGAAGATGATTAGATTTAGGTGGTAGCTGGAGAATTTTAATGATGGACTGGACACAATTGGAGATTTGCTCCTTGGGGATTAATGTTGCCCAATTATACATGATGAATTAGAAGAAATACCGGAACAAGAAAGTGCAATTGAAGGGCCATTTGCAAAATATTTCATAGTACATGTATTCATCAGGGAAACAGTCATTGTTAAAACAGATACATCCCTTTACCTTGGTCTGTCATAAAATATAGAGTAAGTGGCTTAAATAAAAATTATTTTCATCTTTGTTGGAGGCTGGATGTTGAAGACAAATGTGCCTGTATGGTTTTGTTTGTGGTTAGGGCCTTCTTCCCAGTTTAAATATGGCTGCCTTCTCTGTGTCATCATGTAAGATATAGGAGACAGATAGATACATAGATAGATGATAGATAGATGATAGATAGAAGCTTTAATGCCCCTTCTTATAAAAGCAAGAGCAACAGTCCCAATAGGATAACCCAAACCTTTTCGATTTGTTGTGTTATGATTACTTTCCAAAAACATCATTTCAAATGCCTTCACTTTGGGGTTAGGGTTTCAACATATGCAATTGGAAAAGGCATAAACATTAATCCATAAACCCCCAAATCTACAAAAAAATTAGTGAAGTCCAAAACTGGTAATTTTTTTGTTTTTGGAGACAGGGCCTCCCTTTAGTCCCGGCTGGCCTGGAGCTCGCTATGTAGACCAGGCTGGCCTTGAACTCACATAGATCCACCTGCCTCTGCCGCCTGAGTGCTGGGATTAAAGGCCTTTGCCACCATGCCTAGCTGTTGAAATGTTTTTTTTTTTTTAAATTTATTTTTGTATGTGTATGAGTGTACTGTCTGTCTGCATGTAGGTTTGTGCATCCGTGTCGTGCAACGCCTCAGAGGTCAGAAGAGGGTCTCGGGTTCCCCTGGAACTTGAGTTCTCCTGGAATTGGAGTTACAGACGGTTCTTAGCCGCCATATGGGTGCTGGGGATTGAACCCGGGTCCTCTGCAAGAGGTGTTCTTAACCGCTAGGCTATCTCTCCAACCCAAAATAGGTATTTTTAAATGTAAGGAAGTTTTCAAAATGGGTTGTACAGGGATATGACTGTATTGTGGTTCCAGTCTTTAAAAGGGCCTTAAGGTTCTTTGCGTTTATCTGGTAATTGGGTAAAGTGAATGGAGTAAGATCACGCATGAGAGATTTTATAGACAATTCCTAAAAGTCGTTCACTCACATTTCTTCTATCACACTCATTTGATAAATAATTCATTTACACATCCAAAGGTAATTGCAAGAGTCTAGAATATGCACTTTGGCTGTATCAGCTAAAACACAACACCAAAACTTCATAGGCTTTATTTATTATTTTTTTATGTGTATGAATGTACTGTCTGCATGTAGGTTTGTGCACCCATGTCATGTAATGCCGTGGAGGTCAGAAGAGGGCATCGGATTCTCCTGGAACCGGAGTTAAAGATGGTTCTCAGCCGCCATGTGGGTGCTGGAGATCTAACCTGGGACCTCTGCAAGAGCAGTTGGCGCTCTTAATCACTAGGCCATCTCTTTAGCCTGTAGAACATTTTCTGAACAGGTCATTGAGGAGGTTCTGCTTGTTATGGAGTCACTGTGCTTCCTATTCGGAAGCTACTTTGGGGGTTTAGCTCACTCTTACCTCAAGTACAGTGATCTTTGCTTAATTTGTGTCTAGATGTGGAATTAATCTCAAAGTTGAGTTTGACTCTAGGCTGATGAGTTACAGTTTATATATATATANGATGTTCTTTTAAGGGAGTGACTCTAGATGGCTGATTAGAGTGGATGAAACTGCACTGAGGGAACATTTGGGCACAAAACTTTGGACTGACTCAATAGACTTTAACAAATAAGACAGAATGCATGAAATACCATGGGTGGGGATTGGGGAAGTAACAGATGGGGAAAGAGAGTTAAATATGAATAAGATATACTGTATGAAATGTGCGCAAAACTTCAACAAAATTGTGCATTAATTAGTTAAGGGCTTGGAGAGATGGTCTAGCGGTTAAGAGTGGGCCGACTGCTCTTGCAGAGAACCCGGGTTCGATCCCCAGCACCCTACATGGTGGCTGAGAACAATCTTTAACTCAAGTTCCAAGGAATCTGACACCCTCATTTCTGAACTCATGGCATTGCCAAACAACGGGTTGCACAAACCTAACATTTTCAGACAGTAACATTTATACACATACAAAATAAATTTTAATTAAAGTTAAAAAAATGATCCTTTATTTTTTGACTTGGGCAAGGTAATCACTGATATCATATTACTGGTCTGTGGAAAACTTGGAAAGTAAACAGAGGAAAAATGAAAGAATTTTTGTTTTTTGAATAATGCATGGTTGACTTTTGGTATTCAACTTGACACACCTGAGAAGAGGGAACATCATTAGGGAACTTCCTCTATTGGCTTGGGCTGTGGCATGACTAGGAGGCATTATCTTGATTGAGTGACATATGTGGATCTACACCATTGTGAGTGGGGCCATCCCTGGAGAGTCAGTCCTGAATTGTATAAAAAATAGTAAGTTTAAGCTGGGCATGGTGGTGCCATGCCCTTGATCCTAGCCTTGGGAGGCAGAGGCAGGCGGATTCTTTGTGAATTCAAGGCCAGCTGGTGTCAGAGTGAGTTCCAGGCCCAGCTGGGGCTACATGGAGACCTCTGTCTTGAAAAGAACCAAAAAGAGAAGAAGAGAGAAGAGAAGAGAGAAAGAGGGAGAGAAGGAAGAGAAGAAGAGAAGAGAGAGAGAAAAGGAGAGAAAGAGAAGAGAAGAGAAAGAAAGAAAGCTAAGCCCAGCAGAGGAGCAAGCCAGCAAGAAGCATTCCTCCACAGTCTGTTGCTTCAGGTTCCTGCCTCCAGGTTTCCTGCCCTGAGCTTCCTGGCTGACTTCTCTCAAAGAGGGCTGTCAGTGGGATGTATAAGATGGAATACATTTTTTTCCTCCTCAAGTTTTTTGTTGTCTTTTTTCTTGGTCTTTTTGAGACAGGGTCTCACTCTAGCCCCCAGGCTGGCCTGAACTCACTATGTAGAACAGGCTGGTTTGAACTCAGAGATCTCCTACCTCCACCTCCTGAGCTCTGGGACTAAAGAAATGCACCACCAATGTGTTGGTCTCAAGTTCTTTTGCTGTCACACTGTTTTATTCAGCAATAGAAAGATATAACTGGGATAGGGTAGAAGCTTGACATATTTGTTGGAAGAGGAGAACTGTATATTTATGACACATCAGTGGTGCTTTTTTGAAAATTAAATTTTTAATTGAAGAGTTATGTGAATTTAGTACAATATATTTTTGATCATATTTCAAAAGCCTTCCCAGATCTTGCGCACCCCTTTTTTCTAGCCTCCCACTAAATTTCTATCTAATACATATATTATATATATATAATCTTTTTTAAATTTTTATTTTTTTTGTATGTGGTATGAATGTACTGTCTGCATGCAGGTCTGGTGCAACCCATGTCGTTGCAATGCCACAGAGAGTTCAGAAGAGGGTCATGGATTTCCCCTGGAAACTGGATTTCTCCTGGAATTGGACTTAACAGATGGTTCTTAGCCACCATGTGGGTCTGGGAATCGAACCTGTCCTCTGCAAGAGCAGTCGGTACTCTTAACCGCTAAGGCCATCTCTCCAGATAGAAGATAGATACATACGATAGATTAGATAGATAGATAGATAGATAGATAGATAGATTAAGATAGATCTTAAGGCCTAGTAGAGTCATAATAGAGGTCAAGTTTGTTTCTGAATGCCCCTTCAGTGTTGGGTACATAACATGAAATGACAAACAAACTTCTAAGGGCTGGAGAATGTGCTTAATATGAAGGCGGGAAGAGAGAGGAGAGAGAGAGGAGAGAAGAAAGAGAGAGAGAGAGAAGAGAGAGAGAAGAAGAGAGAGAATAGCCAAGCAAAGAAGTTCTTGGTTAGATCTGGAAATTGTGTCATTATTTGGAGATTTGGTAGCCAAGAAGAAACAAGGAAGGACCCTGAGATGTGTCACCGAGTGACAGTGTAGAGTAGTGGGCATGGAGCCCAGAGACAGAAAGTTCAGTGCTAGTGGCTAATCGTTTATTACTGCATATAGTATTAATAATAAAACTAAACAACAAAAGCTGCTATATCTTTTCCCACCTGCCAATCTCGACAAACATTATGTGGAGTGCAATTGAGGGATGAAGTGGGAAATGAGAAAGAGAGCAGGCGCAGCTTTCAGATAAGAGTCTTCAGGCATAAACTAATCACATTACAAAGTAAACAGTTGTAACATAATTAAATTTAAACTTCATATACTAGAATAATGGAAAATTGTAACCCTGTCATAAATTAATATTACTTAATCTCTAATGATGGAAATTAATTAACAGTAAATGATAGTGAGCATAGGACTCAGAAAAAGGAGGCCAAAGTCCAGGAATCTCGTGATATTAGTCCAGTCAGCTCAGAGGGAGCATGGCAATGAAGCTGGAGGGTATTATATTCTTCGTTACAGAGAAAAGAGAGAATTGGTTCAGATTTCACTATTGTCCAATCAAAATTTCCTTAAGATTTATCTTTCTGTTTTAATTTCTTGCCAAACAAACTTCTCAGTGTTCTAAGGCAGCTTGGTTCCAGAGGGAAGGAAAGGGACTGGGAGGGACGGAAACAGAAGGAACTTGTGATGGATGTGGTGACAGGACAGCAAAGAGTATATAGAAGGATTACTTTAGAGATGAGGTTTTCCCTTTTTTGCTTTTGTTCTTCTAAGAAGCAAGAAAAGACAGGATATAACTAGACACAAGATTTGTGAGTGATGAGTGTGAACTCTTCTAGGACGGTGTGTTGGTAAGCCCCAAGAGTCACAACAAAAGACTACAGACCAGATGGTTTATAAACAGAACTTTTTTTTTTTTTGTATTTTTTGAGACAGGATCTCCCCTTTAGCCTCAGCCTGGTGTGGAGCTCACTATGTAGACAGGTGGCCTTGAACTCACAGAGATCTGCCTGCCTCTGACTCCTGAGTGCTGGAATTAAAAGGGCAAGTGCCACCATACCTGACATAAATAAACAGAAATTTTTCACTTCATAGTCTTGGAGGGTACAGTTCTGAGATCAAGCTGCTTAGATGCCTTGGGTGTCTGGTGATACCTTTTTCTTGCCTTACAGACTGCAGCCTTCTTTCTGTATGCTCCTGCAATAGTTGAACTTGTCTGTGAAGGGGACAGAGAGGGAGATATACAATTTCTCTGGTGTTCTTTTCTTAAAAGATTTCAACTCATAACGCCATTTAACCTTAGTTTTAAAACCCTTCCCTAAAAAGGGGGGACCCTTTTTTTTTTTTCCCCCCACCAAAATGTCATACTCTGGGGGCGGGATTTTAACATATTTTTGTTGGAACACAATTCGTCCATAGTAAGTGATTTTGATTTTCTTACAACAGGACATATTGCTTGCAGATTTAATAAGAAATAAGGGTGCAGAGTTATTTATTGAAGTTTAATCACATTCTCAACCTGAACACACTGGGGCTTTAGGAATTTGTATAAATGCCACTGTGGACAGGAATAGGAATTGGAGTGGTAAACAAAGAATGATAGAATGGTGGTAGGGTAGCAAACAGGCAACATTGTCAAGGGCTTTCTTGAAATGGTTGATCATTGGAGAGCTAATAAGCTTTAGCTTTCTCCTAATGTTTTTAATATTGTGATAAGAAAAATTACATGAAAATTACCTATTTTTGTGGTGTTTACAGTTTGAAGGTGTCTATGTTGAATTGGTAAAAAAAAAAACTCTATTATTTGTCTATTTTTAAGTAACATATACTGTAATGAGAGTATGGGGGTAGTAGCTACTACTTTATGTGAGATTCTTGTTATTAGTTACTTGTGTTTTATTATGACCAAATTAACAAGCAATTTAAATGGAGGGGCAGCTTGCTTCCAAGGGATTTTGGTCCATTACGCTTGGGAAAGAAAAGTAGTGCTCAGCTGAGCATGTGGCAGAGATTCTTTATATGGTAGTAAACAAGAATGCAGAGAGAAGCTAGAACCAGGGGACTGGGTTCTAATGTCAGAGGCCTTCTTTCTCCCTTCCCTCTCTTCCTTCTTCCTCTTTTCTTGTTTATCTATTTTATTTATTATTTGATGTGTGTGCATGTTTTTGTTTCTGTATTGCAAAAGTGCACTACCATGTGCATGTAAATGCCCACAGAGGCCAGAAGAAGCATTGGATGTCCTCTGGCATTTAAGAAGATGGTTCTTTAGCTGCCATGTGGATGCTCGGGAAATGAATCCATTTCCTCTGCAAGAGGAGGATTATTGAGTCATCTCTCCAGCATCCATAGGCCTAATTTCAAAGGACTTGTACCACCTAGCCCTAAACCTTCATTTTTTTTTTTTTGCCCTACCTTCTTAAAGGATCCACGGCCTCCCCATCCCCTGTCAGTAGTGCCACAAGCGAGGAACAAGCAATTCAAAACACAAAGCCTATGGAGAACTTTTAAGATTCAAAACATAAAACAATATAGGCTGGAGAGATGGTCCAGTGGTTATAAGATCACTGACTGCTCTTTGCAGAAGGAACCTGGGTTCTATTCCCAGCACCCACATGGTGGCTAAGAACTTGTCTTTAGTGCTGGGGCGTGGTGGTGCATGCCTTTTAATCCTAGCACTTGGGAGGCAGAGACAGGTGATCTCTGTGAATTCCAAAGCCCAGCCTGGTCTGCAGAGTGAAGTCCAGGACAGCCAGAGCTAAAAAAAAAAAAAAAAAAAATAAATAAATTACTAAATACATAAATAAAATGGAATAAACCAAAAACATAAGGAAAAGCCCAAACTAGTGTTTAAATAAAAGCCTGTTTATCTGGATACTTCAGAAGCTGAGAAAAAGAGTATTCATTGAATCCAAGAGCTAGCATGGACAACATTGCAAAATTTGGTCTCTAAAAGCAAAGTAATATTAATGAAAAATTTTAAATTTCTTTCAATAACGATGTAATTAAAAAATCCGTGCAAATTGATAATTTTCAAGTGATTTTTAGTATTCCATATACACAACAATTATATCTATACCTATATATTTTAATGAAAATACTTTAACTTTATTCTATTTGAGAATTTCACATATATCATGTATCTGATCATATACACTTCTCTCACCTCTAACTCCCCCTGGACCCCTCCTAAACAGCATTCCCTCCTCCCAACTTCATATCCTCTTCTTTTTTTCATTTTTTTCTTTTTTTTTTTTTTTTTTTTTGTTGTCTTTTCGAGACAGTAGGGGTCTCCCTGTAGTACCAGTTGTCCTGGAACTCACTCCTGTATACCAGGCTGGCCTTGAAACTCCACAAAGATTTCTGGCTGCCTCTGCTTCCCAAGAGCTAGGATTAAAGGCGTTGCGCCCATGCCCCGCTTTACCTCTCTTTTTTTTTATTTAAATAAAACCCATTCTGGTGATCCAATTAATGCTGCCAGTAATGCACAAGAATGTTGGGGAGCTGTTTCTTTCAGTGGGCATGTAAATTAGTAAGGCCAATCCAGAGAGCAAATTATTTTTTTCCCAGCAGCCACCAGTTGCTAATACCTTCTCAGCTAAAGTGGGTCCTCAGGAGCTCCACTCCTATTCACACTGGAATCTTGACAGGTTTGATCTGGTTCAGATCTTGTGCTGGCAACCAAGGCTGTTGTGAGTTCATGAGTATAATGGCTATGTCATATTCAAGTGTATTGCACCTCTCCTACCCATCCTCCGTTGGCCCTTTATGTTTTTTTCCTCTTTTGCTGAGAGTTCCCTGGGCCAATGACTGAGGAGCAAGGTTTTGGCATAGTTTAGCATTTAGGTCTGAGCCCAATTGTATTTTCAGCACTTTGACCAGTTATAATTGAGTCTTTGCATTAAATTTCCCACTGCAAAAAGAATTATCTCAGACCAAGGTTGGGAATACCACAGGCCTGTGGGTATGATCTAAATATTTAGAAAGGCAGTTTGACAACATGACCATTTAGCAAAACAATAATAGTAGGTTCCTTGCTAGAGTTTATGACCTCTCCAGCCACATTTCTTTTGTACCAGCTTTTATAGTTCTAGGCATGAATTTTCTCCTGTAGAGGAGGCCCTCAAATCCAATCAGAAGTGGTTGGTTACCCCCAAAACAGTGGTGGTTCCACTATTGCAACATTGGGCATATCTTGCCTGACAGGTTGGCATTTTAGTAATGCAAGGCTCAGAACCATGTAAGACTTTTGATGACTCCCTTCTTCCTCCCAATGACATACATAGCACCTTCTAACTCTGTGTAAGCTAGCCAGAAGTGAAGAAATTTCCTGGTAGTTCAGGATTGATTTCTTTATGTCCTATAACAAAGATGTTGTGATTTTTGTAGTAATCGATTGATTTTTTTTTGTTGTTTGTGTCTAAGTTATGTTTGCCAGGGGTAATCAAGAGCTATGGCCAATAGCTGTTTCTTTCGGCAGCCTCTTTTTGACCAATAACTCCTTAAGGAGGATCCCATGCTGGACACATGAGATTTTAACTTAATCATCTTTGTGTTGCTATAAGCACTATTGTCCACCCACATGCTCAGATTATCTCTATTCAAATACTTCTTAATTACAAAATCAACTGGAAAGCACAAAGTTTATTTTCCAGACACAAAATTTGTGTGTGGTATGTGTGGCACTTGTTATGTATTGCATATTTTGAAAAAGTGATATTACAAAATTAAAATTGGAACGAAAGAACCAAAAACGAAGAAACCTAACAAAAAAGACTGGGTCAAAGGCCCAACCCAATAGTAAAGCTTCTTCCCAAAATAGTAATAAAACTTCTGCATCGAAAAATTAAAAAAAAAAAAAAAAAAAAAAAAAAAAAAAAAAAAGAACAGAAGGTGTCTTCAGGAACACTGACGCAACAGCCGTCCTCAGCTTTCTGCAAAAAGAGGCCAGGCCAGATATATCAGAGCAAGGCCCACCCCCCTGGGAATCACGGTCCTCCAAGGACATCGAGGCAGTAGCCAGCTGCACCTTTTTTGGGGAGGGGGAGTATTTTTGAGACAGGGTCTCCCTTTAGTCCCAGCTAGCCTGGAGCTCACTTGTAGACAGGCTAGCTTGAACTCACAGAGATCCACCTGCCTCTGCCTCTGAGTGCTGGGATTAAGGTGTGTGCCACCATGCCTAGCACTAAAGATGGGTTCTTAGCCACCAACATGTGGGTACTGAGAATCAAACCCCGGGTCCTCTGCAAGAGCAGTCTGTGCTCTTAACTCACTGAGCCCTCTCCTCCAGCCCCCAGAGCTTATTTTTTATTTAGTTGAATAACAGTAGTGGATTCTTCTCTAATGGTCTAAGACCTCTATCAGTCAGGTCTTAGACCATAGTTGGTAGGTTTACAATATAAGGTCTTATTGAACTGGTCTTAAATCCGAATAGAAAATTGTTACCTCCAAGATAATAGTGTCACTATTGCACCATTGAGAAGCTCTTACTGAGTTTGTTGTTGTAGTTTACAGGGTTTTTACAGTTGGGTAGGACTATTGTTTGCTTTTTTCCTTTTGCAGCTTGCATAGCACCTTCTGAAAATGCAAGAGCTAGCCTTTAGGGAGAAGGCCTTCCAGGTCAGTGGGAGCTCAATTCCTCCTGGTTTTGTGTCCAAAATGGGTAGTATCTTCTTCATCAAGTGGGTCTTAAATTCAAGTTCTTGGAGGAAACAAACGAATAATGACAATAGCCCTATATTGTTTGGGGGGGGTCTCTTGGAACCCCTAACCTAAAACTCGAGAGGAGGTTTCCCTAGCCCGCCACTGGAGTGTTTGTTATACAGTCTATGACTCCTGGGGGAAGCATTAATCATCCATGTGTGGTATATTTTTAAAACATATTATAATGCATTTTTAAGTATGCTTATAAAATTTTTCTGTTTCTCTAAGTTCATGGAAGATTTAATGTCTACAGATGTTTAAGTTTTTTTTTCTTTTCTTTCTTTTTTTTTTTTTTTTTGAGGCAGGGTCTCCCTCGCCCCAGCTGGCCTGGAATTCACTCTGTAGACCAGGCTGGCCAATTTTCATTCATCATTTTTATGTTCTTCAAATTTTCATCCTCAAAAAGTACCTGATAGCACATCTACCACTACATGTTCATATAAATACTGACTACAACCATGCAGGCAATCATTGGTCAATTTATACTATAAAAGTAGATTCTATTATCATTTGGATATGATTTATTTTCTATATCTCCTTCTAAAAGAGAGGGTGAAATGAGGGGGGGAATAGAAAGAGAAAGGGAAGTGAGGTATGATAGGGATGAGACAAAAATATAATAAATCTAAGTATATCTGGAAAATAGCATTGGTGTGTCATTTAGCCCATGGAGGAACTAGACTCAGACTAAAATTATATTGCATTGTCAAGAGCATTTTTCTATCAAATAAATCTGCTCTTGAACTAAAAATACCTGTGATTCCTGAAACTTAGAGCAATCCTTGACTTTAGTTTTCTTTGGACAGGAAATGGGTTTGAGATAGTTATGTCAGCCTCCAAGGAGGACATATTCTCAAGTTTCAAGTTAGATGAAATCAATAAGAATAATGAAATAGGGGGCTGGAGAGATGGCCTAACAGTTAAGAGCACCAGCTGCTCTTGCAGAGGACCCAGGTTTTGATCCCCAGCACCCACATGGCAGCTGAGAACATCGTTTAACTCCAGTTCCAGGAAAAAAAAAAACCTCTCTTCTGACCTCAACGGCATTGCACGACCGGGGTGCACAAACCTACATGCAGAACAGTACATTCATACGCATACAAAAATAAATAAAATTAAAAAAATAAATAAAATAATGAAATAGAACAATGTTGAGAAAGAAGATTTGAGAGCCACAGAAAGCAGTATGTTGGACTACATATCCTAGAAGTTAGAATTGACCTGCCCTAAGATAGTACACTCTTACAATATAGGGAAATTTCATGACTTAGATATTGATATGTCTTCCCAATCATTCTGTATGGGACCATTTATTATGGTTATACTTTCCCTATTCTACTATGATACACTAAACATATGGGATGTAGCCAGCTTGCCCTGTAGTTAAGTCTGTAGATCAAGAGAAGTTACACTTAGACCTTTATAGGAGTTTCTCACATTGCTCCCATGGTGGCACGCACCTTTAATCCCAGCACTTGGGATTAAAGTGGATCTCTGTGAGTTCAAAGCCAGCCTTTCTACAGAGTAGAGCTCTAGGGCAGCTGGGACTAAAAGAAGACCCTGTCTCAAAAAATACAAAAAAAATAAAATACATTATATATATATATATATATATATATATATATATAACAGGGAAAGTATAACCATAATAAATGGTCCCATACAGAATGATTGGGAAGACATATCAATATCTAAGTCATGAAATTTCCCTATATTGTAAGAGTGTACTATCTTAGGGCAGGTCAATTCTAACTTCTAGGATATGTAGTCCAACATACTGCTTTCTGTGGCTCTCAAATCTTCCTTTCTCAACATTGTTCTATTTCATTATTTTTATTTATTTTTTAATTTTATTTATTTTTGTATGCGTATGAATGTACTGTCTGCATGTAGGTTTGTGCACCCGGGTCGTGCAATGCCGTGGAGGTCAGAAGAGGGCATTGGTTTCCTCTGGAACTGGAGTTAAAGACGGTTCTCAGCTGCCATGTGGGTGCTGGGGATCAAACCTGGGTCCTCTGCAAGAGCAGCTGGTGCTCTTAACTGTTAGGCCATCTCTCCAGCCCCCTATTTCATTATTCTTATTGATTTCATCTAACTTGAAACTTGAGAATATGTCCTCCTTGGAGGCTGAATAACTATCTCAACCCATTTCCTGTCCAAAGAAAACTAAAAGTCAAGGATTGCTCTAAGTTTCAGGAATCACAGGTATTTTTAGTTCAAGAGCAGATTTATTTGATAGAAAAATGCTCTTGACAATGCAATATAATTTTAGTCTGAGTCTAGTTCCTCCATGGGCTAAATGACACACCAATGCTATTTTCCAGATATACTTAGATTTATTATATTTTGTCTCATCCCTATCTACCTCACTTCTTTCTCTTTCTATTCCCCCCTCGTTTTCACCCTCTCTTTTAGAAGGAGATATAGAAAATAAATCATATCCAAATGATAATAGAATCTACTTTTATAGTATAAATTGACCAATGATTGCCTGCATGGTTGTAGTCAGTATTTATATGAACATGTAGTGGTAGATGTGCTATCAGGTACTTTTTGAGGATGAAAATTTGAAGAACATAAAAATGATGAATGAAAATTGGCCAGCCTGGTCTACAGAGTGAATTCCAGGCCAGCTGGGGCGAGGGAGACCCTGCCTCAAAAAAAAAAAAGAAAGAAAAGAAAAAAAACTAAACATCTGTAGACATTAAATCTTCATGAACTTAGAGAAACAGAAAAATTTTATAAGCATACTTAAAAATGCATTATATATATGTTTTAAAATTATACCACATGGATGATAATGCTTCCCCCAGGAGTCATAGACTGTATAACAAACACTCCAGTGGCGGGCTAGGGAAACCTCCTCTCGAGTTTTAGGTTAGGGGTTCCAAGAGACCCCCCCCAAACAATATAGGCTATTGTCATTATTCTTTGTTTCCTCCAAGAACTTGAATTTAAGACCCACTTGATGAAGAAGATACTACCCATTTTGGACACAAAACCAGGAGGAATTGAGCTCCCACTGACCTGGAAGCCTCTTCCCTAAAGGCTAGCTCTTGCATTTTCAGAAGGTGCTATGCAAGCTGCCAAGGAAGAAAAGCAAACAATAGTCCTACCCAACTGTAAAACCTGTAAACTACAACAACTCAGTAAGAGCTTCTCAATGGTGCAATAGTGACACTATTATCTTGGAGGTAACAATTTTCTATTCGGATTTAAGACCAGTTCAATAAGACCTTATATTGTAAACCTACCAACTATGGTCTAAGACCTGAGAGGTCTTAGACCATAGAGGTCTTAGACCATAGAGAAGAATCCACTACTGTTATTTCACTAAATAAAAAATAGCTTCTGGGGGCTGGAGAGATGGCTCAGTGGTTAAGAGCACAGACTGCTCTTGCAGAGGACCGGGGTTTGATTCTCAGTACCCACATGGTGGCTAAGAACCATCTTTAGTGCTAGGCATGGTGGCACACACCTTTAATCCCAGCACTCAGGAGGCAGAGGCAGGTGGATCTCTGTGAGTTCAAGGCTAGCCTGGTCTACAGAGTGAGCTCCAGGCTAGCTGGGACTAAAGGGAGACCCTGTCTCAAAAATACTCCCCCCCCCAAAAAAGGTGCAGCTGGCTACTGCCTCAGTGTCCTTGGAGACCTGATTTCCCAGGGGGGTGGGCCTGCTCTTATCTGGCCTGGCCTTTGGCAGAAGCTGAGATGCTGCTGGTTGCTTCAGTGTCCCTGAAGACACCTTCTGTTCTTTTTTTTTTTTTTTTTTTTTTTTTTTNGAGATTGATTTCTTTATGCTTACCATTGTTTAAGTAATCGACGTAGTATTTTTTTTTGTGTTGTTTGTAGTGTCTGTTACTAGTTATGCCAGCGGGTAATCAGAGCTATGGCCATAGCCTGTTTTCTTTCGGGCCTCTTTTGACCAATACCTCCTTAAGGAGGAATCCCATGCTGGACACATGAGATTTTACTTAATCATCTTGTTCTGTATCAAGCCACTATTGTCCACCCACATGCTAGATATCTCTTTCAAATACTTCTTATTAAAAACATCATTGAAATCTCTAAAAGTTTATTTTCCCCAGACACCAAAATTTTTGTGGTATGTGTGGCATGTTATGTTATGGCATATTTTGAACAAGTGATATTTACAAAAACAAATTGGGAAGACAGACCGAGAAGAAAACACACAATAACATAAAAGACTGGGTCAAAGGACCCAACCGCAATAGTAACTTCTTCCCAAAATAGTAAAACTTCTGCATCGAAAAAATTAATTTTTTTTTTTAATTTTTCGATGCAGAAGTTTACTATTTTGGGAAGAAGTTTACTATTGCGGTTGGTCCTTTGACCCAGTCTTTTTTGTTATTGTTGTTTCTTCCAATTTGTATCACTTCAAAATATGCATACAAACATGCCACACATACACCAAAATTTTGATGTCTGAAAATAAACTGTAGAATCATTCCAAAAATAATTTTTAAAGAAGTATTTGAATAGAGATATCTAGCATGGGTGGACAATAGTGCTTACAGAACACATGGATGATTAAGTTAAAATCTCAGTGCCAAGCATGGGATCCTCCTTAAGAGTTATTGGTCAAAGAGGCTCCGAAAGAACACAGGCTATTGCCATAGCTCTTGATTACCTGGCATAACTAGAAGACACTACACACTTTGGTTATAGGACATAAAGAAATCAATCCTGAACTACCAGGAAATTTCTTCACTTCTGGCTAGCTTACACAGAGTTAGAAGGTGCTATGTATGTCATTGGGAGGAAGAAGGGAGTCATCAAAAGTCTTACATGGTTCTGAGCCTTGCATTACTAAAATGCCAACCTGTCAGGCAAGATGTGCACACTGTTGCAATAGTGGAACACACTGTTTATGGAGGTAAGCAACCACTTTCTGATTGGATTTGAGGGCCTCCTTTACAGGAGAAAATTCATGCCTGATATTATAAAGCTGGTCAAAAGCACATGGCTGGAGAGGTCATAAACTCTAGCAAGGAACCTACTATTATTGTTTTGCTAAATAGTCATGTTGTCAAACTGCCTTCTAAATATTTAGATTCATACCCACAGGCCTGTGGTATTCCCAACCTTGGTCTGAGATAATTCTTTTTGCAGTGGGAAATTTAATGCAAAGACTCATAACTGGTCAAAGTGCTGAAAATACATGATTTTGAGTGCTCAGACCTAAATGTAAACTTTATACCAACCTGCCCTCCAGTCATGGCCCAGGGAACATCTCAGAAAAGAGAAAAAAACATAAGAGCCAGAGGATGGGTAGGAGAGGTGCAATACACTTGAATATGACATAGCCATTATACTCATGAACTCACAACAGCCTTGGTTGCCAGCACAAGATCTGAACCAGATCAAACCTGTCAAGATTCCAGTGTGAATAGGAGTGGAGCTCCTGAGGACCCACTTTAGCTGAGAAGGTATTAGCAACTGGTGGCTGCTGGGGGAAAGAAAATAATTTTCTCTCTGGATGTGGCTACTAATTTACATTGCCCACTTGAAAGAACAGCTCCACATTCTTGTGCATACTGGCAGCATTAATTGGACACAGTGGGTTTATTTAAATAAAAAAAAAGAAGAGGTAAGCCGGGCATGGTGGCGCACGCCTTTAATCCTAGCTCTTGGGAAGCAGAGGCAGGCGAATCTTTGTGAGTTCAAGGCCAGCCTGGTCTACAGAGTGAGTTCCAGGACAACTTGGACTACAGGGAGACCCTGTCTCGAAAAGACAACAAAAAAAAAAAAAAAAAGAAAAAATGAAAAAAAGAAGAGGATATGAAGTTGGGAGGAGAATGTGTTAGGGAGGGTCCAGGGGGAGTTAGAGGTGAGAGAAGTGTATATGATCAGATACATGATATATGTGAAATTCTCAAATAATAAAGTAAAATATTCATTAAAATATAGGTATAGATATAATTGTTGTGTATATGGAATACTAAAAATCACTGAAAATTATGTCCTTTGCACGGATTTTTTAATTACATGATTATGAAAGTAAATTTAAATTTTTCATTAATATTACTTTGCTTTTAGAGACCAAATTTTGCAATGTTGTCCATGCTAGCTCTTGGATTCAATGAATACTCTTTTTCTCAGCTTCTGAAGTATCCAGATAAACAGGCTTTTATTTAAACACTAGTTTGGGCTTTTCCTTATGTTTTTGGTTATTCATTTTATTTATGTATTTATGTATTTATTTATTTATTTGAGACAGGGTCTCCCTAAGGCCCCAGAACTCACTCTGCAGACCAGGCTGGGCTTGAATTCACAGAGATCTACCTGTCTCTGCCTCCCAAGTGCTAGGATTAAAGGCATGCACCACCACGCCCAGCACTAAAGACAGTTCTTAGCCACCATGTGGGTGCTGGGAATAGAACCCAGGTCCTCTGCAAGAGCAGTCAGTGATCTTAACCACTGGACCATCTCTCCAGCCTTATGTTTTATGTTTTGAATCTTAAATGTTCTCCATAGGCTTGTGTTTTGAATGCTTGTTCCTCGCTTGTGGCACTACTGACAGGGGATGGGGAGGCCGTGGATCCTTTAAGAAGGTAGGGCAAAAAAAAAAAAATGAAGGTAGGGCTAGGTGGTACAAGTCCTTTGAAAGTAGGCCTATGGATGCTGGAGAGATGACTCCATACCATCTCCTCTTGCAGAGGACCCAGATTCAGTCCCCAGCATCCACATGGCAGCTAAGAACCATCTTAAATGCCAGAGGACATCCAATGCCTTCTTCTGGCCTCTGTGGGCATTACATACATGTAGTGCACTTTCATACAGACAAAACATGCACACACATCAAATATAAATAAATAGATAAACAAGAAAAAGAGGGAAGGAAGGAAGGAGGGAAGGGAGAAAGAAGGCCTCTGACATTAGAACCCAGTCCCCTGGTTCTAGCTTCTCTCTGCATTCTTGTTTACTACCATATAAAGAATCTCTGCCACATGCTCAGCTGAGCACTACTTTTCTTTCCCAAGCGTAATGGACCAAAATCCCTTGGAAGCAAGCTGCCCCTCCATTTAAATTGCTTGTTAATTTGGTCATAATAAAACACAAGTAACTAATAACAAGAATCTCACATAAAGTAGTAGCTACTACCCCCATACTCTCATTACAGTATATGTTACTTAAAAATAGACAAATAATAGAGTTTTTTTTTACCAAGTTCAACATAGACACCCTCAAACTGTAAACACACAAAAAATAGGTATTTTCATGTAATTTTCTTATCACAATATAAAAACATTAGGAGAGCTAAGCTTATTAGCTCTCCAATGATCAACCATTTCAAGAAAGCCCTTGACAATGTTGCCTGTTTGCTACCCTACCACCATTCTATCATTCTTTGTTTACCACTCCAATTCCTATTCCTGTCCACAGTGGCATTTATACAAATTCCTAAAGCCCCAGTGTGTTCAGGTTGAGAATGTGATTAAACTTCAATAAATAACTCTGCACCCTTATTTCTTATTAAATCTGCAAGCAATATGTCCTGTTGTAAGAAAATCAAAATCACTTACTATGGACGAATTGTGTTCCAACAAAAATATGTTAAATCCCTGCCCCCAGAGTATGACTATTTTGTGGGAAAGTCCTTTAGGAGGTAACTAAGGTTAAATGGCGTTATGAGTTGAAATCTTTTAAGAAAAGAACACCAGAGAAATTGTATATCTCCCTCTCTGTCCCCTTCACAGACAAGTTCAACTATTGCAGGAGCATACAGAAAGAAGGCTGCAGTCTGTAAGGCAAGAAAAAGGTATCACCAGACATCCAAGGCATCTAAGCAGCTTGATCTCAGAACTGTACCCTCCAAGACTATGAAGTGAAAAAAGTTCTGTTTATTTATGTCAGGTATGGTGGCACTTGCCTTTAATCCCAGCACTCAGGAGTCAGAGGCAGGCAGATCTCTGTGAGTTCAAGGCCATCCTGGTCTACATAGTGAGCTCCACACCAGCTGAGGCTAAAGGGAGATCCTGTCTCAAAAATACAAAAAAAAAAAAGTTCTGTTTATAAACCATCTGGTCTGTAGTCTTTTGTTGTGACTCTTGGGGCTTACCAACACACCGTCCTAGAAGAGTTCACACTCATCACTCACAAATCTTGTGTCTAGTTATATCCTGTCTTTTCTTGCTTCTTAGAAGAACAAAAGCAAAAAAGGGAAAACCTCATCTCTAAAGTAATCCTTCTATATACTCTTTGCTGTCCTGTCACCACATCCATCACAAGTTCCTTCTGTTTCCGTCCCTCCCAGTCCCTTTCCTTCCCTCTGGAACCAAGCTGCCTTAGAACACTGAGAAGTTTGTTTGGCAAGAAATTAAAACAGAAAGATAATCTTAAGGAAATTTTGGATTGGACAATAGTGAATCTGAACAACTCTCTTTTCTCTGTAACGAAGAATATAATACCCTCCAGCTTCATTGCCATGCTCCCTCTGAGCTGACTGGACTAATATCACGAGATTCCTGGACTTTGGCCTCCTTTTTCTGAGTCCTATGCTCACTATCATTTACTGTTAATTAATTTCCATCTAGAGATAAGTAATATAATTATGAAGTGGTACATATTCCATTTATTCTAGTATATGAAGTTTAAATTTAATTATGTTACAACTGTTTACTTTGTAATGTGATTAGTTTATGCCTGAAGACTCTTATCTGAACTCCCTGACTCTGCTTTCTCATTTTCCACTCATCCCTCAATGCACTCCACAGAAATTGTTGTCATGATTGGCAGGTGGAAAGATATAGCAGCTTTTTGTTGTAGTTTTATTATTAAACTATATGCAGTAATAAACGATTAGCCACTAGCACTGAACTTTCTGTCTCTGGGCTCCATGCCCACTACTCTACACTGTCACTCGGTGACACATCTCAGGGTCCTTCCTTGTTTCTTCTTGGCTACCAAATCTCCAAATAATGACACAATTTCCAGATCTAACCAAGAACTTCTTTGCTTTGGTATTCTCTCTCTCTCTCTCTCTCTCTCTCTCTCTCTCTCTCTCTCTCTCTCTCTCTCTCTCTCTCTCNCTCTCTCTCTCTCTCTCCCTCTCTCTTCCCCTCATATTAAGCCATCTCCAGCCCTTAGAAGTGTTGTCATCATGTTGATGTACCCACACTGAAGGGCATTTGCAGAAACAAACTTGACTCTATATGACTCTATAGGCCTTAAGATCTATCTATCTATCTATCTATCTATCTATCTATCTATCTATCTATCTATGTATCTATCTTCTATCTGGAGAGATGGCCTAGCGGTTAAGAGTACCGACTGCTCTTGCAGAGGACCCAGGTTCGATTCCCAGCACCCACATGGTGGCTAAGAACCATCTGTAAGTCCAATTCCAGGAGAAATCCAGTTCCAGGGGAATCCATGACCCTCTTCTGACCTCTGTGGCATTGCACGACATGGGTGCACAGACCTGCATGCAGACAGTACATTCATACACATACAAAAATAAATAAAAATTAAAAAAGATATATATATATATATATGTATTAGAGTGTAGAAATTTAGTGGGGGAGGCTAGAAAAGGGGTGCAGATCTGGGAAGGCTTTGAAATATGATCAAAATATATTGTATTAAATTCACATAACTTCAATTTAAAAATTAATTTCAAAAAGCACACTGATGTGTCATAAATATACAGTTCTCCTCTTCCAACAAATATGTCAAGCTTCTACCCTATCCCAGTTATATCTTTCTATTGCTGAATAAAACAGTGTGACAGCAAAAGAACTTGAGACCACACATGGTGGTGCATTTCTTTAGTCCCAGAGCTCAGGAGGTGGAGGTAGGCAGATCTCTGAATTCAAAGCCAGCCTGTTCTACATAGTGAGTTCTAGGCCAGCTGGGGCTAGAGGGAGACCCTGTCTCAAAAAGACCAAGAAAAAAAGACAACAAAAAACTTGAGGAGGAAAAAAATGTATTCCATCTTATACATCCCACTGACAGCCCTCTTTGAGAGAAGTCAGCCAGGAGCTCAGGGCAGGAACCTGGAGGCAGGAACTGAAGCACAGACTGTGGAGGAATGCTGTTTGCTGGCTTGCTCCTCTGGCTTGGGCTTAGCTTTCTTTCTTCTCTTCTCTTCTCTTTTCTCTTCTCTTTTCTCTTCTCTCTTCTCTTCTCTCTTCTCTTCTCTCTTCTCTCTTCTCTCTTCTCTTCTCTCTTCTTCTCTTTTTGGTCTTTTCAAGACAGAGTCTCCATGTAGCCCCAGCTGGCCTGGAACTCACTCTGTACACCAGGCTGGCCTTGAATTCACAAAGATCCGCCTGCCTCTGCCTCCCAAGTGCTAGGATCAAAGGCATGCACCACCATGCCCAGCTTAACTTGCTTTCTTATACAATTCAGGACTGACTCTCCAGGGATGGCCCCACTCACAATGGTGTAGATCCACATATGTCACTCAATCAAGATAATGCCTCCTAGTCATGCCACAGCCCAAGCCAATAGAGGAAGTTCCCTAATTGATGTTCCCTCTTCTCAGGTGTGTCAAGTTGAATACCAAAGTCAACCATGACATTATCAAAACAAAATTCTTCATTTTTTCCTCTGTTTTACTTTCCAAGTTTTCCACAGACCAGTAATATGATATCAGTGATTACCTTGCCCAAGTCAAAAAATAAAGGATCATTGTTTTTAACTTAATTTTAAAATTTATTTTTGTATGTGTATAAATGTACTGTCTGAATGTAGGTTTGTGCACCCGTGTTGTGCAATGCCATGGAGGTCAGAAGAGGGTGTCAGATTCCCTTGGAACTGGAGTTAAAGATGGTTTTCAGCCACCATGTGGGTGCTGGGGATCGAACCCGGGTTCTCTGCAAGAGCAGTCGGCACTCTTAACCGCTAGACCATCTCTCCAGCCCCTTAACTTAATTTTAATGCACAATTTTGTTGAAGTTTTGCACATTTCATACAGTATATCTTATTCATATTTAGACTCCTTCCCCATCTGTACTTCCCCAGATCCCCACCCACTGGATTTCATGCATTCTGTCTTATTTGTTAAAGTCTATTGAGTCAAGTTTTGTGCCCAAATGTCCCTCAGTGCTAGTTCATCCACTCTAGTCAGCCTATCTAGAGTCACTCCCTTAAAGATATCTCTCCCTCACCCAGTAGTAATCAGTTTCCAATAGTTCCTCAGCTAAGTTTGGGGGTTGCTGCCCATTTCTTCAGTTCTATGTTTTTTTTTGTTTTTTTTTTTTTTTTCTGATTGAGTCTGCATGGGTCTTATGCATGTTGACACCATTGCTGTAAGTCCATTTGAATCCTGGAAGACTTTGTTTTCTTAGGTTCATGCACCAATCTAAATTGGATATCAGTTGCTCAGGAATTAAGGTCAACAACCTACAAGTGTGACCTCATTAAACTAAATGGCTTCTGCACAGCAAAAGCAACAACCAAGAAAGCAAAGAGGAAGCCCATTGAGGGGAAGAAAATCTTCACCCAGATACATATTCAATAGAGAATTAATATCCAGAATATACAAAGAACTCAAAAAACAAGAAACAAATGACCCAGAAAAAGATGAACTAAAGACCTGAACAGAGTTCTCAAATGAAGAAATAAAAATAGCTAAGAAAAAACTTAAAAGTCTTCAATGTCCTTAATAATTAAGCAAATGCAAATAAAGACAACTTTAAGGTTTCATCTTACCCAAACAGACTGGCTAAGAGCAAGAGAACAAAAGATACCAAATGTTGGTGAGAATGTGGAGAAAGGGTAACTTAATTTTTCAAGAATTTCATACATAAGTACACCATATTTACATAATTTCAACCCCTCCTTCCCCCTCCTACTCTTCCTCCTACCCCCCTACTCACTTTGAATTTCCTGACATTTAAATATATATATATGTATATATATACTCCATAGATTTTTATATACATATATATGTATGTATATTAAAATGTATGGAGTCCATTTAATGTTGTCTGTATATACATGTATTTGGGACTTGGATAACTTATCACAGGGCTTATCCCTGGAGAAAATGATTCTCCCTATATAGTGAGTTCCAGGACAGCTGGGACTAAAGGACTAAAGGGAGATCCTCTCTCAAAAAGACCAAAAAAACAAAAAAAAAACCCCCCAAAAACCCCAAAATACAAAAAAACACTTCAAGAGTTTCTGTACATCAAAAGAAACACTCAAGAGAAAAGAGGGGCTGGAGAGATGACTCAGCAGTTAACAGCACTGACTGCTCTGGCAGAGGACTGGGGTTTGATTCCCAGCACTCGCATGGTGGCAAAGAACTATCTTAAGCCAGGTGTGGTGGTGCACACCTTTACTAAAAAGACAGAAAAAGATACAAGACATGTATGGCAGAATGCATGAACTCTGGTGGGGTAGGAGGCAAAGGAGGGGAATGGGTATACATTTCATTAAGAAATGTATGAAAGGCACAAATTTTAATAAAAAGGAAAAAATATTTTAGAGAAGCTTAAAAAACAGTCTCGTACACCCCTCATACATAAGGAGTCTCGTACACCCCTGGTTTTGGCTAACCCACTCCCTCCAGTGTCCTGCAATGCCGCAGAGGTCAGAAGAGGGTGTCAGGTTCCCCTGAAACTGGAGTTAAAGATGGTTCTCAGCCGCCATGTGGGTGCTAGGGATCAAACCTGGGTCCTCTGCAAGAGCAGTCAGTGCTCTTAACCACAAGGCCATCTCTCCAGCCTGAGATTCACATTTTAACAAAGTTGCATGCAGGCAAAAAGGAGTATAACTTTACATTCTCTTTTTTTTTAGAATATGAATATTAATATTCCTATATGATAGAACACACCATAGGATTACATAAGGATGAATTATGAATGGTAGTAACATGTATCAATAAAGAGAATATTATTTTACAAAATATTTTTTTCTTTATACATACATATATACATACATACATCACTTGAATTGGAGGATTTTGGGGTGATTTTAATGAAATCTGCCTATAGTTATATGTACAACTGTCTTTTTGAAACTCATGGGTCCAAAAATAAAAACGTAAAATAAAAAGGGGGGATACAGATATATATGTAACCTTTTTGTCAAAAACTTTGCAATTTAAATCTTAAAACTAACTACGGGAAAAGATTTGTATGTTCCCACAGGATAAGATGTCACCAACTTAACAGCTGAGAAAGAAAAGATACAGCTTTGCATTGTGTAGGATGTACCAGGAAGTGCCAGCAGAAAGGTTGGCTCGTTTGAAAATTGAAAGGAAGAAAAGCCTCAGACTGCTACAGGCACCAAACCCCTCTGTGGCTCCAACTTGTAACAACTGTTTATAATGAGTCCTAATGAAACTTACCTTTTAGGTGCCACAAAGTTTTAATATGAGAGACTTTCTTACTCCCCTTCATAGAACAAGGAGGAATATGATGATGAGGTCGTTCTCTAACTGTAATTTAGAGCCAACTGTTATAGAGGTAATCTCTTATAAAACAGGTAAAACTGCCTTCTTTAATTGACTAATAGACATAGGAACTGTGAAAAGGATTATTCTCTATTCAGAACCAAATATAATACTAAAGTCTCCTTAAGCTGTGCATTTAAAGAAAAATATATTAATACAGGAGAGCTCTGATATCAGCAATGGATTATTCTACCAAGGAGATGTTGGCCAGGGGATCCAAGCCCCCCCAAAAGGTAAAGGTAAAGGCTTCTTGCCTGTAAACTGGGATACCTGCAAGAAGAGAGGCAATAAGGCCCTGCTGTCAAAGACCTGATGTAAGCATGGGAAAGATGTATTGAGACTGCACTTGCAAGTGTACAGTTGGTCTCTGGAATACCAGAGAGTGTTACCACAGGCCACTAAACCAATAAAGCAAATATAGGTCTCCTGGAATCAAGCAAGACTCCTCCATCAGCACCAGTTACACCTCACCTGCCTGGAAATACTGTGCAGCAGTGACAGCCATATGTCTGCATATCCCAAATCAAATTGGCTATTAGCTCTCTCCTTGGAGGAATAACCCATAGCTGGTACCACAAGCTTGCATCCTCTAGTGGTTACGATATGATATATGCTACAGTAAGACCCTGTCATATTTTACAGAAAAAAATGTAATTCATGGATTAACATACCATCCAAACATCTGTGTCTATACCAAAGTAACCTGCCATAACAATTAGTACTGTTTAAATACCTATTTATCTAATTGTTTGTGCTTCATTAGTAGGACTGAAAGGCTATTCCTGGACAAACTGTCAGCCTATGAAAGGAAACAGCCAGAATTGACCAGAGTCCAAAACGACAGCTCCAGAGAAAGACTGTTTTGCCTCTCATCCCCCTGTGCCCCTTTTCTAAGCCTAGGGAACAATCTGTGGAAGGGGCATGGTAGAATGTAAGGGCTGTGATGGGGTGAATGGTGAAACTACAGCAATATAGACTGGACACTTATTTGATCAACTTGCTTGTACATACAAGCCCCCCCCCTGCTGGATGGTGGGACCCTTGGGCTGTGTGGGTTTGGGCGCAATTGCTTGCAAACTGGTTTTACATGAAGGATGCTTATACTCATAAATTATTATTGTCAAAAAATTAAAAATAAAAAAAGTCACATTTTTCTTAAGGAAGTGCTCAAAGTTTCCTTCTTTGCAACCCCAAACATCAATCCTGCACTTTTGCTCCACAGTGGGTTCTTTCCCTTCGATGGTCCCCCCAAATGAAGTCCATTAAGCATGCATCCTCTCTTGATCTCCCTGCACTGGCCTCCATGATACAGCCCAGGTAGTCCAACAATGGCAGTCTACACTCTGACCAGGCTGACATCCCCTTAGGTGTTTAGTCCACAAGCTGGGTATTTCAGTAGTTCCCATCTGGCATTGAAGTTTTGGGGGATTCTTAGACATGAGTCCTCAGTCCATATTAGGAAGTTAAACTGTGTCTCATGCCTTTGAGGAGTGCCAAAAGTGACAGCCACAAAGTAGATGCACTTGCCAGTAAGAATTGGAGATAGGCCAAACAACAGTACTCTCTCTTTATTCTTTGTGTCTTTTTTACTAAGATCTCAAGTTCTGTCTGCAGTAGTTTCTCTGATCTTACTGATTATTTGTATCTGTTTGTACTTTCCTTTTGAATGCTTAAGGCCACAAAGTTAGCCCAGATTAACCAAGGTTTTTGTTTTCTCAAGGTCAGTTGAGGATCTGGTTCTCAGGGGTCTCTTGGGGTTTTTTTTGGGGGGGTGGGGAGGAGAAGGGGGGGAGCCTGTTGCTCCTTTCAGCTTTCATTCACCAGTTCCATCCACTCGAGGACAAATCAGGTCTTTCTAGAACAGGCTTCCTTCTCTGAAGCATGAGCAGGTTTTCCTCTCTTTAGACTGGACACTGGCTGAGGTCCCATCAGTGGCTCTCCAAGACCTCCCTGAACAGGAAGACTGGTGACCCACATCTGTAGGTCATTTCAAGAGGTGCCCTATGCATAATCCTCTAAGACTTGGCTGATCTTTGAGGGCAAGGAACAAAGTTATCCCTTAAGTCCCTCGGCCCAATTGGTATGGGCATTAAGTGTGATCGTTAAGCACCCAAAAAGATTAAGTTGTATCAGTCTATTACATTGCATCTATATTGAGATTGTATCCTTTGGAAACAAACTGTTACTTCCATGGCATATTTCTTGATTTGCATCTTTCCATTTTAATCCCATAATACTCTAAAAGATGCACACATACCCTCCATCATGTACCAAAAGCCCAAGGTCTGAAAATAAATGTTAGGTGAGCTCTAGAACCTGTTTAGGGATCCACATTGCAAGAGCATAGTTGTCTTTAGATAATGAGGAATATAACATTAACATTATTCAGTTCATCTTACAACTAGGTACTTGGTACTAGCATCCACAGATAAGGGATACCATTCATCTTTTGTTTTTCTGGGATTGTGTTACTGCACTTAGCATAAAGTCTTCTAGTTCCATTCATTTACCTGAAAATTTCATGATATCTTTTAAAAATTTTTTTAAAATTTATTTTCGTATGTGTATGAATGTACTATCTGCATGTAGGTTTGTACACCCTGTCGTGCAATGCCACAGAAGTCAGAAGAGGGTGTCTGATTCCCCTGAAACTGGAGTTATAGTTTTCAGTCGCCATGTGGGGGCTGGGGATCAAACCCAGGTCCTCTGCAAGAGCAGTCAGTGCTCTTAACCGCTAGGACATCTCTCCAGCCTGATATCTTTCTTTACTGCTGCATAGAACTCCATTGTGTAGATGTACCACATTTTCTCTATCCACTTGTCTGTTGAGGGGCATTTGGATTGGTTACAGCTCTTTGCTATTCTGAAGAGAGCTGCAATAAACATGACCGTGCAAGTCTCTCTGTGGTAGGAAGAGTCTGATGAATATATTCCCAGAAGTGGTATGGCTGGGTCAGGTGGTAGGCTTATTTTGAGTCTTTTAAGGGTTCTCCATACTGCTTTCCATAGTGGTTGTACAAGTTTGCATTCCCACCAGCAGTGAATGAGTTTTCCTCTTTCCCCACACCCTCTCCAGCATTAGTATCATTTGTTTTCTTGATCCTTGCCAGCCTTATCGGTGTGACATGATATCTTAAAGTGGTTTTAATTTGCATTTCCTTAATTATTAGCGATGTTGAACACTTTTTTTTTTTTTGAGACAGGGTCTCTCTTTAGTCCCAGTTGGCCAGGAGCTTCCTATGTAGACTAGGCTGGCCTTGAGAGATCCACCTGCCTCTGCCTCCCAAGTGCTGGGATTAAAGGCATGCACCACCATGCCCAGCCTATGATGGTTCTTAGTCACCATGTGGGTGCTGGGAATCAAACCCAGGTCCTCTGCAAGAGCAGACAGTGCTCTTAACTGCTGAGAGCCATCTCTCCAGCCCCGAACACTTTTTTTTCATATGTGTATGAATGTAGTGTCTGCATGCAGGTTTGTGCAACCATGTCATGCAATGCCACAGAGCTCAGAAGAGGGTGTCAGATTCCCCTGGAATTGGAGTTACAGATGGTTCTCAGCCACCATGTGGGTACTGGGGATTGATCCTGGGTCCTCTGCAAGAGCAGTCGGTGCTCTTAACCACTAGGCTATCTCTCCAGCCCCCCCAACACTTTTGAAGATGTTTCTCAGCCATCTCTATTTCCTCACTTGTGAAGTCTCTGCTCAGCTCTTTACTCCATATTTTGAGTGAGTCATTTGTTTTCTTACTTCTTTTTTTAAATATTTATTTTATTTTATTTATTTATTTTATGTGCACAAATGTACTGACTGCATGTAGGTTTGTGCACCCGTGTCATGCAATGCCGCAGAGGTCAGAAGAGGGCGTCGGATTCCCCTGGAACTGGAGTTCTCCTGGAATTGGAGTTACGGACGCTTCTCAGCCGCCATGTGGGTACTGGAGATCAAACCCAGGTCCTCTGCAAGAGCAGTCAGTGCTCTTAACCGCTAGGCCATCTCTCCAGCCCCCTGTTTTTTTAATAGTTTATATATTCTGGAAGTTAATGCTCTGTCTGATGTAACAGCAGTGAAGGTTTCCTCCCACTCTGTGGGTTTTCTCTTCACTTCCCTGACTATATCTTTTGCTGTACAGAAGCTTTTGAATTTAATAAGGTCCCACTTGCCAATTGTCGACCTTATTTCCTGAGCAGCTGCTGTCTGATTTAGAAAGTCTTTTCCTACACCTATGTCTTGTAAGTTGCTGCCAACTTTTTCTTCTATCACCATCAGAGTTTTGGGTTTCACATTGAGGTCTTTGATCCATTTGGAGTTAATTTTTGTACAGGGTGAGAGGCAGGGGTTTAATTTTATTTTTCTACAAGTGGTGATCCAGTTTTGCCAACACCATTTTCTGAAGATGCTGTCATTGCTCTATTGAGTCTTTTTGGCCCCCTTGTCAAATATGAGGTGGCCTAAATTGTTTGTGCTCAAGTTTGGATCTTCAGTTTTGTTCCATTGGTCNAAGAAAGGAGAAGAAGATCCAGATCCTAGGCAGAAGTGCTGCTTACTCTCCCCCTTGTTCCTGGGATGCATGATGGCAACTGTGTCAGTGCCCCCTTTAACACTCGCTGGGATCCCTGTTTCCACTCTAGCTTGCCAGATGCACTGGGGTGTCCAGGCCCCTCTTTTCTGCCCCCTTGTTCCCGGCTGCAGGTGCACTATGTCCAGCCCCTCACGATGCCGCCTCCTGCCCCCATGGACCCGATTGAATTTTTTTAATGGCCAAGCTGGACGGTGCATTGTTGTCAGCACCCTCCACACTCCTTGACCCGCCAATTGATCTTTGCCTCCCTGGCTAGCAGGTGCACCTGTTGTTACCAGCCCCTCAAGCACTTCCCTGTCCTAAACACTTGTTGCTCCCTGTAGGCTTGAGTCATGGATGTCTACTGTTTGTCCAAGTCGCCCATTCACAACTCTCTTGATTACCTTGTTCTCCTGGCATTGGCAAGATGCAACTGTGTCCAGACACCTCACAGTACTACCTTAGTACCCCCATTCGTTTTCCCGTGCTTGCTAGGGACACTGTAGATCCAAGCCCCTCTACCGTCTAGCACTCCCATTGTCTCCGGATGCTAGATGCACTGGTCTCAGGCCCCTGAACATTTCTTGATTTCTCAGTTCCTAAGAGTACAGCTGGCCTTTGTTCCTCCCTCCCTGGCTGCAGGTGCACCTGTTCGAGCCCTGCAACCTTATGGTTCTATCCTGGACATCCGGTATATGTTGAACAGAAAATCGTGTGAGTGGACGCCTTACCGACTCTTCCTGCCCGGTTCATAGTTCCCGGCTGGCAAGTCTGAATCTGTGTGCCAGCCGACCCTCACACTCCTGCCCCCTTTCTTTCCTGCCGCCCTGCAGATAGACACTGTGGTCCAGCATACACCACCATTAAGCTTATCGTCCATGGCATGATGGACTGCATGCCGATTTTTCAGCTTATAAGACTTTCCCTATATATTATAACCAACTTTCTTCTTATATTAGTAATGTTTTTAGGACTAATCACACCTTGTGGAAAAATGAATTTAAATTATATTAAAAGGAACGCTTAGTTCTTCTTTTTGCTTGAGGAAATGGAGATAAAATTACAATAAAGACATCATTTACTTCCTGCTAGCCTATAATTGACTATTGTCCGCACTCTTTTATATTTTTCTAATAACCATGTGTAATTCTTTTTTTGCAGATATTGGGAACCCATTGGTTTTTAAATTTATGGTATTTTTTATATAATTTCGTTTATTGAGTTATGTTTGGGCCGTGTAATGGTTATCCGATTTAAAGTGATTATCAATCGATATCATTGCAGTGTTAATTGAGGTCAGAAAAGAGGTTTGTCCCGAATCCCTGACTTGGTAAAGTTAAGGACAGTTGTTAGTCTACCGATGTGGCAATGGCTAGGAATACAGTAACCCTCAGGTTCTTTCTTTGAGAGGGCGCAGTGTCTCTGTTAACGGATGAGTCCAATTAATCTCTCCAGTCCCCAAGAACCCATTGTATTATTTTAATAATTTAAACCTCATGCCTGAGGACTTCAGACAGGTATGCCTAGAGGCTAAATCATACAAAGCAGTCATAAATATTGACTACTGTGTCATCTTTTCAGTGTTCATTAAGTTACCTATTGAATAATTCTTGTCTCATAACTTCTATATTGTTTGTCTTAAATGCCTTTACTGAGTGTAGACGTTCTGAGTTGTCAAATTCCATTTTCACAGCCAAAAATAATAATAATGTAAAATAAAAATAAATGGTTGTTCTGAGAACATGTTAATTTGGACTTTTAAATCTCCATATCTTCAAATAATATAAGTCAGTTATTAAAGTGCCACCCAGGGGGTCTTTCTGGTATCTGTGTTTTTTGTCCATCTACAGTGGTTTTGGACATGATACTAGACAACAAGGGACTATTATCCCTCTCCTTTTTTTTTATTTTTTTCCCTTGTCTTAAACCCTCCATCCACCTTCCAGTCTTTCCAGCAGCCACCATGGGACCAAATCCTTTCCAGCCAGCCTGGTCTTCTTGCTGTCAGCTCCAAGGCCAATGAGCCATGGCCTCCCAGATCCGCCAGAATTATTCCACCAAGATGGAGGCTGCAGTCTAGTCCACCGAAGGGAAGAGCTCTTCTCCTCTCCTCTACTTTGAATTAGCTGAGTTCCTGCCCTGGCTTCCCTCAAGGCTTAACTGTGATTGGGAGGTATAAGCCAAATAAACTCTTTTCTCCCCAAGTATTTTATCAAAGCAATAGAAAGTAAACTAGGATGGTCCTTAACATAAGACTCCATACCCTGTAACTTCTAAAGAAAAAAAATAAAGAGTATGCTTCAATGTGCAAATGCAACTAAGTATTTTCTGAATAAACTCTGATAGCACCAGAAATAAGACCAACAATCAACAGATGGGATCTCATGAAAACAAAAAGAAACACTCAGTCAAGTGAGGAAGGAGCTCACAGAAATGGCAGAAAATCTTTGTTAGTTATATATCTGACAGAGATTTACTATCTATAATATACAGAGAAATGAAAAATCTAAATACTGAAAAAAAAAAAAGTCAATTCTAAGGGTCACTGAACAGTCAATTTTTAGAATGTGGAATCTGAACAGAAACTTTTCAAAAGAATAACTACAAATTGCCACTAAATATTTTTAAATGTGTTCAACATTCTTAAGCTACCAGGATATTCATATTAAATACATAACTTTAAGATTCCACTCTAAGCCGGAAGGCTTGGTGGCCACACGCCCTTTAATTCCAGCACATGGGAAGGCAGAGGCAAGCAGGATCTTTGTGAGTTCAAATCCAGCCTGGTCTACAGAGCGAGTTCCAGGACAGCTGGGCTACTCATGGAGACCCTGTCTCAAAAAAAAAAGATTCCATCTCACTCACCCCAGTGAGTTTAAATAACAAATGCTGGTTTGATGTGAGGAAAGGGAAATCTTTATACACTATTGGTAAATTGTAAATGAATACAGCTACTCTGGAAATCAGTCTGGAGCTTTCTCAAAAAACCACAAATAGAAGTACAATATGACCCAGCTATACCATTCCTGGAAATATATGGGAATGACTTCTGGGAATGTTTCCTGTCTGACATAATCTTGTAAGCAAAGTTAAGCTTGCATTTTAAGATTATTCAACACTATCTGCCTTCTTACTCTGTAATCAGCTTATTTAAGTTTAGCTAGCTCTATAAAAAAATATAAACAATTGTGGTGGTTTGATATGAAGTGTCCCCATAGGCTTTAAGTATTCCAGACATTTTGTCTCCAGTCCGTGGCACTGTTTCTCTTGGGAGGTCTTAGAGGTGTGGCCATTCTAGAGGAAGTTTTGTTCTCTGGGGGCAGGCTTAAGTGTAGTTTTAACAAGCTTGTTGTCCTCCAGTGGTCTCTTCGTACTTTCCTGTTTGCCCTATAATTTCGAGTTGGTGACCGTGCTCGTCACTGTTCCTGCTCCCAGCCCCAGCCCACCATGTGCCTCCTGACACAAATGAGCTGACTTTGATTCCCTGGAACCATCGATTGTAAGCTCAAAATAAACTCTTCCCTTTTATAAGTTCCCTTGCCTATCCGTGGTTTATCACAAGCAACACAGAAAAGTGACTAGAGAATCAACAATTCTTATCTAGGATTATATGAGCTCCTCCTGAATAACTTTAATACGAAGCTACATGAGCAGATCCTGCGTTAAATATTAGTGCTTCCTAAATCTTAAATTATGTTCCCTATTTCTCCCTCATGACACTTTCTTTGCTCCCTAGACCACAGAATAATGTGTGTGGTGTGCGTGTATGTGTTGTGTGTGCCTGCTGTGTGTGTTGTGAAATTGTGGCAAATACCAGAGACTGAACTAGCAGCACCTTGGAAGGACCACGGAATTATCATAACAGTATTGTTTTGCAAACAAGGGCTTAAGAATTGATAACATACTGTTTTGTGGTTTTTGTATTTTGCGGTTCTGGGACCAATAGCTGATAGAAAAGGGAAAAATCCTTTGATAAGACAAAGTTCCTCATTTCTTTCCAATATCATTCTAGTTGTGTTATTTGAATAGAGTACAATTTGTTGTTAACAAAATCAACCTAGATGTCTTTCAGTTGACTAATGGATAATAGGTAAAATTGTTCATATACATAAAATGAAATTTACTACCCACCGCTTGTAAAAGATAAGAGTTTGAAATCTTGAAATTTGTTACCATAAAATGAAGGAAACTGGAAAAAATACACTGAGTAGGGTAATCCAGACTTAAAAATTCAAAGGCCACATGACCTCTGTCATAGGTGGATACTGGTTTCAAATCTTGTATTGTGTGTCTAACATGGAGTAGATATAGAAGACAAGACTAGAAAGGGGCTATGGGGGTGGGAAGGGGAGTGGGACACATAAAGGGATGGGGAATAGTTTAACATAGAAAAAAATAAAGTAGAGGGGGAATATTGAGGGCAGAGAGATTTAAGAATGAAGGGGGTGAGGGCATGGAAGATGATAGGGATGGAGGGAGAGTTCACCAAAATTAAGGGTGTATGGAAAAGCCACATACAAACCTACTATCTTGCAACTCAGTTAAGAAATACAATGGGAGAGGGCTCTGGGAGCTAGGAGGTGAGGTTCAAACACAGACTGCTGGCCAAGCAGTTGTGGGCAGATTACTTGCTGCCGTGGCAGCAGCTGTGGGCAGATCATGTGTGGACTGGACAGGTCGGCCCAGAGGGCTCTGGCAGCTAGGAGCTGATGTTCAAACACAGACTGCTGCCCAATCACTGGGGCAGGGTCCAGCCTCAGGCTAAACAATTCAAACCCCCAAATCCTCCTCCCTCCCGCCATCTGGAATCCCCCAACTGGAACTCAGGAGAGAGTAGCTGGCAGCAGAGGGAATACAGTGTTCAGAAGGTGTCATAAAGGTTGCTACCCACCCAGCTCTTGCAGAACAGAAAGGGAAAAGTGAACTATACCTTTGGTTATATATAACCAAAATTGAAAGCTTGAAACCTAGACAAGTTAACACTCCATAAGGAGAATACAACAAAGACACCCGAAGGAATCAAGGAAAGCAATCCTTCAACAAGGTGAAGAGGCATTCAAGATTCGAATCAGAATACAGGCAAAAGGTTAATGACATGCCGAAAGCCAAACGAAGGAACAATATGGGAAAAGCACAGAATAACTCCACACCAAACAAGTTAATGGAGCGCAGTGGAGGACTCCTACAATGGGAAGTCTCGCTGGAGGTAACCCAGGACACAGATATTAGAGGAATAATTGCATACCTATGTGAGAAATTAAAGAACATAATGAGGAATTCAGAGAACTAAAAAGGGAGAATGAAAAACTCAGAAGGACCTAAGAGGGAGACAAGGGAACAAACTATCAGAAAGAAAAAAAGGAGAAAATGACTGATTCCTGAAAGAACAAGAGGGACAAAATAACCACTCCAGAAGGAAGTGGAAACAGTGAAAAGATCCCATGCTGAAATGAAAAGGAAATCAATGAAAGCTACAAAACAAAAGAAAGATTGAGAAGCTCCAAAGGAAATGGAAAATAGTAAAGAAAAAACACCAGGAAGAATTGAAAAAAGGAAATCGAACAGTCATTCAATCAAGAAGAAGAATGGGAAAAAGCCTCAGAAGCAGAATGGAGGAATCAGAAAAAAGAATATCCAACCTAGAAGACAACACAGAAATGAAGAGGCTCAAGTAAGACTATGAAAAATTTAAAATACACAAGAGTGGAAACAACCAGGAAATGTGGGACCATCTATGAGATCAAACTCTCTGCATCATAGGGATAGAGAAAGAAAGAAGAAATCTCAAGAGAATGGTTCTGCTTGAGGCAGGAGTATCTCTGTATTCAGGGGGTCCTCACTGTGTGTACTGCCTACTAGCTAATCACATAATAACCATCTGAGTTATCAGAGCAACTGTCACGGTGTCATAGTGTCATAGTACTGTGTTCGAAAAACCACTTATTTTATTTTAATACTTGGTCCAAAGCCTTAAAAGTGGTGATCAGGCAGCTCACTATTATTAAAGATATGTGGGGCAAATGTTTGAATGTATATGTTTTTCTAACCTGTAATGAATTTAACTAATTTATATAACTATTTATGTTTCGTTGCAGTTGTTACCGTCTTCTATGAGGTCTAATTTTATGAAGCAAAACTAACTTATGTATACTCATAGAGAGCATGGTGTTTGTGTGTGTGTGTGTGTGTGTGTGTAGTGTGTCTTGAAACATATATTATAAACACAGTTCAGTATTGTGCATGGTTTCAAGAGCTCACTGTGAATCTTGGAATGTCTACACAGTTACCCCATATACATATATGCATACAAACTACGTAAATTGTTCATACAATCTATTTTTGCGTTCATCTTTTCTCTTCTAGATTGGGTCGCTTAAAAAATACATAGAGGAACAGATTTGGTCCACAAATTAAAAAAAGACAAGCCCAAACAAATACAAGAAGCAATAGAACAGCAAATAGGACTAGACCAGATAAAGGAAACTTCCCCCTGGCCTATCATAGGGTTAAAATGCTACACACCCAAAACAAAGACAAAATTTCTGGGGAGAAGCCAGCAAGGAAAAAACAAGTCACATACCATATAAGGGGAAAAAAAAGATCAGAATTTACAGGGGCTGACTTTTCACACATTAGAGTTGTTATGATAGAAAGTTACTTAAACTACCTGATAAAGCAAGAAGTATGTGGACCAAAGCATTCCCCAGTGCTAAACAACTACAAAAGCCAACCCAAGTTTTTAAATAATACCCCCAGAAGATATATTTCCATTATATTTGAAGGAAAGTGTATAAATATGTGCATGCAAGTATGTATATACACATGCACAAACACAAAAAAATAAAAAAAAAAACCAACCCTTCAGAGAACAATTGAAGCAATTCAAAGGACATGAGGTAGAGGAGCAATCTATACCTAGGTACCCTTAAAGAAATCTTAAAATAAAAAAGAGTAAATGCAGACGAGAAACCTACAAAAAAAAAAAAAACACAACTGGATAGTAAGGTGAAAGAAAGCAACACATACCTCTCAATTATACAATTAATAATAATGGGCTAAACTCCCCATCAAAAGGCAATAGACTGGGAGAATGGATTAGGTCAGAATAGAAATCCATCGATATGCGGTCTACATGAAACCCATCTCACTCTTAAGGATAGGCATCCTTTCTGTACACCAAGAACAAGCCAACTGGAGAAGAAATTCAAAGAGACCTTCCCACTCACAATAGCCTCAAAAACAATAAATACCGTAGGAAACAAACCTAACAAGACACCAAAGGAATCTCTTACACAAAAATTTTTAAAACCTTTAAAGAAAGAAATTGAAGATGACATCAACAATCAGAAAATGGAAAAACCTACCATGTTTTCATGGAATGGGAAAATTAACATCCCTTGTAAAAGTGTCCCATTTTAACAAAACGTCTTATATAGATTTAATGCAATTCCCAACATAATAGCTTATTAAATAGCTGTGAAAATATAAAACCTAAAATAAAAAAAAAAAAAAAAAAAAAAAAAACCCTGAATAGCCAAAACAACCCTGGTGAAAAGAGCTACACAGGCGGGACTCTATACCAGACTTCAAATTAATACTACAGGGCTATAGTCATAAAAACAGCCTGGTAACTGGCACAAAAAGACGTGTTGGCCAATGGAACAAAAACCAAAGATCCAAATCTAAACACATACATCCATTTCCAGCCATTCTTATATTTTGACAAGGGAGCCAAGAAGCCACAATGGAGAATACACGTACAGCATCTTCCCAGCAAGTCGCGTGTTGGTAAAAACTGGATCACCAACTGTAGAAGAATGAAAGTAAACCCTACTCTCGCCCTGTACAAAAGTCAACTCCAATGGATTAAAGACCTATGTAAAACCCCAAACTCTGAGAGATAGAGAAAAAGTTGGCAGCAGATCACAAAACATAGGTGTAGGAAAAGACGTCCTAAATCAGACACCAGCTGCACAAGAATTAAGTCGACAATTGACAAATGGGAACCTCATTAAACTCAAAAAGCTTCTGTAACATCAAAAGAAACAATCAAGGAGTGAAAAGAAAACCACAGAGTGGGACGGAAACTTCACTGCAGTATACATCTGACAAAGCATTGATTCCAGAAATATATAAACACTACTCAAAAAACAAAGAAAAAGAAAAACAAATGACCCACTCAATAGATGGAGCAAAGAACTGAACAAGTGAGGAATTAGAGATGGTGAGAAAAACCTTAAGAAGTGTTAAACATCACTAATACTTTAGTTGGAAATGCAAAAATAAAACCACTTTAAATTATCATCTAACTCCAATAACACTGGCTAGCTATTCCAAGAAACAAATGATACCCAGTGGTGGAGAGGTTGGGGGGAATAGGGAACAAATTCATTCACTGACTGGGTGGGAATGCTCAAACTCACCTGCAGCCACTATGGAAGCAGTGTAGAGAACACTTTAGGAAGACTTGGAATTGAACTTGCCTCCACCCGACCCAGCCATAACACCCTGGGCATGTACCCTCAAGACTCGCCCCACCGCAGAGATACACGCATGGCCCATTGTTTATTTCAGCTCTCTTAAAAATAGCAAACAGCTGGAACCAAACCAAATGCTCTCTTCCTCATTATTACCGATGAGTGGATAGAGAAAATGTTGGTACTTCTACACAAATGGTGTCTCCTCTATGCAGCAGTAAAGAAAGAACGACATCATGACTGTGCAGGAAAATGGATAGAAGGCAACATCATGCTTGATGAAAGTAACACAGTCCCAGAAAAACAAACCGACAAATGGTGTCCCTTATCTGTGGTATTTCTAGTGCATTACCTAAATTAGTTGTTAAGTATTTTAGTTGCGTGTATGGGCAACCTCTGTAGTCCTATTTTCCAAGCAGTTTGGCATGAGCACTCACTGGAAACACTAACTAAATAACAACAACAACAAAGACTAAGGCTGCATTGAAGAACTGACTTTTTTATGACTACGGAAACAGTTGAACTCTTCCGTGCTCAAATAATACAGTCAACATTCTCAATGACGAATATTGAGAAAGACTGAGGAAAACGAAATGAAAGCATGTTTGGCAGAATGCATGAGCTCTGGTGGGGTGGGGGAATCGTTGGGAACATGGGTCTAGATTAATGTGCTTTAAAATAATAAACATTATAATACTTTTATGTGATATATAAAAAGGATAGGCTCAACTTAAAGTGAAAGGATGGAAAAAATATTCCAAGCAACCCTATGGAGTACTAAAAGAAATCAGCAAGAGTTCTATCTTCTTTTTTTTTTAATTTTTTTTTATTGATTAGCTTGAGTGTATTTAAAAAACAGCATTTTCCAAATTCAGTTCAGAGCATAAATATCCCCTTCCCTTCCCCCCACCCCCTACCCATCCATAACCGTCATTACCCCAGATCATGCCCATTCTGCCATAAGTTTTTGTCAACTGCATCTTTCCTGCTTTTTTGTTTTGTTTTGTTTTTTCATTTTTTTTTACAATAGGTGATAATTTGAGTTCAAGTATCCTTCATGTAAAAACCAATTTGCAAAGCAAGTTGTGCCAATACCCAACACAGTGAAATCAACCTTGGGTCCCACCAAAATCACCTAGCAAGGGGGGGATTGTTATGTTCAACCTCAAATATTATCTGCAGGAAGAGAGGCGATAAGCCCCTGCTGTCAAAGTTGGAGCCCGACTAGTAAACCAATGTGATATAAAAAAGAAAATTTGGGGTTTTTTAAATGGAGGAGAAAAACAAAAAAAAACCCAAAACCGCACTTGCAAAGTATAACAGATTGGGTCCTCTGGGATGCCCAGAAGAGTATGTTACCAAAGAACATAAGTATCCAATTCAATCTGCAAAATATTCGGGTTCTCCTTGAGTCAAAGGCAAGACTTCCTCCATCGAGCACTCAGATACACCGTATCATCTGCCTTGGTAAATAGTACTCGTGCAGCTGCAGTGGCAGCCAAGTATCTGTATATCCCAAATCTAATTGGCCTATTAGCTCTCTCCTTGGAGAATAACCCACGGCTGATGCCACAAGCTTACTCCTCTAATGGTTAGGAGAGTTATAAACCTCAGGAAGACCCTGTCAAACTTAACAGAAAAAAATGTAAATCATTGAATTGAACATACAATCCAAACATTCTGTGTCTATATTCCAAAAGAAACCTACCATAATTACCAATTAGTACTGTTTTAAAATACCTTATATAATCTAAAATTGTTGTGTGCCTTCATTTAGTCCAGTCGAAAGGCTATATATTATACTGTTTAATTACCTAAAATATAATAATTGCATGTGCCTTCATTAGTAGAATCAAAAGGTTATGCCTGGCAAAGCTGGCAGCCCATGAAAGAAAAACAGCCAGAACTGAACTAGAGACCAAAGACATCAGCTCAGAAGAAAGTAGAGTGTTTTGCTTCTCATCCACCTGTGCCCCTTTTCTAAAGCCTAGGGAACAATCCTGCGGGGGGAGTGTAGAATGTAAGGGCTGCAAATGGGGTTAATGGTGAAACTACAAAAATATATACTGGACACTCATCTGATCAACTTGAGTTGCTAATCTTAATATCGGACAAAATAGACTCAAAGTAGAAGCAATTAGAAAAGACAAAGGGGGCCATTATATCCTTATCAAAGGGAATATTAACCATGAAGAATTCACAAATCATAATATATATGCACCAAACTCCGGTGCAAGAACCTTTGTAAATACAACTCTAGAGGACCTCAAAGCACAGATTAGCCCCAGCACACTCATAGTAGGGGACTTCAATACCCCTTTTGACAGATCAACCAGACAAAGAATAAACAGAGATATCTGAACTGAACAATAGAATATACAGCAAATGGACCTCGTAGACGTCTTCTGAATATTCCACCCAAAGTACCAAAGAATATACTTTCTTCTACTCAAGCACCTCCTCCCCTAACAATCATTCTCCCAAATGACCCACACTACTTGGACACAGAAAAAAACTCAACAAATACCGAAAAAATTGAAAATAATTTCAATGCAATTCTATCACACCATAGTGCAAAAAAAGGTCAATACCAACACTAGGATAAGCACTGCAGAAACACACATGAAGACAGTTGGAGAATTAACATTAACACACTCCTGAATAATCGATGGGTCAAGGAGAGTAAATAAGGAAAGAAATTTTAAAACAAGGCATTTCTGGATACTAAAATGAAAACTAATTGACAGTAACAGTCAACACATATAACTTAATGGGGCCATAACTTTTTATAAAGACATGTCCAATATGAGGGAACGTTTTAATAGCCCTGGGTGCTATATAATAAGAAATAACAAAAGAGAGCACAGATAAATGAGCTACTACTGCAGCTAAAAACATGGAAAGGAAACAACAAATAAACCCTAAAACAGAAACAGACAGGAAGAAATAAACAAAAATCGAAGCAGAAATTAAATGAAATAGAAAACACAAGAAACAATATGCTAATAAATCCAAAATTTGGTTCTCTGAGAGAATAAATGAGAAAGAGACAGACTCCCTGTTTTAAGCAAAATAAAGAGCAACTCCAAATCAATAGAATTCATGCTGAATGAACTAAGGGAAAATAATTCACAACTAAGACATGAAAAGTATTCCAGATCATACCAGGAATAACTTTCAAAAACCTATAAACTCTACAAAATTTGAAAAACCTTAAGGGAAATGGATGAATATGGGCAATCTGGGGAATCACAAAAGCTAAACCAAAGAGGAGAAATTGACAGCTTAAATAGAACCCATAATATATGAAGAAATTGAAAATGGTAATTAAGGACCTCCCAACTAAAAAAAAGCCCAGGTCCCAGACGGTTTCACGGGAAGAATGTCCTATAAAACATTTAAAGAGGACTTACAACCATTATTACTAAAACGGTTCAGAAGGATACAGGGGGAAATAAGCTATCAAACTTCCTTTCCTATGAGAACCCAGGCATCACTTCTGAATACTAAACCAGGCAAGGATGACCAACCAAAGTAAAAGACACGACATGACTTCTTCATTCTCTATTTAAGTGGAACCTCAGTGCACAAAAAATTCTACATACAAATCACTTTGCAAATCATTTATTATGATACATGTACTTCACACTCATAAAAAGATCATTAACCATGATCAAGTTGGATTCGCACCAGAGATGCAGGAATGGTTACAATACCATACTAAAATAAGTAATAAATCATAAAACACACCTAAAATTGGACTGAGCAAAAACTTACATCAAATCATTTGACATATATCAATTGGAGGCAGAAAGGCCTTTGACCAAAGTATAGCATCCCTTCATGCTTAGTGTCATAGAGGGAATTGGATTTGAAGGATCATTCCTCAGCATAACTAAAGCCATATATAAGATACCTACAGCCAGCATCATCCTAACTGGAGAAAAGTAAGAAGGATTCCCCATAAAGGTAGGAAACCAACAAGGCTGCCCGTTATCACCACTTCTCTTTAATGTAGCGCTTGAAACACTGGCTAGGTCAATAAGGCAAGAAAAGGCAATTAAAAGAACACTAATTAGAAAAGAGGAAGTAAAACTATCCCTTTTTGCAGATAATATGACAGTTTACCTAAGGGACGGTAAAAGCTCCACCAGAAAACTCCTAAGAAATGATTAACACTTTCAAGTAAAGTGGTGGATAAAAATAACCTAGAAAATCAGTAGCCTTTCTCTACACCAAAAGCAAGAAACTGAAGAAGGAATAAAAAAGAGTCCTTATCCACTCACGATAGCCTCAAAAAACATTAAAATACCTAGAAACAAACAAAATCAAAAAGACCTCTATCAACAAAAAATCCTATATGCGTCCTGAAGAGAGACTGAAAGAAAGAATGGAAAAATCTCCCATGTTCATAGGATTGGAAAAAATTAATATAAGTAACCAATGTCCATTCTACCCAAAATTAATATACAGATTTCAGTGCATCCCATTAAATTCCAACGGTAATTTCAATAATTGGCTTTGGGAAAAAAATATTAAATTCATATGGAACAACAAAAGAACCCCAAAAGCCAAGCAATGCTGAGTAAAAAGTTCAATACAGGGGGAATTTCTATATAAGCCATCAAACTATACTACAGGGCAAAGTTTCCATAAAAACACCCTGGTTACTGGCACAGAAACAGACCTTTTGGGGGATTCTTGGAGAGACATGAGTCCTCAGTCCATATTAGGAGGTTAAAAAGCTGTGTCTCATGCCTTTGAGGAGTGCCAAAAGCGGTGGCAGCCACAGAGTAGATGCACTTGCCAGTAAAAATTGGAGATATGCCAAACAACAGTACTCTCTCTTTATTCTTTTTGTCTTTTTTACTAAGATCTCAAGTTCTATGTCTACAGTACAGTTTCTCTGGTCTTACTGATTATTTGTGTCTGGTTGTACTTTCCTTTTGGATGCTTAAAGCCACACAGCCCAAATTAACCAAGGTTTTTGTTTTCCCAAGGTCAGTTGAGTATCTGGTCATCAGGGGTCTCTCAGGGTGTTTTTTTTTGGGGGGGGAGGAGGAGGAGAAGGGTGGGAGCCCCTTGCTCCTTTCAGCTTTTCATTAACCAGTTCCATCCACTCAAGGACAAAAGCAGGTCTTGGTAGACCAGGCTTCCTTTTCTGAAGCATGAGCAGATTTTCCTCTCTTCAGACTGGACACTGGCTGAAGTCCCATCAGTGGCTTCCAAGACCTCCCTGAACAGGAAGACTGGTGACCCACATCTGTAGGACATTTCAAGAGGTGTCCCCGTGCATAATCCCCTAAGACTTGGTTGACCTCTGAGGTCAAGGAAAAAAGTTATACCTTAAGTCCCTTGGCCAAATTGGTATGGGCATTATGTATGGTCATTAAGTAAGGTCATTAAGCACCCAAAAAGGTTAAGTTGTACCAGCCTATTACATTGCACCTATATTAAGATTATATCCTTTGGAAACAAACTGTATGTTATTTCCATAGCATATTTCCTGATTTGCATCTTTCCATTTTAATCCCATATTTCTCTAAAAGATGCACACATACCCTCCATCATGTACCAAAAACCCAAGTTCTGAAAATAAATGTTAGGTCAGCTCTAGAACCTGTTTAGGGATTCACATTGCAAGAGCATAGTTGTGTTTAGATCATGAGGAATATAACAGTAACATTGTTCAGTTTGTCTTACAACTAGGTACTTGGTAGTTGCATCCACAGATAAGGGATACCATTTGTCTTTTGTTTTTCTGAGAGTGTATTACTTCACTTAGCATAAAGTCTTCTCGTTCCATCCATTTACCTGCAAATTTCATGATGTCATCATTCTTTACTACTGCATAGAACTCCTTTGTGTTGATGTACCACATTTTCTCTATCCACTCCTTGGTTGAGGGGCATTTGGTTTGGTTCCAGCTCTTTGCTGTTGTGAAGAGAGCTGCAATAAACATGGCTGTACATGTCTCTTTGTGGTAGGAAGAGTCTGATGGATATATTCCCAGAAGTGGTATGGCTGGGGCATGTGGTAGGCTCATTTTGAGTCTTTTAAGGGTTCTCCATACTGCTTTCCATAGTGGTTGTACAAGTTTGCATTCCCACCAGCAGTGGATGAGTGTTCCTCTTTTCCAGCACCCTCTCCAGCATTTGGTATCACTGGTTTTCTTGATCCTAGCCAACCTTATTGGTGTGAGATGATATCTTAAAGTGGTTTTAATTTGCAATTCCTTAACTATTAGATATGTTGAACACTTTTTAAGATGTTTCTCAGCTATCTCTATTTCCTCACTTGTGAAGTCTCTGCTCAGCTCTTTACACCATCTTTTGAGTGAGTCATTAGTTTTCTTACTTCTTTGTTTTTTGAATAGTTTATATATTCTGGAAGTTAATGCTCTGTCAGATCCCACTCTGTGGGTTTCCTCTTCACTTCCCTGACTGTTTCTTTTGCTGTACAGAAACTTTTGAGTTTAGTAATGTCCCACTAGTCAATTGTCGACCTTATTTCCTGAGCAGCTGCTGTCTGATTTAGAAAGTCTTTTCCTATGCCTATGTCTTATAAGTTGCTGCCAACTTTTTCTTCTATCACCTTCAGAGTTTTGGGTTTCACATTGAGGTCTTTCATCCATTTGGAGTTGATTTTTTTACAGGGTGAGAGGTAGGGGTTTAATTTTATTTTTCCACAAGTGGTGATCCAGTTTTGCCAACACCATTTGCTGAAGATGCTGTCTTTCTTCCACTGAGTGTTTTTGGTCCCCTTGTCAAATATGAGGTGGCTGAAATTATATGTACTTAAGTTTGGATTTTCAGTTTTGTTCCATTGGTCTACAGGTCTGTTTTTGTGCTAGTACCATGCTTTTTTTTTATGACTATAGCCCTGTAGTATAGTTTGATGCCTGGTATAGCAATCCCCCCTGTATTTGCTTTGGCTATTCGGGGTCTTTTGTTGTTCGATATGAATTTAAGAATTTTTTCCCAAGCCTGTGAAGAATGACCTTGGGATTTTAATTGGTATTGCATTGAATATATATATTAATTTGGGTAGGATGGACATTTTTACTATATTAATTTTTCCAATTCATGATCATGGGAGGTCTTTCCATCTTCTGATGTCTTCTTCAATCTCCTTCTTCAGGAGCTTATGATTTTTGTTTTAGAGATCTTTGGTGGTTTTGGTTAGGTTTATTCCTAGGTATTTTATTGTTTTTGAGGCTATCGTGAGTGGGAAGGTCTCTTTGTATTCCTTCTTCAATTGCTTGTTGTTTGTGTAAAGAAAGGCTACTGGTTTTTCTAGGTTAATTTTGTATCCTGCCACTTTACTGAAGCTTTTAATCATTTCTAGGAGTTTTCTGGTGGAGTTTTTTAGCGTCCCTTAGGTAAACTATCATATCATCTGCAAAAAGGGATAGATAGTTTATTTCCTCTTTTCCAATTAGTATCCCTTTAATTGCCTTTTCTTGCCTTATTGCCCTAGCAAGTGTTTCAAGCACTGTATTGAAGAGGAGTGGTGACAAGGGGTAGCTTTGTTGTGTTCCTACCTTTATGGGCAATCCTTCTAACTTTTCTCCATTTAGGATGATGCTGGCTCTGGTTTTCTTATATATGGCTTTGATTATGTTGAGGAATGATCCTTCTAGTCCAATTCCCTCTAATACTTTAATCATGAAGGGATGCTGGATTTTGTCAAAGACCTTTTCTGCATCAATTGAGATGATTGTGTGGTCTTTGTCCTTCAGTCCATTCATGTGTTTTATGATATTTACTGATTTTCATATGTTGAAAATACCTGCATCTCTGGTATGAATCAAATGGTGAATGATCTTTTTGACGTGGTTCTGTATGCAGTTTGCAAGTATTTTGTTGAGAATTTTTGCATCTAAGTTCATTAATGAGATGGGTCTGTAGTTCTCTTTTTTGTTTGCCTCCTTGTCTGGTTTTAGTATTAGTGATGCTGGCTTTATAGAAGGAGTTTGGGAGATTTCCCTCTGCTTGTATCCTTCTGAACAGTTTTAGTAATAATGGTTGTAAATCCTCTTTAAATGTTTTATAGAATTCTGCTGTGAAACCATCTGGACCTGGGCTTTTTTTAGTTGGGAGGTCTCTTTTTACATTTTTGATTTCTTCATATATTATGGGTCTATTTAAGCTGTCAATCTCTTCTTGGTTTAGCTTTGGTGATTCCCTGTATTGCACATATTCATCCATTTCTCTTAGGTTTTCAAATTTAGTAGAGTATAGGTTTTTAAAGTATTGTTGTATGATTGTCTGGATGTTTTCACTGTCTGTTGTGATATTTCTCCTTTCATCGTGAATTCTATTAATTCAGAGTTGCTCTTTCTTTCTTTTGGTTAACTGGGCTAGGGGTCTGTCTATCTTGTTTATTCTCTCAAAGAACCAACTTTTGGATTCATTAATTTATTGTATTGTTTTATTTATTTCTATTTCATTAATTTCTGCTCTGATTTTTGTTATTTCTTCCTGTCTGTTGCATTTAGGGTTTATTCGTTGTTGTCTTTCCAGTGTTTTTAGCTGCAGTGTTAGCTCATTCATCTGTGCTCTTTCCATTTTTTTAATAAAGGCACCCAGGGCTATAAAATTCCTCCTTAGGACTGCTTTTAAAGTGTTCCATAGGTTTTGGTGTGTTGTAATGTCGTTACTATTTAGTTCCAGGAATGGTTTTATTTCTTTCTTTATTTCCTTCTCGATCCATTCATTATTCAGGAGTGTGTTGTTTAGTCTCCATGTGTTCATGTAGGTAGCAGGGCTTATCCTGGTGTTGATATTGAGCTTTATTACCCTATGGTCTGATAGAATGCATGAAATTATTTCTTTTTTTTGTATTTGTTGAGGTTTTTCTGTGTCCAAGTATGTTGTCAATTTTGGAGAATGTTCCATGGAGTGTTGAGTAGAAAGTATATTCTCTGGTGCTTGGGTGGAATATTTGGAAGATGTCATTGAGGTCCATTTCCTTTATTGTATTGTTCATTTCAGATGTCTCTCTATTTATTCTTTGTCCAGTTGATCTGTCCAAAAGACTCAGTGGCGTATTGAAGTCCCCTACTATGAGTGTGCTGGGGTTAATCTGTGCTTTGAGGTCCTGTAGAGTTGTATTTACAAAGGTTGGTGCACCGGAGTTTGGTGCATATATATTCATGATTGTGAAGTCTTCATGGTTAATTTCCCTTTGATAAGGATATAATGGCCCCTTTTGTCTCTTCTAATTGCTTCTACTTTGCAGTCTATTTTGTCTGATATTAAGATAGCAACTCTTGATTTCTTTTTGGAACCATTTGCTTAGAATATTTTTTCCATCCTTTCACTTTAAGTTGATGCCTATCCTTAAGGGTGAGATGGATTTCTTGTAGACAGCATATTGATGAGTTCTGTTTCCTAATCCATTCTCCCAGTCTATGCCTTTTGATTGAGGAGTTTAGCCCATTAATATTTAAGGTTATAATTGAGAGGTATGTGTTGCTTCCTTTCACCTTATTATCCATTTCTGTTTTTATTAAATTTTTCTTTCAAGGTGCCTGGGGGGTAGTTGCTCCTCCCCTCTGTCCTTTGAATTGCTTCAAGTATTCTCTGAAGGGTTGGTTTTCCAAACATGTGTTCTTTCATCTTGTTTATGTCATGGAAGATTTTTCTCTTTCCTTCAACTAGAATCGACATTTTTGCTAGGTATATTAACCTGGATTGGCATTTATAGTCATTTAGCACTGGGAATGCTTTGGTCCATGTTCTTGCTTTCATAGTTTGTGCTGAAAAGTCAGCTGTAATTCGGATATGTTTTTCCCTTATATGTGACTTGTTTTTGTCTTGTGGCTTTCAGAATTTTGTCTTTGTTTTGGGTGTCTAGCATTTTAACTATGATATGGCGGGGGGAGTTTCTTTTCTGATCTAGTCTATTTGGTGTTCTACTTGCTTCTTGTATTTGCATGGGTTTGTCTTTTTTCGATTTGGGGAAACTTTCCTCTATTATTTTGTTGACACTCTGATCAATACCATTCTCTTGGGATTCTTCTCCTTCCTCTATCTCTATGATGCAGAGGTTTGATCTTTTCATAGCGTCCCACATTTCCTGGTTGTTCCATTCTTGTGTATTTTTTAAAGTTGTCATAGTCTTTACTTGAGCTTTTTAGTTGTTCTGTGTTGTCTTTTAGGTCTGATATTCTTTTTTCTGCTTCCTCCATCCTGCTTCTGAGGCTTTTTCCCATTCTTTCCTCTCAATTGGAAGACTGTTCAATTTCCTTTTTCATTTCTTCTGTTTTCTTTACTATTTCCATTTCCTTTCGGAGCTTCTCAATCTTTTCTTGTAGCTCATTGGTTTCCTTTTTCATTTCAGCATGGGATCTTTCCAGGGTTTCCACTTCCTTCTGGAGTTTGTCATTTTGTCCCTCTAATTCTTTCAGGAATCTGTCATTTTCTCCTTTTCATTCTTCCTGAAGTTTGTCCTTGTCTCCCTCTAGGTCCTTCCTGAGTTTTTCATTCTCTCCCCTTTGTTTTATGATTTCTTTGAATATATCTGTGATTGTTATTTTGGTATCTGTGTCCTGGGTTACCTCCAGGGAGATCCCATTGTAGGAGTCCTCCACTGGCTCCCTACTGTTTGGTGTGGAGTTATTCTGTGTTTTCCCCATATTGTTTCTTTGTGCTCTCGGCATGTGGTTAGCCTTTTGCCAATATTCTGATGTGAATCTTGAATTCCTGTTCACCTTGTTGAAGAATTGCTTTCCTTGATTCCTTTGGGTGTCTTTGTTGTATTCTCCTTATGAATGGAGTGTTGACTTGTCTAGGTTTCAAGCTTTCAATTTTGGTTATATAGTGGAAGGTATAGTTCATTTTCCCTTTCTGTTCTGCAAGAGCTGGGTGGGTAGCAACTCGGATGACATTTTCTGAACACTATATTCCCTCTGCTGCCAGCCACTCTCTCTTGAGTTCCAGTTGAGTTCCAGTTGGGGGGGTTCTAGTTGGCGGGGGGTGGTTGGGTTGCTTGCTTAACCTGTGCGCCAGTACCCTCCACCCGAAACTGCTTGGGCAGCAGTCTGTGTTTGAACACAGTCTGTGTTTCTACCCTCTGGGCTGACCCACCCAGTCCGTATGACCCACTGGTCCACACACACTCTGCCCCCAGCTGCTGCTCTGGCAGCATGTAATCTGCCTGCAACTGTTTGGGCAGCAGTGTGTGTTCGAACCTCAGCTCCTAGCTCCCAGAGCCCTCTACTTCTTTGTGTTTTTTTTTTTTTAGTAGTTTATATATTATGTATGTTAATGCTCTGTCAGATCTATCAGTGGTGAAGGTTTCCTCCCACTCTGTGGGTTTTCTCTTCACTTCCTTGATTGTTTTTTTAGCTGTACAAAAGCTTTGAGTTTGATGAGGTCCCACTTGTCAGCTGTTGTCCTTATTTCCTGTGCAGCTGCTGTTTGATTTAGGAAGTCTTTTCCTACACCTACCTCTTGTAGGTTGCTGCTGACTTTTTCTAGTTTTTTCCTTTTTTTGGTATTTTTGAGACAGGGTCTCCCTTTTAGTACCAGCTGTCCTGGAGCTCACTCTGTAGAACAGGCTGGCCTTGAACACACAGAGATCCACCCACCTCTACCTCCCGAGTGCTGGGATTAAAGGCACATGCCACCACGCCTGGCTAACTTTTTCTTCTATCACCTTCAGGGATTCAGGTTTCAGGTTTCAGGTTGAGATCTTTGATCCACTTGGAGTTTATTTTTGTACATGGTGAGAGGTAGGGGTTTAATTTTGTTCTTCTACAAATAGTGATCCAGTTTTGCTAACACCATTTGCCAAAGATACTATATTTCCTCCATTGAGCTTTTTTGGCTCCTTTGTCAAATATGAGGTGGCTGAAGTTATATGAGCTCAAGTTTGGATCTTCAATTCCATTGGTTAATGGCTCTTTATTTTTTTGCCAGTACCAGGCTGTCTTTATGACTATAGCTCTGTAATATAGCTTGAAGTCTGGTAATGTAATCCCCCCAGTATTGCACTTTTCACTTAGGGCTGCTTTAGCTATTTGTGGTCTTTTGTTTTTCCATATGAACTTAAGGATTTTTTTTTCTAGGTGTGTGAAAAAGCTCATGGGGATTTTGATTGGGATTGCATTGAATCTTTATATTAATTTGGGTAGAATGGACATTTTTCCTATATTAATTTTTCCAATCCATGAGCATGGGAGGTAGGAATATAAGGAGACCTTCCCAATCACAATAGCCTCAAAAGAAATAAAATATCTAGGAACAAACCTAACCAAAGACACCAAAGACCTTTACAACAAAAATTTTAAAGCCCCGAAGGAGATTGAAAATGACATCAAAAGATGGAAAGACCCACATCTTTTCAGGATCCAAAAGTTTCACAGGATATTAACTACCCCCGCTCTCCTCATATTAATAAGAACATAAGGATGAAATGCAAGTGCTGATTCAGAAAGGCTGTGATCTGGATTGAATTTCAAGATGAAGAAAAGGAGTTGAATCTGAAGAGACAGTCCTTGCACCAGGATTTCCTGACCATTGTGTCACTGTAACCCCTTGTGTCCCATAAAAACTCTTCACACTCCCTGAACACTCAGAGATTTTAGGTAAAGAAATCTCCTACATTTTTCTCACAGTCAACCTTGAATAAACTCATTTCTTTTCACTAATTTCTGTCTCTCAGATTTTTGAATCTCAGATTCATGATCTCTCTCCAATCCCGTATGCAAGTTAGTAGCCCCAAAGGATCTCTAATTCTTTCATTACCTTCCCCTGCTTCTCACCCCATCACCTCAGCAGTAACAAGATGTTCTGCTTAGATCAGGGCTTGCCTATGAAATATCAAAACTAAATATTGTTATCATTGAAACAGTTTTAACCAGCCGAAGTTGATAAGTGAGCATGCTTTTTACGTACCCCTGGTAAGTTTCACTGGACATAACTGATGTTTTCTTTAACAACAGTGATAGGACTTAAATAAATCAACCTTGTCAGATTTATGGGTTCATTGTGTTTTATCCAGAGTGCTAGTTGTTGATTCTCAATTAACATCCCCACTACAAAACCTTCTTTATGGCCTCTAAAACCCTGTATTTATTCCCAGTGGACAACTCAATGTATCTCTTCACTGACATGTTCTTCTTTATCTGGGAAGCTAATAGTCTCAACTTTTTAAACCTCTTATGGTTTATACATTTTGATACACCTTACACTTTAATGTCAGATTATAATGATTCTTACTTTTAAAATATTTATTAGATGTACCCCCAATGCTATTAACCCCAGTCTAATACTTATTTCTTGCTTGGATTGTGATCAGTTTTTCCTAACAGGTTTCCATATTACTTACTTTCTGCTTTAACCTCTCACCTAACTACATTGAGTGGAAGCTTGATTCAGAATTAAATATATATGTATATATATATATATATATATATCCTTATAATATATATAATGTTTGTTTGGTTAAAGTTTACATGCAGGTATCCCTGCATGTAGAGGTTTTAATTAAAAACTTTGAGGACTCAGTTCTGTTCATCCACAACTGATTCTCAAAATGGAACTCAACAAATATGGTGAGAACCTTTCCCTACTGAACAATCTTTCTAGCTTTTGCTTTAGCTTCTTTATCTTTTTTCTTTATAATTGTTAATTTTTGGTGGCAGTGTATGTATGCATGTGCAAGCTTGTGTGTGCTACAGAATGAATGTAGAGATCAAAGGACAACTTCTGAAATCAGATCTCTCCTTCAACTTTGTTGAGGCAGGTCCCTTCTTTTCTTCGGTATGCATAATTTACGGATGGCTCCCCTTATCTTACCCCTCAACCCCGCATGGTTATTCTACTTTTTCTGCCTCCCACAGCTTATTTCCACCTCTCAAAAAAAAAAGAGGTGCGGATTGCAGATAATATGCATGCCTGTTATTTTTTTTTTTTTTTTTTTTAGTGTGGACTCTAGGGATTGAATCTGGGTCATTAAGCTTGTGTGTCAAGTGCTTCTACCCAACGGACCATCTCCTGCAGTCTTATGAGTTTTGAACATTAGACTAGCTAATGCCCTTCAAGTACTATGTTTCTCCATTAGATAAGAAAGAGTTCAAGCCAGGCATGGTGGCGCACACCTTTAATCCCAGCACTTGGGAGGCAGAGGCAAGCGGATCTCTATGAGTTCAAGGCCAGTCTGGTCTTCAGAGTGAGTTCCAGGCCAGCTGGGGCTTTAGGAGACCCTATCTCAAAAAGACAAAAAAAGAAGAAAGAGTTCAAGATACTGATTACTAGACTGAAAGTCTCAAGTTAATTATCTTTTAACTTCAACTGAGTGGCCATGTCTAGTCTTTTAACTTCTTTTCTATTGGTACTGAACTTGTTTCTTGTCCTTTGTGTAGGCCATTTCCTGCTATCCTCCATCATTCTTGAGCTGAGTTTATTCTTAGAGGACAAATATGATTTAGCTAGGTGCTGTGTGGTGGTTAACCTTGTCATTGTGACAGGATTTAGAATCACCTAGGAGACACACTTCTTGATATGTTTGTGAGGGCATTTCCAGAGAGGTTTAATTGAGACAGTAAAAACCCACCCTGAATATGAGTGGCATCATTCCACAGGCTGCATTCCATGCTAAATAAAAAGGAGAAAGTGAACAGAGCAGTGACATTCATCTGCTTCTTGATTACAGTTGGAATGTGATCAGCCATCTCACATGACAACTTTGTTGTCATGACTTCCTTGCTATAATGGATTGCATGCTCAAACTGTGAACCAAAATAAACCTTTTATCCATTAAATTGCTTTGTCAGGTATTTATCATAACAATGGGAAAGGTAATTAATAGAAGATAGTGTGTCAGGAAGGTCCCAACAACAACAAATTTAGGATCACTTGAGGAAGGGCTATTTACAAAACAGTTATCTAAGTATAGGTGAGATTAAGAACACTGTAACAATGCAGGAAACAAAGAGGAGAAACACTTGTTAGGGCCACTACATCAAAAAGATGAGGGGAAGGAGCAGTTGCTATAACTAAGAATAGGAAAATGCTGTAGGGTAGGTACTTTAAGAGGAATAGGTGCTTTCTGCAACAGCTTCAGGCTCAGGTTACCTTATAAAGAGGAACACATACAAAAACCTACACACAGTCACCTTTTTCTTTTTAGTTCTCCACTATATTCCCAGGCTTTTTTGTCTTCTAGCTTTGAGTCTACACAGATCAGTCTCTTAGGGACATCTCTCTCCCACTACACTGTGTCTCAAGGGAGTTTACTGATTTATCAAGATTTGGATTGCTGAGAGATTAAATTATAGGAGATTGTCAGAGTTGAACTGGCCAGGTTCCTCTTTCTCTTTGTTTTTCCTTTTCTTCCCTTTGGAAGTAGCCATTTTGGAACTGAGTCTTGTGTCTGCTGTGTGTCTTTTGGTTCTGGGTACTGTGATACTACACAAGGATTATCCTGAATCACTCACTGTGGGGGCCTAGGAATAAAAGAAAGTTTGCTTTGTTCTTGTTCTAGCTCTCCTGGGCATCAGGTAGAAGGATTTTTTTTCACTAGATAGTCTTTTGCTGCCACCTTCTGGATCCTGTCATCATGATGTCTATTCCTGAAGTTGCACACTCCCTATAGAGAGTTTGTGTGTGTGTGTGTGTGTGTGTGTGTGTGTGTGTGTGTGTGTGTGAGAGAGAGAGAGAGAGAGAGAGAGAGAGAGAGAGAGAGAGAGAGAGAGAAAGGGAGGAGGGAAAGACAGTAGCCAGATATCAGTGAAGCGACTGCAGATTGAAGATCCCTAAAATGAACAATTGAAATGGTTTAAAAATTGAACTGCTGTGCACTGTGCTACAAATGGAAAATTCTACATCTGACCTTTTAGGAAGGAATGTCATTAAAACACAGACATATAAAAGTATATAAAATTATTGCCAGAGGCTACAGGTGTAGCTCAGTAGGAGAGTGCTTGCCTAGCAATAGCAAATAATAGATAAATAGAAAATATTGGTTTATAAGTTGTATATGAAGCATAAATGAATTTTGTTTTGATTTGTTGCCCATCTGCATGCATATGCAAATATTTAAAAAGAAATACATACCATATGTGTTATATTTTGTTACTTTTCCTCTTCCTCCCCCCTCCCCTATTCTCCCTACATCCTCTTGCTGATCCTGTTCTTTCTCTGAAATAGTCTTCTCTTTTGCTTTAACATCATATGTATTCTTTTTTTTTTTGTCTTTTTGAGACAGGGTCTCCCTGTAGCCCCAGCTGTCCTGGAACTGGATATGTAGCATCGCATGTATTCTATTCCTCTTCTGTCACCCTCAAGATCTCTCTCATGATTCCCTTTCTTTTTCATGACCTATACACACATTAGAGAGAAAGGGTGGTAATTGTCTCAGTCTGGCTTGTTTTGCTTCACATAATGGGCTCTACTTCCAACCATTTTCCTGATGATTTCATTTTTCCTATCCGAAAAATATTCATTTTACATACACAAGTTTGAATCTTACTATGTAGCTGGACTGGAACTTGCAATCCTTTTGCTTAGTGTCATAAATAACTGAAATTGAAACCTGTACTGCTAAGGTCAGCTGTGCAGTTATTCTATAGGTCATTTTGCTTGTTTGGTTGGCCTTGAAATCATGATCACTCCTTCATCTTATTCACCTGCAGAGAGCTTACATTCCTTTTATCCACTTCCCCAGTTGAATTCTTTCTTTTCCTCCCCCAGAAAACCATTTTATAGAAAATATTTGGTATAGGAAAAACTGCAGACAATATGCTTTTATGCTTTTAATATTTATATAAATAGTATACTATTGTGTTCTTGCTAACTTTCCATTTTTGTCTCTGTTGTTTTCAAGATTTATCTTCAATGACATATAGCTCTGGTTTATTCAGTTTTATTATTTCTTTATGCTTTTAAGCATACTCACATGAGGTATTAGCAATTCTCATATTGCTAAACATTTGGGATGTCTCCAGTATATTTTTTGCTAGTACAAGTGATGTCTGTACTGAAGAAGGCCTCTTCCAAGGATACAAATAATAAATGACATTTCCTGAGGTCTAGGATACATAGTTTGAATTAGAATTGCTGGGTTATAGGCCATACACATCTTCACATTGTCTAGATACTGGCTACTGCTAAATTTCTGTGGGTACAGAATAGCTTTTCCATTTCTGAACAGCAGTGTTAGAGCATTCCAATTTTTCCATATTCTCATTATCAGTCAGCACTACTTAACCTTTTAGTACTTGATGATCTGTTTGGTATAAAAGGATATGTCATTGCTGTTTTACTTTTTATTTCTTTGTGGATAAGCATATTTTCATTTGTATTGCCATTTGGAATTACTTTTCTATAAAAAGTCCAAACATGATTTATACTTTAGAACATGAAAGGGTTCTAAATCAGCAGACTAGAAGAGCTTTCAATCAGTTTTGGCCTATTGCTTTCCAGAAGCAGTGAGAGGAGTTCAATTCCATGTTCTGGGGCTTGCCACCACCAGGTGCCAGCACTGAACCATAATCTTACAGTCCTCCTGAATTGCCAGGAAGTTGTTTTCCATAAAATTTAAGATAGTGGGTCTCAATCCCATTAGGTAATACAACTGGGTTTTTGCAGTAAGGGCTTAGGATATCACCCCAAAATATGACTGCAGGAGAACAGAATTTGTTAGCCACAATTATACTCCTTTGACAAATCTTAGCCTGGTTACTCTGAGAGACTCCAGGCAGGAGTAGCTCTGCAGAGCTTTCCTTTTTAAAATAAATTTACATCAGTAAAGGGAATCTATATAACAAAGTTATCACTACAGCGTTTATTACCTGAGAGACATCCACATAATAGAACAACTTTTATTCAGCATAGAGTTCTTTTTATCACTCTTCTTTAGCTTGTATTCCCTCCAGGCCCCCCAAATTCCTATTCCTTTCCATAACCTTGAATGCTAATATGTTTCCATTAACTAGCCATCCTTTGAATTTTGTATTTTATTTTGTGTGTGTGTATAAATATACTTTCTGCATGTAGGTTTGTGCACCCGTGTTGTGCAATGCTGAGGAGGTCAGAAGAGGGTGATGGATTCCCCTGGAACTGGAGTCAAAGAAGGTTCTCAGCCTCCATGTGGGTGCTGGGGATCAAACTCGGGTCCTTTGCAAGAGTAGTCGGCACTTTTAACCGGTAGGCTATCTCTCCAGCCCCATGAATTTTGTATTTTGTGAGAGTCTGTGTGTACATGTTATTTTTTTTTTCTTAATTTGTATTATGACAGCTTAATTCATAGCCCAGCAAAAGAATCTGGCAGGAAAATTGGAAGCCGTTTTCCCTCTCTTGCTGAAAATTTGTGTATACAACTTGCAAGATGGTACTTAAATAAACGAGAGTATTCTCATTTTTTTGGTATTTTTGAGTCAGAGTCTCCCTGTAGCCCCAGCTGCTTGGAACTCTGTCTGTAGTCCAGGCTGGCCTTGAACTCACAGAGATCTACCTGCCTCTGCCTCCCTGCCTCACGAGTGCTGGGAGTTAAGTTGTGCACAACAATGGCTGGTCTCTCTCTCTCTCTCTCTCTCTCTCTCTCTCTCTCTCTCTCTCTTTCTCTCTCTCTTTTCAGACAGGATCTCCTATAACACAGGCTTGTCTCAACCTTGCTGTGGAGCTAAGTTTACTTTAACTCCTGAACTTCCTGTCTCTGCTTCAGAAATGGTTAAATTTTGGGTGTGTACCACCACACCCACCTTAGAGTATTCTTTTCTCCCCATTTTCGTGTGTGTGTGTGTGTGTGTGTGTGTGTGTGTGTTGATGTTTGCGTTCATGTTTGCGTGTTTGTAGGCACACATGTGTGGATGTCGGTGCTGTTGGTGCACATGTTGCCCAGGCATGTGGAGATCTGCTGTTGATGTTGGAAATCATCATTCATCTATTTCACCTTATTTGTTGATGCACGTTCTCTCATTCAGATCAAAAGCTCACTGCTATGGCTAGTCTTGCTAGCCAGATTGCTCTGGGGATCTCTAGTCTCAGTCTGGCATTCCCACATGATATTTACGTGAGTTCTAGGGTGGGAGGAGATACCAACTCCAGTCCTTAGGTTTGCACAGTGGGCACATAATCTCTAGACATCTCCCCAGTCCACAATGTAATTCTTTAGAACAAAAATTTAAAATAAGTTAAGCTCTGACTCTCTAAAGATCTAGATATTGGAGTTATGGTTTCTACCTAAAATATGATAGTAAGGAAATGTCAACAGGACCCATCTTTAGAATGATTATGTGGTAGAAACATGCTAAGCCCACTTGCCATACTTATTTAAATTAGTCATCCTTGTTTCATCTACCAAATATGAATAACAGACATAGAGAGACTAAACAAAGTTTTCATTAGCACACAGCTAGTTAAATGCCACAGCCATATTTCAAAGTCTGTATGCAATTCTGCAGTCAGCCATGTCTAAATCCCTAGGCAGTTTGTGCTTCTGGATAAGAATAAACATGAGTTAACAAGGGGGAATCCTTTCTAAAACTGTCTCCTGGTGGTAGAGACACATCTGCTTCTTTCTGAGGTCAGCTGTATCTTCTAGTAATAAACCTTTAAAAATCTTCTTCCTTTAAAAATCTTCTTCCTTTAAAAATTAGTTTCTAAAATAAAAAGCAAAATTTTCTTTCACTCAGCCTCTTTGAAACCTTCTTCTGAATCTTTTAGGGCCCAAATGGAAAACACCTGTTTAACAAGTGCTGCACATGTCACTGTACCTTCTAGCTTATTTGCCTCCTCGCCTGTGGTCATACTATATTCTTACCCCCCACACAAATATTGGGAAGAAGGTTTTCCGTTTCTCTGTGTATTGTCTTCTGCAGTACTGACATGGTGGCAAATGCCTTTAATCGGGAGACAAAGTCAGGCAGATCTCTGTGAGATGGAGGCCAACCTGGTCTACATAGAGAGTTCCAGGCATAATGGGACTAGGAAGACCCTGTCAAAAACATCCACCACAACAAAACCAAATAAACAAAACAGAGATATTAATCCATTCATTGAGGGCAGATCCATTATGACGCACCCCGTAATGCCTCATAAAGTTTCCAGTACTTCAACACTCAGGAAATTAAGCCTAGGTATGAATTTTGGCAGGGAAAAACCACATTCAAGCTATATGCTGATCTCTACACATGTACTGGCAATCTCTGTGTGTGAGCTTCATGGAACTAAATGCCACTAAGTTTCTCTTTTTTTTTTTTAATTTAGTTTTTATTGATGGTTTGTGCATTTCGTACATCATTTTCCAATTCGGATCAGGCATATTTCCCTTTCCCTTCCCCCCCACCCCCACCCCATCCCAGATCATGTATTCTGCCATAACTGTCCTGCATCTTTCAGGTTTTTTTCTCTTTTTTAAAAAGATGTTTTTGATTATTTTTATCTGTCTGGGTATTTTGACTGTATGTATGTAATTACACCACGGGCAGGCAATGCTTGCAGAAGTCAGAAGAGGACGTTGTCTACCCTGTAAATGCAGTTACAAATGGTTGTTAACCACCATATGGGTGCCGGGAACCGAACTCAAGTCTTCTTTTTTTTTTTTTTAAAGACATTCTTTTTTTTTTTTTTTT
>VZQC01008417.1:167327-181809 GCA_009823505.1 Rhizomys pruinosus | reverse complement strand
GTCTGTGCACCCGTGTCGTGCAATGCCGCGGAGGTCAGAAGAGGGTCTCGGATTCCCCTGGAACTGGAGTTCTCCTGGAATTGGAGTTACAGACGGTTCTTAGCCGCCATGTGGGTGCTGGGGATCGAACCCGGGTCCTCTGCAAGAGCGTCGGTGCTCTTAACCGCTAGGCTATCTCTCCAGCCCCCTAACTCAAGTCTTCTGTAAGAGCAGCCAGTGCTCTTAACTGCTGAGCCATCTCTCCTGCCCCCAAATTTCCCTTTTAATAAAGGATTAAGAATCCTTTAAGGAAATAACTACTTAGAATAAACCAGATTGTGTCAACTGTCCTTCCATCTTGAGGAGGGTCATGATAATGTTGAGATCCTCCCCTCTGGGGAGTGACCGCAGGCCAACCAGAAGACAATCACTATTCCGTACATGACCAAGTAGGAGCGAGCCCGAGTGCTGGGAACTTGAGCGCTCCAGTTCGCGATGTGTGCCCCTGTGATGGTGGAGCTGGAGGGAGAGACAAACCCTTTGCTCATCACCGGGAAGAAACTCAAGGCCCGAAAGATCCCCATCATCATTCACCGTTACCTGCCAGATGGGAGCTACGAAGACTGGGGGGTGGAAGAGCTCATCATCACCGACTGAGCGGAGCTGTCTGCACTGTGCCTGAATACCCTTTTTATGCTCACTTTATATATGTAAATAATAAACCACCTTTTTGCCTAAAAAAATTGATGGGCATGATTGTGGGATGATTGTGAGTTTTAGCTTAGCATACTACTTAGTCTTTCAATTTAACCCTCGCTGACTGATGCTTAGAGCCTAGGGTGAGAAAACTAAGGAAATCCCTGTAGAATGGCCACACTGAAATATTTATATTTAACATAGTAATGCTTCCTTGCAAATGTACAGTATAAGACAAAGATAGTGGAATTTCCCTTCCTTCTGAGGAAAATGTATTTCAGCGGTACTGGAACAAAGGCTCTGAATGACCCAGTGAGTTGTCTCTATTAAGCTCTCTCAGGAGGTAGCAGTGCCAGGGCCTTCACCCATGCTGACAGTTTATTATAAACTGAAGGACACTGTCTCTAGAGGGCATGGGCAGGCTGACACCTCAGCTACAAGCAGCACAGCTGGAGAAGAAATGGCTGATGCCACAGAATAGCAAAGAGAAATGTTCTTGTGGTCTCTGGTGAAATGCCCTGTGGAGACTCCCAGATACAGTGCTCCTCTCCTCTCCTCTCCTCCCCTCCCCTGTCCTCCCCTCCCCTCCCCTGCCTCCACTTCAGCCTGAAGATCTTGGTTCAGCAGGTGTAGGGGAAAGATTCAGAGAAATATTATTGATAATTTTGATTTTATATGTATATGTTCAAATAGGACTTTGGAGCTGGGTATAGGTGGCACATACCTGTCATCCCCACATTCTGGAGGCTGAGGCAAAAGGACCATGAATTCAAGACCAACCTGTAGCACATAGTGAGACTTTAAAGAAACTCAAACCATCAAAAGAGGGACTTGTGTTAGTCTGTTTTCCTCATCTACAGAAAATACCTGAGATAATAAACTTATACAGAGAAAGGGTTTATTTTAGCTTACCATTTTGGATATATTATGGATTTTTTAAAAATTTATTTCTTTTTATTGTATGTCTATAACTGTTTTTGATTGCATAAGTGTACCTGTGCATTCAATGCTCCTGGAGGCCAGAAGAGGGCATCAGATCACCTAAAACTGTAATTACTGATGGTTGTTAGCTACCATGGTCATGTGGGACCTCTGCAAGAACAGCCAGTGCTCTTATGTTTGAGCCATCTCCCCAGCCTCAACTTTGGAAATTTTAGTCCATGGTTGGTTAGTGAGAATGTGTTGCAGAGCCAAACTGCTTACCTCATAGCTAAAAAACAAAAGAGGAAGAGAAAAAGCCCAGGATCCTACTGTCACTTTTATGGGCATACCACTAATGATGTAAGGACCTCTGTCATTGTCCCAGCTCTCAAAGATTCTACCATTGCTCAGTAGCACCCTCCTGGTGAACAAACCTTTAAGAAATATGCCTTGGGGAAGGGGTGTTCAATATCCAAATAATAGAAGATCCTCATAAATCATGACAAGTCATACAAAAGTGAATTAGAGAATATTTTCCTTAGGGGTTCTTGTTTGGTGTTAAAATATTGTTTTGTATTTTAATATATACATTATTTTCCCAGTATCTAATGTGAGTCAGGAAATATTAAAATACAAATCTTTATTTTGTTCTCCAGTTATGGACCCAAACTAAGAGAGCAGGCACAATCTAGAGCACTGCCAGAAGCCATGGTCATGTGAGAGTTCTAGGCAGTCTCGCTCTAGAGTTCACAATAGATTAGCCAAAATGTATAGACAGCTCCACCCAACCACAAAGGGGTAAGCAGTTCAATACTACCATGTGTTTAGAAAGAATTTACAGAGCTGTTGTGGCGGTGCTCACCTTTAATCCCAGGACTCAAGAGGCAGAGGAAGGCAGATATCTGTGAGACTGAGTCCAGTCTGGTCTACATAGTGAGCTCTAGGCAAGCTGGAACTACAGGGAGACCCTGTGTCAAACAAACAAACAAACAAACAAACAAAAAGAAGAAAGTGGGGGCCTGGAAAGATGGCTCAGTGGTTAAGAGCACCAACTGCTCTTGCAGAGGACCTGGGTTTGATCCCCAGCACCCACATGGCGGCTGAGAACCGTCTGTAACTCCAATTCCAGGAGAACTCCAGTTCCAGGGGAATCCGACACCCTCTTCTGACCTCCACAGCATTGCACGACACGGGTGCACCAACTTACATGCAGACAGTACATTCATAGAAATAAAAAAATAAATAAATGAAAAATATTAAAAAAAAAAACCAGAAAGTGGAAAGAGTGGCAAGAACAGGAAACAAATTAGCTAACTACTCAAAGTCTCCTATACATTCCACTCAAACCATGAAGGAACAATCTGGAGATTCACCTCAGCTAAAGGCTTGTGGTATTTTTTTTTTTCCTTACAGCTTTTAGGTAATCATTTCTCGAAGAATCTATTTACAGCAGTGTGGACATTAAAGATCCTCAGATTATAAGAATAAATCCAGGGGCTGGAGAGATGGCCTATCTCTTGGAGAGGACCCGGGTTCAATCCCCGGTACCCACATGGCTGCTGAGAACCATCTTTGACTCCAGTCTCAGGGGAATCTGACACCCTCTTCTGACCTCCGCGGCATTGCATGACACAGGTGCACAGACCTACATGCAGACAGTACACTCATACACATAAAAAAATAAAAAATAAAATAAATCCAATGTTCCCCTTTGCTTCCCAGCCTCCTTCACCTCTTCCCTGAGGGTGTGGGAAATTTTGCTAGGTACCTTTGCCAGGGAAGAAAATGAAACCACAATAACTTTCTGAAATTCACTTGTTAAACACAATTTTGGCGGCTACAGGTGTCTCTGCTAAGGCTTGATGAAAGAAATGATAGCCACAACTTGATGATAATACTTTCCTGAAAGTAGGAGCTGGAAAGATGGTTTGGTGGTTAAGAACACTGGCTGCTGTTGCAGAGGACTTGGGTTCAGTTGCCAGAACCCACATGGAGGCTAACTGTCTGTAACTCCAGTTCCAGGGGATCCAACTCCCTCTTCTGGCCTCCACAGGCAAGGCATGATACCAGTGCTCTTACATACATGCAGGCAATACTCTCATACACATAAAAAGTAAATAAAATACTGAATTAAAATGGCAAGGCAGGTGTGGTGGCACATACCTACAATCTTCACATTTGGAAGATAAAAGCAAATGGATCAGGAGTTCAAGACCAGCCTGTTACATAGCAAGTTTGAGGCCAGCTTGAGTGCTAGAGGAGACTTTCTCTCATAACTATAGGTAGCACTGGACAACCAAGCAGCAAAGGCAGCACCTCAGTCATCACAGGTCGTTTCATAGATACGAAATTAACTTTTATGGCAAGCCAATTGGGACCCCTTTGGGATTCCAAGCCAGTTGCTTTGTTTTATTTCCTGCTCAAGATATAAGCAAGCTAGACTATTAGGACTGGCAAAAGCAATCTTCTTGTACATGTTCCAAAGAGGGGAAGTCAGATCTGTGTGCTGAACTCCCTGCTAATATGAAGCTAAGAAAAGAAATTAACTGGAGTTAAAGACGGTTCTTAGCCACCATGTGGGTGCTGGGAATCGAACCCGGGTCCTCTGCAAAAGCAGTTGGTGCTCTTAACCACTGAGCCATCTTTCCAGGCCCCCACTTTCTTCTTTTTGTTTGTTTGTTTGTTTGTTTGTTTGTTTGAGACAGGGTCTCCCTGTAGTTCCAGCTTGCCTAGAGCTCACTATGTAGACCAGACTGGACTCAGTCTCACAGATATCTGCCTTCCTCTGCCTCTTGAGTCCTGGGATTAAAGGTGAGCACCGCCACAACAGCTCTGTAAATTCTTTCTAAACACATGGTAGTATTGAACTGCTTACCCCTTTGTGGTTGGGTGGAGCTGTCTATACATTTTGGCTAATCTATTGTGAACTCTAGAGCAAGACTGCCTAGAACTCTCACATGACCATGGCTTTTGGCAGTGCTCTAGATTGTGTCTGCTCTCTTAGTTTGGGTCCATAACTTGAGAACAAAATAGAATAAAACTTCAGGCAGTATACAAAGAACATGTAATGTGACTTAGAAATAAAATACAACTTGGGTGGCAGTATCTCAGTCCTGATAGACTAGGTCATTGTGGTGGCTGTATGCTGCTTGAAGGGCCATATGCCCTTTAGTAAAAACGTGGTGATCAATTTGCAATACAACAAAAGAAACAAAGCAATACCAGGGCCAACAGCAAATGAACAGGTGATGAAGTGCAAGCCGTGGAGGGCAGTTGGCTGATAACCTCCACCTGCAGCACATTTTCCATCCACTGTGATATTTCACCTTAGACAATTTCTTTTCTTTCTTTCTTTTTTTGGACAGCCTTAAGGAAATAACTGAAAGAGAGTATGGTGACCATGCACTGGAGCATGGAGTGTTTCTGCTCGTGAGTGGATAAACTTTTCATTAGTGCTGTCTACCTTGTTGGCCAAGTTTGTCACATGTGCACTGAAACCTGGGGTTCTGCTTGTAGGATTCTGCTTCCTTCTTCCTTTTTTATCAAACAGTTTTGCTAGGCTTCATGATCTGAAGTCTTTCTGTGCCCAATTTTACTTTCTCCCTGTCTCTTTCACAGGTGTCATTCCCAAATATAGGCCTTGCACTCCTAACTTGTCTTCGGTGTCTACTTGCTGGAGATCAGAACTGATAACATTATGCTATGGTAAAAATCATCTCTTGTGTGGATGGTGAGTAGAGCACATGTACAGTAGCATGGAAGATAAGAAGACAGGATGAGAAATGAGTAAGTATAAAATCATGGCTTTGAAAGTAACTGACAGTTATATTTAAATCATCAGTGTTTGAGGCTAGCATTTTAGGAAAACTCTAAAACTGTCAGGTAGATTATTGTCTTGTTCCTCAATGTTCTTCTTTCTTTATATGAAGGATACTGCTCCAGCTTTTCATTACAAGGTCAAACAAACCCCTTATCCCTTTCATTATCAACAATGTTCTGTCTAGACTGTGATGAGTATTTGCCTGTCACTTTCTACTAACTCCAAAGTAATAAGAAGAATCACTTTCATAATTAAAACAAAGTTAACTCATAAATGAAAGGACAGAAGCTGCTGCTACCGGCTGTGGCAATGGCTCAGCAGAAAAGAGCACTTGCTTCATAAACACAAAGACCTGAGTTCAAATTTCCAGCACCCACAAAAAAGCCAAGCATAGCTGCATTTGTGCCTGTAACTCCAGTATAGGAGTATCACTGGGGTTTGCTACATTCAAGCTTAGCTGAGAGACAGTGAAATCCAAGTTCAGTGAAAGACTCTCAAGGGAATCTCAAGGGAATAAGGCAAAAAGTGATAAAATAGGACAACCGACATCCTCTGGCCTCCAGGGGTGTGTGTGTGTGTGTGTGTGTGTGTGTGTGTGTGTGTCCCTACAGTACACATGCACCACACATGCACACACAATGCACACAGTGAAAGAAAGAAAAAATCCTCTTGCTCTACAAGTTTTCCCTTTAGAAGGACATATTGTGGACATAAACATTCCTTAATAAGCAGAAGAAACATTTATTTTCTCTACCCCAGAATGATTATTATTTAGCTGGGAATAAAAGAACAAAATAGGTCAAAAGGACATAATCTTCAGTTTCTGTACAGGGTGATAAAAATAATATGCTTCGGAGTTTTATAATCATTTTAGGTAGCTACTGACTCATTAAGTATGATATGCCCTACAGGTTGTCCTTACTGACACTGAGCCAGAAGTTATAGCCCCATGCTTAAGTGTTTCACAATTACCTTCCTCAGGATGTTAATTATCAACTGGGATTTTTCTCCTGGATGACTCAGTGGGTTATAATGACCCTGATGGTAAATACCTGTGGCAGGGCTGTGAAGTAATCATCCTCATAAAGAAGGACTGGATCACTGAGATAGAAATGGTCCCATAAATCCTAGTGTCTGACAGGTCTTAGGGAGATGATTCCTCCAGCTAAGAGAAGACATTAAGCACATTCAGTACAATCTGTATTATTGAACTAGAATTACATAGCTCTGCCATTAGCTGCCTCACCTGTAAGAAACTGTTGTTAAAGGTTTTTCCCTTGAACTGCACGTTTTAGCAATTTTGCTCACTGTTTGACATTCTAGTTGGGATTCCAGGAAACAAGCTATAATGGAGTCAACAATGCAAGTAGTTTTGGGGGGGAGTAAAAGCTTGTGAAGGGGAAAAAAGAGAGGGGCCAGGATTGGACAGACAAAACTTTCCTACGAGGATGCTGATCTGACACCAGAGAAAACTTAAAAAGAAGCAAGACTAGGCACAAAGACTTTAGACTGTCATACATATATGATGAATTCTTAGCCAACCCAGTTGTCAGCCCAGAATCTAGATTGCTTATCAGAGAGTCCTAACTTGAACAATAATGGTCATACTCTTGGAGCTCTGTTATGCTCATCCATTAGCTGATGTTTCTTAGAAAGCAAAGCATTAGCTTCAGAACTGCAAACTGTCAGCTGACTGTCTTTCTTACAGTTTAATGATGAGTCCTTTCTTGAATCGCATTAGGTGCATCCCTGTGGCTGCTACATGCAGTACCTACCATCTTTTTGTGAGCATCAGATGGGTTTATTTGTTGGGGGACTATGTTAATATAAAATGAATTATGGGGTGGTAAATTTGACTTCAGAGTTTTCATAGTCAGGGTTAGAGAAGCAAGCTGCCAGAGGAGAAACTGATGTCATTTTAATTTTCTTTTATTAAAAAGGGTCTCACCCTATAGGCCAGGCTGGCCTGGAACTTATTATGTATCTAAGGCTCATGTCAATTTTGCAGCAATTCTGCTGCAACAGGCTCCAAAGTGTTGGGATTACAGGCATCAGCCACACCCAGCTACCATTGTTCTTTTCTAGCCCAGTGCTTTGAGAACACTACTGCTAGTAGCTGAGCATCCTTTGGAGAGTCTTTCCTAACTTCTCTGAGCCTTAGTTCACTGATAAATGATAGAAGGATATCATTGAAAGATCATTATGAGGGTGAAATGGCAGTTTTAAAAATTCTCTTTGTAAAGTACCTATCATAATTTTTCAGTACATTATCTTTCTTGTTTTAGGGGAAAGTTGACCTTTAAATTAAGCCCAATTAGTCTGATTAAGACCAGTCTGGGAGCTGGAGGTTTAAGAACACCAATGTCTGATTATTTCAGGATTATGAAAATTAGATGTATTAATCAGCATTCACATGTTGGGTTTCTTTCACTTGCAACCCAGAATTAGATAAGACAAAAATGAGTTTATTGACTTATGTAAGTAGTCTATGAAAGGACTAGAAATTAATGAATTCAGGAATAAATGGAAGCCGGGGTTGAAATGCCCCCAGGTTCTCACCTTTTCTTTCCTTCTCCTAATCTCTTTCTTTCAGCTTTACTCTCAGACTCTTTACTTCTCGACTTCTGAATCTGGAAAATTGTATATGAGTGAATCTTGGAGCCTCTAACAAACTTTACTTCATTAATTTTAATTCAGTAAATACTGTGGTGGGCAATGTCTACTTAAAGCAGAGTGGGGAAGGTAGACCAGTTGTCAAAATGATTTACCCACAGATATTTTATTCAACTTCTGTACTCTGAAACTAGAGATTGCTACTATGTCAGACTAGATATGCAGCAGCCACAGCTTATCGTCAGTGTTCATTTTTCTATTTTCATCCTAATTCTTAGCAATGAGTTGAAGAATTTATGGAGGTGAGAGGAGTAGTTGCATGTGAGGCTGTTGTGTTGGCCTAGCAGTTGAGAGCGCCGACCGCTCTTGCAGAGGACCCGGGTTTGATCCCCAGCACCCACATGGCGGCCGAGAGCCGTCTGAAACTCCAATTCCAGGAGAACTCCAGTTCCAGGGGAGTCCGACGCCCTCTTCTGACCTCTGCGGCATTGCACGTCACGGGTGCACAGACTTGCATGCAGACAATACATTCATACACATACGGAAATAAATAAAATTAAAAAAAATTAAGAATAGTCATTTTGGAGCTGGAAAAACAGCACAGTAGTTAAGATCATGTAGAGTGCTCTTGCAGAGGACCTGGATTCAGTTTCCACCACCCACATCTGGTGGCTCACAACTCTCCTTCCAGAGGATCAGATGACTTCTTTCTGGCTTTCATAAGCACCTTCATCCATGGGGTATATATACACACCAAAAAATATTGAAAACTCTTAAAGGAAAAAGAAAAATATGAAATAATTTAATATTTAAAAAACAAAATATTTCCTTATCTCTTTATCATACGTTTTTCTCTTTGCTATGTTTTGCATATGAGTGGTCTCCCATAGGCTCATGCTTTGAATGGTTGGTTGGTTTTCCACTTAGAGGCACTATTTGGGGAGGTTGTGGAAATTTGGGGAATTGAGGCCTTTTTTGAAGGACTTAGTTACTGAAATATATCTTTGAAGGTTATACCAGATCCTCATTCCGTTTCACTCTTTGTGCTTCTGTGTGTTGTGATGTGAAGGAGCTCCTTAGTCACATGCTCTTGCCTCTATGATGCTCTGTCCAAGTGCATAGAACCAAGTAACCATGTAGTGAACCTTCTGAATCTATGAGCCAAACTAAATTTACATAGTTTTCTCAGGTATTTTGGTCACAGACATGCTAAACTAAATAATATACTCTCTTATTTTATTCTGCTTTAAATTTTAGTTCATTTTGTTGATATAATAAACTACCCCAAACTAGGCAGTTCATAAAGAATAGAATTTTATTTGACTCATGGCTCTGGAGGCTGAGATGTCTAAGAGCACTCTGCTCTCACACGGTGAGGTCCTTCCTGCATTATAATATATAAGAGGACAGTTCATGGCTACATACAGCAAAGTATTCAAGCTCAGAATACTTTTCTATCCTGAAGGCCATGGAGTGCTCTTACAGAGGACCCAGGTTTGGTTCCTAGCACCCACATCAAGTGACTCAACTGCCTGTGACTCTACTTTCAGAGGATCTGACATTCTCTCTGGCCTTCAGCTATGACTTTATCTAGTCCTAACAGCCACCCAAAGACCCTATCACCAAGTACCATTGATTCATGAATTTATGAATTCAGTTTCTAGTACATGGACTTTTTAGGGACCCAGTCAAACCATAGTAGTTGGGAATCAGTTACTGGATAGTACCCTAAAAGTAAACTTAGAGGCAAAGATTGCAATATCAGTACCTTTTTGTGGGTAAGATGTCTTAGTACTCATGGGTTTGGGGAGGAAAGGTAATATGGACATAGAATAGAGGCAATGCAGTGTGTGTGACTAAGAATGTTGTTTACCTGTGACGGCCTGGGGCTCGGTTCTCTTGGGGGCATCTGAAAGAAGATACCCTACATTTAGGGACAAGGAAGCTAAAATGTATACCTAGCACACAGTCTTGATTGAAGACTGCTTCTGGGGCTGTTAGTTTTGTGGGTACCTGCTGAATTAGAGAGCTTCATCAACTAGAGGGCAATCTCAGGCATGAAATTAAAGTTCCTTTCAGATGACAGCAGTTTAGTAGGTATTCATTAGCATAGTGAGTATACAACCTCATCCAACACAACAAATTACGCCCAAATTTTGTGAGTATTATTTCTAAGCATTACTGTATCTGCATTTCTTGTTTGCCATTCCCTTTCATTCCCCTCCCCCTTCCTTTCCTTCTTTTCTCCTCGCTTTACCTCACTGTGTAGTCCAGGCTGCTCTGACTTTGCCTGGTTATAGATGCTGGGATTATAGATGTGTCCTGGTCCTAAAATTTTGTTCCTGTGGATCAGAAAACTGCTTTAGCTGGGTGGCTCTAGCTTGAGGTTTTCATGAAGTTCTATTTAAGATGTGAGCCAGGCTGTAGTTATTTGAACGCTTGTTTGGAGCTGGAGGACACACTTACATGGAAGTTTACTTGCATGGCCATTGACAGGAGGCCTCAGTTCTTTGCTATCTGGTGGCAGGAAGCCTCATGCTCTTGCCAGATTGGCCCCTCCTTAGGAGTACCTGATGGTCTTTAAGACAAAGCAACTGGGCAACTGGGCAAAAAGGAAGAAGCAGTCCCTTTTAAAAATAGTACTTTTATTAATGTTTTGTGTATTTCAGACATCATTTTTCAGTTCAATTTAGACATATTCCCCTTTCCCTTCTTCCCACCCCACCCCAATTCATGCATTCTGCCATACATGTCCTGTATTTTTCTCTCAGTCTCTCCAAAGTTTTTCTCTGCAGAGGTTTATTGTCCTAGGCAGAGTTCAACCACATCAGTCCATTCCTTGTCCCAGCCCTCATGCTGCTGTGGTTCCCTCCCAACTGTACCACTCCAAAGTATGCCCATGTACACGTCATATATGTACCAGAATTATGGACTCCAGGAATAAACTGTATGTTAACTCCAATATATGTTTAGGAGTTCACATTTTTCCCTTTAATTTTATATTACTCTAAAATATGAATATATACCTTCCACCCATATACATTAATTACCATGTCTGAAAGTAAGTGGTAAGTTAATTCTAGGGCTCATTAAGAGATTCACATTATAACGTCACAGTTACTTTAAGATAGAAAGAAATATAACAATAACATTTCTCAGCTTGCCTTTCAATTGGGGGATATGTTACTAGCATCCACAAATGATAGAAACAATCCCCCCCATTTGTTTGGTTTTATTTTCTGTCCCTTTTATGACTGAGTTTTAGTAGTCACATACCATAATCCAATTCTTCCACAACATTTCTTTTTCATTTAGATTTTTTCAGTACTGAGATTTGAATATGGGGCCTTGAACCTACTTAATAAGCATTCTGCAATTGAGACACATTGACACTCCTTTTAAAATTTTGTTATGAGATAGGGTCTCACTAAGTTGCCCAGGACAGCTTTGAACTTGTGATCTTCCTATCTCAGCCTTCCAAGTAGCTGGGATTGTAAGTGTGTCTTGCCATGCTTGGCTTCTATATTTTACTTAAAAAAAAAAAAAACCAAGTAGTTGATTTCAACCCACATTCAAGAGGAAGGGGATCGTTATCTATTCTTGATGAAATATCTTCATTATTTTTTGTTCTTACTGTTGTTTGAGACATAATCTCATTATGTAGTCCTGGTGGAGTGAAACTCAGTTGTGTGAACAAGGCTGGCTTTGAAATTGTGCTGCTCTTCCTGGCTCTGCCTAAATGCTAGGATTACAGGTATACAAAACCATACCTAGCTAGTCTTCACCTTTTGAGAATGCACAAATACTACAGTGACTATGAGAGGATATGAGCAGAGCACTAAAGTCATCTGTTGGTGGTCGAGCTATATAGATCCTATGGCCTGCCTATCACCATTCTGACCTCTTATAGTGCTTGGATGAAGATGACAGAATCAATGACTCTGTCAACTGCTTTTATTTTTTAAAATTTTTTAAATTTTTTTTTAAATTTAATTTTTACTTTTATATGTTTATGAATGTACTGTCTGCGTGTAGGTTTGTGCACCCATGTCGTGCAATGCCGCGGAGGTCAGAAGAGGGTCTCGGATTCCCCTGGAACTGGAGTTCTCCTGGAATTGGAGTTACAGACGGTTTTTAGCCACCAAGTGGGTGCTGGAGATCGAACCTGGGTCCTCTGCAAGAGCAGTCGTTGCTCTTAACTGCTAGGCTATCTCTCCATCCCCTGTCAACTGCTTTTAATACTCATCTTATCCATTTGAAAATATATGTACATTATTTTCCTTACTCTCCCTGGCTTTCCCCCATCTTGTCTCTAAAAGCCAACAGTTAGTTTTTTAACAGTAGACTAATAGATTTCCATCAAACTACTTTTGTCAGAATCTCTGTACTGCACTATTCTGAAGGCACAATTACATTTTAATCTAAAAGCTCTAATACTAAGCAATTTGGTAGCATACTGACTGTCATATATTCTTCAACTAAGAATTATAAGTATGTATATGTGGCCTGCCTGAAAGTTGTCCCTTAATTCAAAGGATGTTAGCAATCTAGGCTTCAGAGTTTCTCTGAATATATAATTCTCTTAGCCTAGTATTAGCACTCCTTTATTATTTTTATATTATTTTATTATAGATCTATTTTATTATAGATCTATGCATCCCTTCTTTCTTCCCATTAAAATTTGTTTACAATTAATATTCTTATCAATATTGTTTAGGACCAGAAGTATTTCAAAGTTTGAATCAAGGGTATTTTGGAATAATTACAAATATTTAATGATATATCTCAGGAATGGGTTCCAAGACTAAATACACAATTCATTTGTGTTTATTTGACACCCCATAAACATAGCTTGAAATTAAATTTATACAGTGATTTCTATGTGACTACATGTTGTAGCAGAGAGATTTTCCTCCTGGGGTGGAGGCACCCACAGTGCACAGCCACACACACAGAATCCCACAGTCCTGCCTACCTCTGCCATTTCCTAATTCCCTGGTTACTAAGGCAAAGCAAGGAAAGAACTCTCCAATCTTAGATAAACCGGAGAGTTTAATGGGCTCGCCTACAAAGTAATAGTGAAAACACACACTCAAGTTGCACATGCAGCCAAGTCCCTCCATCCAACATGGCTGCCCTGATTTCCAGTGTGAACCCCATGCCCTCTGCCCTAGCTGGTAAAATGGTGAGAGTGAGCCCAGCCTCACATGGTGTGCTTTTATATGTCCCTGCCCCCCAGAGTCCCAGACTTTGGTGTACTTCTGTGAGAACATCAGCATTGCACACAACAGCATGGCGGAAATGAGCCTATGTAGGCTTGACATTGCCCTTGGCTCTTCCCGCTAAGTACACAGTCTGTCCAGTGATAAGCCCATTTCAAAGAAGAAATAATTTATCTCACACATGTACATGACATTTCTTGTGAGGTCAGCTGTGCTGTTTTCTAATTGGGGACAGCATGTAATTGCTCAGAACATTTTACATTATGGAGCAATTTGAATTTTGTCATTAGGGATGTTCAGTCTTTATATTATTTGGCATTTTCTACAAATAGAACAATTTTAGGAGGCAAACAGTGAGACATGCTGTTTTGGACTCTGCCTTGAAGAAACCCAAAATTCAACAAAGACCTGAATGCAGGGAGTATATATAAGAGATGATTTCATGAACCAAAGTGGAAAAATGGGAACGTGAGATAGGGAAAATAGAAAATCTAATATAAACGTGTATAATTGAGGCAAATACTATGAGGAACAGAGTGTTGATTCCATCCGGAAGGCCAGAGCTTATATCTGTTTGTCTACTACTCCTTATACCTTGTTGTTTGAGAATATCCCACAAGGACATTACTTTTCAACATCTTTGGATTGTGTTTATGCATAGGAAGTACAAACTGTTGCTCTCTAGGCGTAGGAGCTAGAACAATAAGGCAAAAGAAGTACATAGTTGGTGTGAAGGTGGACGAGTCTATATGGAGCTATTCATTATATTTTGACTGAAATAGGAGGTATTCCTAGATGGTAACAGAGGCATCTATTATTATAGCTAGATAGCAGATATTTATATACTCTTGGGCTAAGTGGAAATATCTTGATGGCAGATAATTTCCAAGGGTGGAAGTTACTGACTCAGAAGGGGATACAGATGTACTTGGAAACTGAAAGTCTTGATTCACATAGAAAATCATTAATTTGTTAAGATAAGGGCATGAATAAAATAGCAGATAATAATATACGTCTTGGCAAGACAAAGGCTGGTAAACATACAAATGCATCATACTAAGTGGCTTTGGCTAAGAAAGATGGGACAAGAGTGTTTCTCCAGGAGGGCAAGTACAGGTAGATTTACAGAGCATCAGGTAGGGAAGTTTGGTGTACATGTTGGAGAAAGTAGCTCCATGGAGAATGTGATAAAGTTGGATAAAAGTTATATATATATATATATATATATATA
>VZQC01008417.1:119223-167261 GCA_009823505.1 Rhizomys pruinosus | reverse complement strand
TATATATATTGAAGATATATATATATATATATATATATATATATATATATATATGCAATACAAGTTAGAGAGAACAACAACAACAAAAGAACTGGAAATAAAACCTCTGGAAAGACTCAGAAAAAGATGCAAGACATATATGGCAGAGTGCAAGGACTCAGGTGTGGCAGGGGGCATGGAAAAGGAAATGACTCTAAATTTGATTGAGAAAGGATATATGATTTATGGAAAAAGTTTAATAACAATAAAAATAAATTAAAAAGTGATGTGGTTCAAAAGGATATCCAGTTAGGATGCTCGAAACAGAAATATTGAAGTAGCATTGTGACCAGTTCTATGGAGTTGGTAGAATAAGAAGAAATCAATAGAAGGAAAAGACTGTGATGATGGTAGTAGAGAGTTGAAATACAAAAATCTTCTTTAGGAAGCAGGGATAAATGCTCTATGCCAACACGTCTGGGCACTAGACTTGAGAATTATACATCATAGTAATATACAACAAGAATTATCAAGACTTATTTTGTTCTTTTTTTCCTGCTCCTTCATACTCTTTCCCTCTACTCTACTATGGTGGTTTAAGTGGGCAGTGGCCCCCCATAGGCACAAGCATTTAAACACTTGGTCAGTAAGTGGCACTGTTTGGGGAGTATCATGGAATCCTTAAGAGGTGTAGCCTAGCTGGAGGAAACATGTCGCCAGGGATGGGATTTGAGAGTTCATAGCCTTGTTGCATTTCTAGTTTCTCCTCTTTCTGCTTCCTGTGAGGGACTAAAGATGTGATTACTCAACTTCCTGCTCTGGCTGTCTCTGCTGCCATGACTTCCTGCCATGATGGACTCTAATTCCTTTGGAACAATAAGTCCAAGTAAACTCTCCTACTATAAGTTGCCTTCAACATAGTGTTTTATTACAGCAACAGAAAAGAAACTAATATACTTTGCTTCCTTTATTTGAGCTAGAGTCTCCATATATTGTATAGGCTAGCCTCAAACCTATATGTACAATTGCTTCTCCTGTCTCAGGTTCCTGAATAGCTGGGATTGTAGGCATGTGCTGTCATGTCAAGGTTGATTCAACTTGTTTAATGTTTCTTGATTGTCCATCTCTCCCCTTCAACTGTGAATTTTCTAGTACATGTCTCTATAGACTACTGCATCCATCTTCCAATTGTTTCCAAGTCTTAATTCTTCAAATCCTTTTTCCATAAAGCTGCCAGTGTAATAGCACCTTCCATGTTACTCTAATATTTAGGATAAGTTGATCATTATTTAATAACAAGTGTAGCCATCAATAATTCTAGGGAGTCTTCCTCATCTGTTGACTGAATTTTCCTCCATTGTTCTCTTTCTATGGCTACTTGGATCTTACCTGTGCTATATTATTTAAATTGCATGTTTCAATTTCTGCCTTTAGCATTTATTGTAGTTTCTTAAGTAAAGTTTATTTTACATTTGACAATAAGGTAAAAAAACTTGTTTATTTCTCATTGATATTACAAGACAACCTCTGCCCGCATTTTAGCAGACTTTTTGTTCCTTCTATTGTATGAAGAAGAGACATCTCTGACAAGTGTGATTCATTCCTAACTGGCAGGACTCACAAGATATGACTTCTGGTCCTACTGGTGGGGCCTAGGTAGGCAAATGTCTAGATGATGCCACCTTGGGGGACACAGAATGGCTTTGCTTGCCCCTATACCACACCTCCTGTCCTAAATACCTGTATCTTTTAAAAATATTATGTTTAGATGATTTGTTTAGAAATCTATTTTTAGGCATTTCTTTTATTTTATTATTATTATTATTATTATTATTATTATTATTATTATTTGGTCTTTTTGAGACAAGGTCTCCCTGTAGCCCCAGCTGGCCTGGAACTCACTCTGTAGGCTGGCCTTGACAAAGACCTGCCTGCCCAAGGCACGCAGGCCTTTAATTTTAAATTTATCTAAAATTTTATTTAATTTTAAAGAAATCTTTTAAAATGTTCTTTTAAAATGTCCATAAACTACAGTTCTTTGGAATATTCTTGTTAAACATCTCTAGTGTAGATGTCTGAAATGCATCAAAAGTTGTGTTGATAAAATGCTCAAAAAACTGGATTTTCCAGAATTTCAGATTTTGAGTCTGTGATCAGAGATGCTCAACCCATTAAATGGAAATTTCCATGCAAATACAAATAATCTGAAATCTCAAATGCTTTTGGTCCAAAGCATTTTAATTAAAGGCATTCAACCTGTAGTAGTTTAAGTTGCTAGTATCTGGTACCACATCAAGCTATTCCTCCTTCTCTTGAAAAGCACAAGTATCTATGGGAAGGCATAAAGGACAGTACCTTTATTTGAGGAAAAGGAATAGGGAAAGGATAGAAAGTTGTGGTTCTTAAAGTGTGATCCCTACACTGGCAGCATCAACATTTAGAATGAGTAAGAAATACCAATTATCATGTCCCTCTCCAGACCTACTGATACAGAAAATGTGTGGTCAGAGTTTACAATATGTGTTTAATTATTTTTATTGATATTTTCTGCATTTCATACAAAATTGTTCAATCAGTCTTGATAACCTTTATACACACTTCTCCATTGGCATCCTCCCACAGCCCCCACCCCCTAGGGTTCATACATTCTGTCATTTTCGTTATAATCAATTGTGCCAAAATACTTTCCCTGGCCATTTGTCAGTGCCAGTTCATCCTCTGAGCTCTAGTCAGCCTATCCTGAGCCCCTCTCTTAAAGACCATCAGTTTTTCCTCACCCAACTGAAATCAGTTGCTAATATTTCTTAAGCTATGGTTGGGTCCTGCCAACCATTTATGCAGTTCTGTGCTGGGTTTTTGCCCAGCTGAGCTTGCATGGGTCTTGTGCATGCTGACACCAATGCTGTAGATTCATATGAAAAGAGTACCAGGAGCTTGTAGGATTCATTTCCATTTGGTCTTTCTTCATCTCCCTGGCTCTAACAATAATTCCTTCCCTCTTCCTCAATGTTCCCTGAGCCCTGGGTGGGTGAAGCTGAATATTGGCAACCTGTCCATGGAACCACAGTCTGTAGAATCCTAATCTTCACGGTTTGGCCATTCATGCCGTTTTGAATTCTTGGCCTCCTGTTGCATGGGGGAGGGTTAAGGGATTCATTTATGTCTTCTTGGCTCCTTGTTCTATCTTGCATGGACGTTAGGTGTTGAGGTTGCATTGTAGGTGTGTTGCTTAGGCATGAGCAATTCATGAGCAATTTGTCTAGTTGTGGGACTCTGTACTATTCTTCATCTGGTGCAAAAAAGCTTCTTTTTTTTTTGAATGGTGTCTGCAATATTTGTCTGTAAATAAATATAAGAATACCTATTTTGCAGATAATAAGATGTTATCTTAGACTAGGGATATGTCAACTTCAGGAATTTCTCTAGTATCTATGCCCTCTCAAGTTGTGTGCACTTGGCTATGTTTACAGTACCACACATGAGTTTTCTCACACTGAGTGGGCTTTAAGTCCAATTAGTTAGCCATTGATTGCCCCCAAGATAATAGTGCCACTACTGCACCAATGTTATATGGTGTGCTGGTCATTGACATGGATATTTGGTTTTAAGGCTGATGTTCAACCATTGATTGCATTGTGCTCTTCAAAGATATGAAAGCAAGCCTTCAGGGGAGGTGGATTTCAAGTCAGTTCCAGCTCCATTGCTCCAAATCCAGTCTGAAGTATGTCCTGTCTTCAGCAATAAGGTCTTACCTTCAGGTTCTAGGAGGCAATCAAGGCCTGTGGTAACAGCCTGTGTGATTTGGGGAGTCTCTTGGACTACATTGGCCAACAACTCAAAGAAAAGTTTCTCCTGTCTGGTACTGTTTCTTGTTATGTAGCCTTCAGCTATACACATGGACTCATATTGTGTATGTAAAAAAAAAAAATANCTTGCAAATTGGTTTTACATGAAGCATGCTTGTACTCATAAATTATCACCTATTGCTAAAAAATGAAAAAAAAAACTGAGAGAAAGATGCAGGACAGTTATGGCAGAATGCATGATCTAGGATGGGGTGGGGTGGGACTGGGGGAAGGGAAGGGGAAATATGCCTGAACTGAATTGGAAAATGATGTATGAAAAACACAAAGCATCAATAAAAAAAATAAGTCATTACAAATCAGTTTGCTATTTTAACAGAAAACAATGTATTAGGCTTTCATCCAAGGCCTATGGGCTGTCATCACTTTCAGGTATGTGCTCTGTGAAGAAGACATTAAATCTAAGTAGAAAGTAGTTATTTATTCCCATAATAGTTGTGCCACTATGGCACCAGTAGGCATATGGTAGACATATCTTGCCAGGCCAGTTGTTGTATCACACAGGATTTATAGCTCAGTAAGATTCATGCTATTTTTTCTTCAGGCAGCTTGCATAGCACCTTCCAGGGCTCTGAAACTAGACAGTAGAGATGAGTCATTGAAGCCAGGACCAGGTTGATTTCTCCTTGTTTATTCTATTGTTTATTTATGTAGTATCTTCAGCAATTGAATCTTACTATGAAGTTCTAATGGATAACCAAGATTAGGGACAAAGGCCAGTACTTTTAGGGTCTAATGGGGTGGAGATCAACAGTTTCACCAATTCCTGGGATTGGGCTTTTGTTTTGCAAGTCTAGTAGGGGCAGTGTCTCCCTGTTACAGGCAACTCCTTTTCATCTCTTTTTATAATGTATATACTTTAAGTAGTTTCTATAGTGGCAGTTTTACACATGGCTTTTGCTAAAGTGTCATTGCAGACGAGGGGACAAAAATGTGTAAGAGCTTAAGGCATTGGAGGACCATAAGTTAATAGAGTTATCCAGAAATTTGGTCACTTATACTAATTCACAGCAATGCTGGCAGCATGGAAAAGTCACATATAAGCTCAAACCAGAGAAAATACCAGCATAGATGTGGAGAAGTGGGTAAGAAATGCCAACCCTATCTGAAGAACTATTGGCTACTGATGACTGCTGCAAAGGGACCATTTAGTCTCATTAAAGGGTGAGACTCTTAGTAGGCTGACAAAGCTCCCATAAATGAACCTACACAGAAGGGCACTTGAGATATTGAGAAACAAACCTGATTTCTCTCTCTCTCTCTCTCTCTCTCTCTCTCTCTCTCTCTCTCTCTCTATCAATTTATATATGTACATATATATATATGTATATATATTTGGTGGATGGTTAGAAAGGGAGGTACAGAGGTACAGATATGGGAGGGGATCATAAATATGATCAAAATATATTTTATGAAATTCTCAAATATTCCATAAAATATTTTATTTATTTTTATTTATTTATTGATGCTTTGTGTATTTCATACATCATTTTCCAATTCAGTTCAGGAATATTTCCCCTTCCCTTCCCCCCACCCCACACCACCCCATCCCAGATCATGCATTCTGCCATAACTGTCCTGCATCTTTCTCTCAGTTTTTTTTCCCATTTTTTAGCAATAAGTGGTAATCTATGAGTACAAGCATCCTTCATGCAAAACCGATTTGCAAGCAGCTGTAGTCCAGAGCCAACACACACCGCCCTTAGGTGCTTCACATCCGCGGGGGGGGGGGCACTGTTCACATCAAGTGAACAAAGAGTGTCCAGGGCCACATTGCTGTAGTTTCCAACCCAATTAACACCCAAACTGGTACTGGATTGAAACCTATATATCTAATCGCTTGGCTGTCATAGTAAGATCGAAAGTTTTCCTGAACAGACTGTCAGCCCATGAAAAGAAACACCAGGTGACCAGAGTCCAAGACTAACAGCTCAGAGAAAGTAGCTGTTTTGCTTCTCACCCCGCTGTGCCCCTTTTCTAAGCCTAAGGGTAGATCTGCGGAAGAGGGAGCGTGGTAAGAATGTAAGGGCTGTGATTGGGTGTCCCTGCTCCAACCCTCCCACCCCTTTGGCATTCACCATTTCAGCCAGTTTTCTGTGCAGTCTTTTGTTGTTTGTTCTTTTACGGTATGCATCCCTCTCCATGAGAATATTTTATATCTGGGTATTGCACTAGCATTCACATAATGAGGGACACATTGTGTCATTAAAAATTTTTTTTTCTGGGACTAAGTGGCTTCATCTGCCCACATAGCAATAAATGTTTTTCTAGACTCCATCCAATTTACTGCAGAGTTCATGATGGGTTTGTCCCCTCTTTATCACACATAGACTCCATGTGTAGTACAATAGTACTACCACGTTTCCCTCTATCCCTCGTCAGTTGAGGGGTCACCTGGGCTGTGTCCAGTTTTTGCGATTGTGGAACAGGATGCTGCAATAAACATGAGTTGTGTGTTGTAGTATCTTGCAGTAGAGATGAGCTTGGTGGGTATAGAAAACCGCAAGGAGTGGTATGACTGGGTCAAATGGCAGGTCTCATTTCGAGTCTCCTAAGGGTTCCTCCACACCTGTCTTTCCATACGTGGCTTGTACAAGTTTACATTCCACCAGCAACGGATTAGGTGTTCCCCCTTTCCCCACAACCTCTCCAGCACTTGTATAAATTCTATTTCTTTTTTTTCTTGATCCTAGCAAGTATTATTGAGTAAGATACTCGAAAGTGGTTTTTAATTTTGCCAAGTTTCCTTAATTATTTAGCGAATGTTAAACACTTCTTGAGATGTTTCTCCGCCTCTCTAATTCCTCTCTTGTGAAGTCTCTTTCAGACCTTTGCTCCATCTTTTGAGTGATTCATTTTGTTTTTTTCTTCTTTTTGTTTTTTGAGTAGCTTGTATACTCTGGAAATTAATGCTTTGTCAGATGTATCTGCAGTGAACGTTCCTCCAACTGCTGCTGGGTTTTCTCTAATCACTTCCTAATTGTTCCTTTTGGATGTACCCAAAAAAGAAAAACCATTATTTTTTTTGGGCAGTTTCTATTGAAGATAGGTCCCATTTGGTCCAATTGTGTCGATCTTTTTTTCAGTCTTGTGGCAGCTGCTGTCTGATTTAGGAAGAGTTTTCCTATGCCTAGTCTTGTAGTCTGCTGCAAGTTTCTCAAATTTTCTATCAAACCCACCATCCAAGAGTTTGGGGTTTTTCATGTTGAGGGTTTTTTAATCCATCTGGAGTTGCGTCTTTTGTACAGGGTGAGAGGCAGGGGTTTTAATTAAATAATTCTTCTTCTCATCGCATTCTCAAGTGGTTTATGGATCCAGTTTTTGCACAAATCACACAACTTAGGAAGCTGGTTATCCCAGCCAATTATGCTTAACGCTCTTTCATTATCCACCATGTCTTCCTGGCGCAATGTGTCTTCTTGGCTACCCTTTCCCTTCGTTCTTTCTGTTCGGCCCTGAAATAATGAGGTGGGCTAAATCATATGAGCTCCAGGTTTTGGAATCTTCAGGGTTTTTATGTCCATTGGTCAACCTGGTCTCTTTTTTTGTCCATACCAGGGCTGTTTTTACTATATATATAGCACCGGTAGTATGGTTTGATTGGCGTAGAGGTAAATAATAAAGTAGAAAAGAACTCCCACCCTGTATTGCTCTTTTTCAACTCAGGTTGCTTTGGCTATTTGGGGTCTTTTGTTTTTTCCAAATGAAGTTGAGGATTTTTTTTTCCAAGACCTGTGAAGAAATTCTTTGGGGATTTTGATTGGGATTGCATTTAAATCTTCAGTTGCACTAGTTGGGTAGGATGGACATTTTTACTTATATTTAAATTTCCCCAATCACAAGCATGGGAGGTTCCCATCTTCTGATGTCTTCCCTCAATTTCCTTTTTCATGGGTTTTAATTAAAGTTGTTGTTGTAAGAGATCCTTGTGTGTCTTTTTAGGTTTGTTCCTAAGGTATTTTATTGTGTTTTGAGGCTATTGTGAGTGGAGAAGATCCTCCTTGTAGTCTTCTTTCCAGTTGCTTGTTGTTGATGTAAAGAAAGGCACCTGATTTTTTCTTCTTGTAGATTTATTTTGTATCATGCACCCTTACCGCAGACTTCTAATCGTTTCTTTGTGAGTTTTCTGGTGGAGTTCTTTAGCATCCCCTTGTTAGGTAGACAACATATCAATCAGCAAAAAGGGATAGTTTTGACTTCCTCTTTTTCCAATTAAGAACTCCTTTAATTCCTTTTCTTGTTTGCCTTAATTGCCCTAACAAAGGGTTTCTAAGCACTATATTGAGAAGGAGTGGTGATACAGGGAGGCAGCCTGCGAGTTTTCTACATTTAAGGGGAACGCTCTTCTTCCGTTGTTTTCCCCATTTAGATGATATTGGCGTGGTGTGTTTTCCTGTATAAATGCCTTGGATTACTTGAAGAATGATAACCTCCTCAGTCTCCATATTCCTCTAGGACTTTTTAAACATGAAACATGCTGGGTTTTTGTCAAAGGCTTTCCCTTCCCTGTGTCATTATGGAGATGATGGTGTGTTTTTTATTTTTTTTTATCTTTATATGTTTTTGCTTATATATTATATTGATTTTCATATGTTGAACACTCACCTGCATCTCCTGGTATGAATCCAAATCTGGTCATAGGGTGGATGATTTTCTTGATGTGAGTCTGTAATGCGATTTTCCAGTATCCATGTTTAGAATTTTGGCATCTAGTTGTGTTCATTAGGGAGATGGGTCTATAGTTTTTCTCCTTCTCTTTGTTGTATTTTTTTTTATTTTTACTTGCTGGGTTTTGGTATAGCATGATGCTGGCTCCATAGAAGGAATCTGGGAGTACTGCACTCTTTGTGTATCCTTGTGAAAAACAATTGTGAGTAAGTAATGGTTGTAGTCTTTTTGAATATATTTATAGAATTCTGTCTGTTCGTCCGATGGAAAAAACCATACGGGGCTGGGCTTTTATTTTTGTTGGGAGGTCCTACTTATTACAGTCTTACAATTTTACTTCCTGTATATTAATTGTGTTTTTTTTAGGCTGTGGATTCTTCTTCTTGGTTGAGCTTTTGGTATTCCCAGATTGATTTTCAGAAGCATATTCTATCTTCTTCTAGGTTTTTCAAGACTTAGGTAGAGTATACAGTTTTTTTGAAAAGATTCTCACCTATGTTTGTCTCGATCCTCTTTTCCTTGTCTGCTGTGAAATTTCCCTTCAATCAACAAGAGTCTATTTGATTTGGGCAGTTGTTTACCTTGTCTCTTTCTTTGTTTTAACATAGGGTCCTAGAAGTTTCTGGTCTAGTCTTAGGTTTATTATCTCTCGAAAACCAACTCTTTTTGGATGTCCCATTGATACTTTTTTGTAATAGTTTTCCCTTTGGTTTCTCTCTATTCATCCTATGGTGAATCCTCTTACTCCTCTCTCTTTCTCTGCTTGACCTGGATATTTTTTGTTGTCTGTTGTTTTGTTTTGTTTTTTTTTTTTTTTTTTTTTTTTTTTTTTTTTTTTTTTTTTTTTTTTTTTTTTTTTTTTTTTTTTTTTTTTTTTTTTTTTTAGGGTTCATTTGTTGTGTTGTCTCTCAAGTATTTTTTTTTTTGTTTTTGGTTTATTTGTTGTTGTCTTCCAAGAATTTTGAGTTTCAATGTTAAATTACTTTTTGTGCTTTTTCTGATTTTTTGATGTAGTGCTTAGAGCCCTAATCTTCTAAGGACTGCTTTTAAGGTGTCCATACGTTTTGCCGTTGTGTTGGTGATTCATTGGTCATTCAGTTCCAGAATGTTTTATTTCTTTCTTTATTTCTTCCTTGACCCATTCATTATTCAGGAGAGTATTGTTTAGTCTCCATGTGTTCTTGTAGGTTGTAGGGTTTATCCTGGTGTTGATATTGAGTTTTATTGCACTGTGGTCTGATAGAATGCATGAGATTATTTCAATCTTTTTATATTTGTTGATTTTTTTTCTGTGTCCCAGTATATGGTCTATTTTGGAGAATGTTCCATGAGGTGCTGAGTAGAAAGTGTATTCTCTGGTGTTTGGCTGAAATATTCGATAGATGTCTTTGAGGTCCATTTGGTGTATTGCGTCATTTAGTTCAGATGTCTCTCTGTTTATCCTTTGTCCTGTTGAGCTGTCTAGTGGACTTAATGGGGTATTGAAGTCCCCTACTATTAGTGATACTCTGCTTTCTCTTCAGATCCTATAAATCTTTCGCCTTTTACCATAAAATATTTTAAAAAGAACGTTCTCTTAATTTTTTTAATTTTATTTATTTTTGTTTGTGTATGAGTGTACTGTCTACATGTAGGTCTGTGCACCCATGTCGTGCAATGCCACGGAGGTCATAAGAAGGTCTCAGATTCCCCTGGAACTGGAGTTCTCCTGGAATTGGAGTTACAGACGGTTCTTAGCCACCATGTGGGTGCTGGGGATCGAATCCGGGTCCTCTGCAAGAGCAGTCGGTGCTCTTAACCGCTAGGCTCTCTCTCCAGCCCCCCAAAAAGAAACAAATAAAGGAAAAAAAGAGCTATTCCATAACCTCTTTTTTGTTATAATTAGAAAAGGAATTGAAAAACATCACTCATGTGCTTTAAATAAAATCTCTCTGCCATTGAGGTTAATGGATGATTCCCAAGTTTGTCATTCTGAAGTCACCTGATGCTCAGCTCAAAGAAGCCTAAAAGGAATTATTTAGGGATTCCCATTTACTCACTAACCTGAAGATGAATGCTCCAAGGGTTTGTTTTAAATTAATGGTTATTTTTATTTTTATTTTTTTGGTATTTTTTTGAGACATGGTCTCCCTTTAGTCCCAGCTGGCCTGGAGCTTGTTCTATATACCAGCCTGGCCTTGAACTCACAGAGATCAGCCTGCCTCTGCCTCCCAAGTGCTGGGATTAAAGGCATGTATCACCATGTCCAGCACTAAAGATGGTTTTTAGCCTCCATGTGGGTGCTGGGAACTGAACACTGATCCTCTGCAACAGCAGTCAGTGCTCTTTACTGCTGAGCCATTTCTCCAGCCCCTAAATTAATGGATATTAGCTAATGATTTGAAATACAATACTTGTCGATAGAACATGGGATTTTTACTAATGTGGAACAAACACAGTGGCAGCATATTTGTTGGTTTTCATCTGAGGGGATTAGGTAATGAGGTCAGACCTGTAACATCTGCCATTTCTGTTCACAGCTCTCATCTTATGATGTGAGGCCACATGGATCTTTTCAATGGAAGGGTGCAGACATTAGTTGCACACTCATCTGAATGTATTATAGATATGGTGAGAGTGGGGACTATAGCTTTCTTAGTAGATACAGAATCTTTGGGAGCTGAATCAATATCTGCATGACATCTGTCTCATCCCATCCAAACATTTCCATTAGACTCAAGACTCCAAAACTCTTCAGTGCTATTTTATGAATATAATGGGGAAACAAGGAACAAGATAGATGTCAAAAATCTCTGTACCTTGCCCTCCCACAGTAGCCATGTTGGGTAGACCCCTCCCTGGGTTTTTTTTTCTCCTAGTCTCCTGGACATACTTCGTGTGGCTGGGTTTATTAGAAGCACTATCACCCACTTTCCATTGAATGACACTTCAGGGATGCCTTCTGTTAACCAGCAGAAACCATGTTTTGTAATTTTCTGCCATAGAATCATAAACTGATTTGAAGCAATATTTGGGCAGATGTTCCTCAATGTACAATAGGACTATATTCTGATAAACCCACTGTAAATTATAAATACACAAAGTAAAAGTTTCAAATATACATAACCTACTGCATATTCTACCTTAGCAAGACAGCGGACCTATAGGGTGTCAGTTGTTTCCTCTCAAGATCAATCGGATGACTGGCAGCAGTGTCTTCTTGCCACTGTCTGTCATTGTGAGAGATTAGGCCACATGTTGCCAAGCCAGGAAAAGATTGAAATATGAAGACAAAGCTGTTGTGGTAGTACATATCTGCAGGCCTAGCCACTTGAGACCAATGTGAATAAGCTAATAGAGGCCTCAACTTGAAAATAAGCAAAAATAGAAAGGAAAAGAGAAAAAGAATCAAAGGATGGTTTCTACTAAATAATATCAGGTTTGTCCATCTTCGAATAAAAATATTAATTCAAATTATCCTAAAATGGTAGTCTCTTAAAAATATTTTCTGTATTTTTATTTTATGTGTATGTGTGCATTATATGCATGTAGGTAGGTACATCCATGTCATGCAATACTCACAGAGGTCAGAAGAGGTTCTCAGATCCCCTGGAACTTCAGTTATGGATAGTTGTTAGCCGCCATGCAGATTCTAGATATTGAACTCAGGTCCTCTGCAATAGTAGCTAGTGCTCTTAGTAACTGAGCCTTCTCTCCAGCCCCAACATGGGACTGTCTTTAAGAATCTTAAGTTCTTCACATTCATTCTCACTATCATTAATTGCTGAATCCTTTTGAAATCTACATACTTTGCAATGTTTTATGCATGGTGTACCGGTCTCATGTGTGTACTGTTATATGTGAATTTTCCTGCATGACATCACAAGATGTTGAGATAAGCTTTAAATGATTCTAGGCACAGTTCAATATATAGTTGGTTCAGTATATGCTTTGCTATGAAAAGAATTTGGAGTGTGCTGCCTACTTTAGCATATATCTTATGAAATCTCATGTGTGGCTATTAAACCATTGTGCTTCAAAATACATATAAACCCAGGAGTCTGTCAAACACTTGTTATTTTAGGCCATGAAGGACTAGGCTCTAGGCTTCTTCTCTGAGAATGGCATCCCAGGATACAACAGGGCCACACCATTTTTAGCCTTTGAGCTTAGATTCTATGTCTGCCAACAATGCCACTGCTCTTTAGAACTGAGGAACTTTAAGTGTCATTTCAAATCTCTGCTTTATTGTACACCATTTACCGGGAGAAACTACTTGTAAAAAAGTTATACCTCAAACTATAATTAGACTTTACTTTCCATAATTGAGCAACTAAAATCTTTAATAATTTTAAAATAGCCTATGTGGTTCATGCATGTTATCCATTGAGTGTATTCCCTATAAAGGTTTCATGTCATTCTCCCCTTTGTTAGGGAAAATGTTCTCTTTGTAAGTTTTGTGAAACCATACTTTGATCAGTATTTATTAAGATCATACACACCAAAGTAGGATTTAAACATCTCAGGACATTCTTGCCTGGTGAAATTCTGAAGATATCTAGTATTAATTATTTATTTGGACTAATATGATAGTGTGTGGCATAAAAGTTAAGTTCTCAAGTAGGGATACACTGGAGAAACATGAGCTCTTAATGAAAATCACTTGTTCATGCAAAGGCTACCCAGTTTTGTTCCCCTGGACATTTTGATTCAGGATGGGAACATACAAAACATCCCCTTTTGTTTTAAGAAATAACTCACCCATGAAGCTCTCTGCCCTCAAAGACACCTGTTCATTACTGATCTGGAATATACCTTAACTTACCCAGGGATACATTTACATCTGAAATATCTGATTTATCAGGTATAACTTGTCAATTGGACTGTTAAAAATGTATTTTTCCAGGCTGGAGAGATGGCTCCGTGATTAAGAGCACTGGCTGTTCTTGCTGAAGACCTAGGTTCAAATCCCAGCACCCACACGGTGGTTAACAGCCATACACAATTCCAGTTCCAGGACACCTGATTCCCTCTTCTGTCCTCTTCTGTCTTCCACAGGAGGTTGCATGACACAGTTGCACTAATATATATGTGGGCATTACACTTATACACATAAAATTAAAAAAAGTATGTTTCTCTTATTTCTGCATATTGGAATATAGTTTTTAATTCTTTTGGTATACTCAGGTCTCAAACTCGCTCTTTCTTATGGACTGCTCTCTGTCTACATGTGTATATTGATTCTGAATGTTTATTGTATAAAGCAAACTCTTGCATGAATATCATCCTCCAGGTGTGGGTCCAGATGCCTCAAGACTAGGAAAACTGTTCTGTAACCATTTGCCCTGAGACCATCTTCTCAATTAGTACATTATTGTGTGGGAAAAATTCTGCCTATATAAATGAGAGAAAATAGAGGTTTTTATACAGAGATTGCTATAACAAGTGAGTTAGCCACCATGATTTGTGTTTTGGCAGAGAGTCAAAGGCAGGCAGATGATGGGAAATGCTTGAAGTTGGGATAAAAGGGAAGTTTCATATGTGCCTTAGAAAATGTTTGCACAGGGAAACTCAAAGCAAGCTAATTAGATTAAAGAGCCTATTTTATTGGTTAGGGATACATATTTGGATTTCTCTAGTTGGTGGTAAAAGGGAAGAGGGGACAAAAATTTGGGAAGTATTCAGATATTTACCAAGTCCTAGACAATTTGGGCTGATTATTATAAGGGTTGTTGTTAGCCAGACTTTTTATTGCTGTGAGGAATTGCTGAAAGAACAACTTATAGGAAAGAAAGATGTATTTTGGCTCAAGGATTCAGTACATGGTTGGCCTTCTCCATTGCTGTGGGTCAATGGTGAAGCACAAAGAGCATCTTGGTAGGAAGAGCTTGTGATGAAACAAAGTTAATCACCTCATAGTGGCCAGGAGAGAGAGAGAGAGAGAGAGAGAGAGAGAGAGAGAGAGAGAGAGAGAGAGAGAGAGAGAGAGAGAGAGAGACACTGAGGACAAAGTTTCATTTTCTTTGTTTCTCTTTTTCTGCCTTTTTCTTTACATTTTTATTGCTTGATAGTTTATATATTAATATAATGTTCTTTGATTAAATCTACCCTCTATTCCTCACTCTAAAATTTCTTTCTTATCTCCCCTCCCCCATTTCCCTCCTAACTTCAGGTGCTCCTTTCTTTGCTTTTTATTGATTTTTTTTGTGTATTTCATACATAACATCTCAATCAATGTTAAACACTTTTATCCACTTCTCCACTGGCACATTCCCACACAGCCTCCCCAGTGGAATCCATACATTCTTTCATTTGTGTTAAGGGATGTTTTGCCAAATTAGTGTCCCCAGACGTTCCTCATTGCACATTCATCCACTGAACTCTAGTCAGCCTATCCTCAATTTAAGAAGACCAGCTCTTCCTCACCAAATGGTAATCAGATGCCAATATTTCTCCAAACAAGATTGGGATATCCTGCCTATTTCCCCAGTTCCATGCTGGGATTTGTCTGATTGAGCTTGTATGGGCTTTGTATATGCTGACACCATTACTGTAGGTTCATATAGCAGGTCCCAGGTTCTTGTAGGATTCTATTTCCATATGTTGTTGCATCACCTCCCTGGCTCTTATAATCTTTCTTCCCCTCCTCTACAAAAGTCCCTGAGCCCTGTTTGAGTGAAGCTTAATATAGGAGACCTGACCTTAGACCCACACTTTGAAGAATCCTAATCTCCATGGTTTGGCCATTTATGACCTTTTGAGTTCCTTGCCCTCTGTTACATGAGGGAACTTCCTTAATGAGAGTTAAGAGATTCATTAACATCCTCTTGGCGTCTTGTTCTATGGTGCATGAACCTTAGCTGTAGATGTTGCATCGTAGATGTGCTGCTTAGGCTTAGGCAATTCACAGACGATGTCTGTGTGTGACCAGTTATGGTACTCTGCAGTATTCTTCATCTACAGCAAAATAAGCTTCTTTTGGAGTAACATGCTCCTTTTAAGGGAGATTCTAAGTCAGTCCTGCTAAGGCAGGCTGCTGCCAACAGTTTCCTCCCTGGGTAAGCTGGCACCTCAGCACAGGTGCCAGATGCCTAATTTCATAGCCCAACCTGATGACCACTGTCTCTCTCAGGTCTTTAGCCCAGAATGGCTGAACCCCACCCCGTCTGGCAGTGCTATCCCACCTGCCTAGGAGTTGGTAATTTGTATGGATTCTGTTTGGCAGAAGCACTTAGGGAGTCATCAAGCAACCTCCAGCCTGGACTCCTGCTGGTCTCCTGCTTGCCTTTGAAAACCTGCTTGGTGCCAACTGTCTTTGATTCTTTGGGCAAATCATTGTCACATTCCTGTAGTGATCTGGAGTATATGGCATAAAGTCCTGTATTCCCCAACCCCCACAAGGTCCTGTATAAAAACCCTGGATTACAGCAATAAACCAAGTTATTCCCTCATGGAATTGCTCCCGGCCTCCTCTCTGAGTCATTCCCTTCTTTATTCTTTTTCCTATTTCCCTTTTCTTTCACCGGGGGCATTGCTTCCTATCCCCCCCCTTCCCTACCAGGATTTAGACTTGGTTCTTAACCAGCTGGGCTGGGACGATCCTGGGGCTTGCAGTCCAATGGAACTGTGGGCCCTGGTCCAGAGAGGAAGAAGACCTTGTGGAAGGCTACTACAGTAACTCTCCAGACAAGGATACATATTTTTCACTTAGTAAGAAGTTAAAATAGTCTAGTGATGTTGGAAGTGGTGGCACATGCTTTTAATCCCAGCAATCAGGAGGCAAAGGCAGGCAGATTTATGTGAATTCAAGGCAGGCTGGTCTACAGAGGGAGTTCCAGGCCAGCTGGGGCTACAGGGAGATCCTGTCTCAAAAAGACCAAAAAAAGTTAGTCTAGGGATGTGACAGCTTTGAGAATTTTGCTAAGATCTATGACCTCTCCATCCATGTGTATTTAGCTGTTTCCAGTGCAACACATGAGTTTCCTCCCCTTGAGTGGGCTTTAAGTCCAATTAGTTAGCCTTTGATTGTCCCCAAGATAAAAATACCATTACTGCACCAATGCCATATGCTATGCTGGATATTGATGGGGATATTTGTTTTTAAAAGCTGGTGTTGGACCATCAATTGATGTTTTCCCTTGGCAGCTTGCATATTGCTCTCCAAGCTGTAAGAGCTATCTAGCCTTCAGAGGAGGTGGCTTCCAGATCTGTTCCAGCTACATTGCTTCAAATCTGGTCCCTGAATTATGTCTTGCCTTCATCGATAGGGTCTTATCTTCAAGTTCTGTGAGTCAATCGAGGGAGGTGGCAATAGCCTGTGTAATTTGGGGAGTCTCTTGGACTACCCCAGCCAACAATTCAAAGGAAGCTTTCTACTGTCTGGCCATGTTTCTTGTTATGTAGCCTTCAGCTTTGCATGTAGAACTATATGTGTAATTTGTTGTTAGGTTAGTAGACTAATATGATTCTCTCAGTCCTTTTCTACATCTCCTCCTCGTGATCTCTCAAGTTTTTGCACTAGCTAGACATTATTTATCTCTCCTCTCTCCCTCTCCCTGTCTAACCCTTCCTCCATGTCTTTCCCATTTAAAGTGTCCCCATTTTCCCGCCGATAATACCAGTCTCGTAAGATCTACCTCTCATGAGCTCCTTTTTTCCCTTTATCCCCATATTTCCTTCCTAAACTCTCCCTCTCCCCTCCCATTTAAATACCCTGGTTTTAGCCATTTCTCCCTTAGTAACACCTATCTCCTTCTAGTCTTCTCTTTTGGTTTCTCTCTTTCCCTTTACCATTCTGGGGCCATTCCATTTTCCTGGTTCCTGTACTTACATCAGGATATATACTCATAAATAAGGATTTGCTGCTACTATCTACAAATCTGGGAGAACATACTCAGAAAAACAAAGGGGATATGTTATCTTTTTAAAATTTTATTTGGGGTTTGATATTTTGGAAGAAGTTTTAATGAACACTTATAGAGTGGCATATTCACAAAAGTAAAATGAATATTCCTTTTTCCTCTGTCAAATTATGGCAGACCAGATCTTCATGAGATTATTCCTTCCAGTGACCCTTTTGAAAACCCCACAGGTGGGATCAAATGCACAATGCTAATGATATTATAATGAGGCTTGGGTCTTTTGAGGATGCATATGTTTTATAGAGTGAATGTGTCATGTCTAAGGATATCCACCCTGCTTCTGATATGGCAGGAAATAATTGGCTAGCCTTTCAAGGATGTTTAACCAGAAAAGGGGCATTAATTTTTGTTGTTATTAAACTTTTTTCCATAGGTCATACATCATTTCTCAATTGAATCTAGAATTGCTTCCCCCCATGCCCCCCACCCCACCCGAGTCCCTGCACTCTGCCATACATGTCCTGTACCTTTTTTTTTTTTTTTTGTCTTTTCGAGACAGGGTATCCCGGTAGCCCCAGCTGTCCTGGAACTCACTCTGTAGACCAGGTTGGCCTTGAACTCACAAAGATCTGCCTGCCTCTGCCTCCCAAGTGCTAGGATTAAAGGCGTGCACCACCACGCCCTGCCCAGTGTCCTGTATCTTTTTTCTGAGTTTTTCCAGAGGTTTTTTTCAGTTCTTTTTTTGTTGTTCTCTCCAACTTGTATTGCTACAGTATATATGCATATATATACATAGTTATATGTATATACATATACATACATATATACATACATCATACATACACATATCACTTGAATTGGAGGATTTTTTTTTCCTAAAAGATGTCATGTTTTCCTTAAGGAAGTGCTCAAAGGTTCCTCCTTGGCAATCCCAAACAACCATCAATCCTGCACTTTTGCTCTGGATTGGGGTCTTTCCTTCCCATGGTCCTCCAAATGAAGTCCAGTAAGCACGCATCCTGTCTCAATTTCCCTGCGCTGGCCCCCATGATACAGCCCATGTAGTCCAACAGTGGGAGTCTATATTCTGACGAGGCTGACATCCCCTTAGCTGTTTAGTCTACAAGCTGGGTATCTCAGTAGTCCCCATCTGGCATTGAAGGTTTGGAGGATTCTTGGAGAGACATGAGTCCTCAGTCCATATTGGAAGGATAAAAAGCTGTGTCTCATGTCTTTGAGGAGTGCCAAAAGTGGTGGCAGCCACAGAGTAGATGCATTTGCCAGTAAGAATGGAAGACAGGCCAAACAACAGTACTCTCTCTTTTTACTTTTTGTCTTTTTACTAAGATCTCAAGTTCTATGTCTGCAGTACAGTTTCTCTAGTCTTACTGATTATTTATATCTGCACTTTCTTTTTGGATGTTTAAGGCCACACAGTTATCCCAGATTAACCAAGGTTTTTGTTTTCTCAAGGTCATTTGACGATCTGGTCCTCAGGGTTCTCTCGGGTTTTTTTTTTGGGGGGGGGTAGAGAGGGAGCCCCTTGCTCCTTTCAGCTTATCATTTACCAGTTCCATCCACTCGAGGACAAAATCAGGTCCTGCTAGACCAGGCTTCCTTTTCTGAAGCATGAGCAGACTTTCCTCTTTATAGACTGGACACTGGCTGAAGTCTCATTAGTGGCTCTCCAAGACCTCCCTGAACAGGAAGACTGGTGGCCCACATTTGCAGGACATTTCAAGAGAGAAAGGGGCATTTTTAAAATGATCATTTGATACAACTGTTTCCTTGATCACCCTATCTCTAGTTATATCTTATCAGGACACACCCCAGTGACCTATTTCCAAACTAAGCCCTGCCTTCCACTGTCTCCCTATGGTTATTCAGATTTTGAATCCAGCAATGGAGTAATCCAGTGATGAAGGTGTTGCCTTCATGATCCAGTCATTTCTCCAAAGTAGCTCTGAACACTGTTAGTGTCAAAGAGCAAGCAAGCCATCAGTTCATGAACTTTTGAAGAGGACACTTGGTAGAAAAGCATTAATGTGGACAAAGCTGTCAGACAACATATGTGTGACTTGGAGCTATCAGGCTAGCTTTCTGAGCTGGTTCTTTGTAGATTATGCATTGATTTCCTGGGCTGATTGCAGCTGTTTGTTTGTCACAGTTCTGTATTCATGTATCTGGTCATTGTCCTTTTATATGCTAACTCCTTCAGTTGAGAAACACAACACTTCATCTTTTAGGAATTGATCTGATAAGTGGAGCTTTTCATATGCCTTGCATATGCTTTTGGAAACAGTTCTTTTGATAAATGCTGGAGTGGATGCCTGTTTTGCTAAGATCTTGCTACAATTTGAGAAGACTTGCTTGAGGAGCTACCCCCAGAGGTCGTCCCTTCCTCTCCAGGAATTTCCCCTTTCTTAAGACAATTTTGAAGAAACATCCCAGGTTTAGGGCTCTTATTAGAAAAATGTGGATGCAATGGCATTACTAGCTTAACTTTTCTTTCAACTTAATTCTGCTTTTTCTTTCTCAAATTTAGATCCTCAAAGCACTATACAATAAGCTTCCTATTTGTTAATCTCCATCACAGAGTCTGATTCCCAGGGGATATTACCTGCAACAATTTCTCTTTAAATTATCCTAATTTGACTCTGCCATCTGTTTCCTGGTGGGATCCTCACTGGCACAGTATATTACGTTTATTAATTGTTCCATTAAATGTAAATTCATGAATTACAACAGGAGCTTTTCATTTGTTTGTTTTTCATATAGACTAGGGGGAGGGGAGTTTGCCTGTACCAATTTTGTGAATAGAGGTGTGTTTAACTTACTTTTTCCTTCTTTTTCCTTTTGGTCTGTCACATTTGCTTTCTGTCTCTATATGACCCATCACTCTCTCCTCCTTGTACCCCTCTAGTCGTTTCACCTTTCTCCACCCTTCCTCCCTCTCCTTTCTCACAGCACATTTTTCTAGGGGTTCACACCTTAGTGGAAATGAGGTACTATGCAGATACAGGACAGTTGCAGTGAACCTTGTTTCAGACTTGCAAATGACTGTCACAGAAAGTCATGTTTGCATGAAATTGGCAAACAGGTTATTGCTGTACTACAAATCATTTATTCTGTGTCTTATATAACTTCTGAAAGACTATATAGCAAGAACCTGAGCACCTTGCTTTCTGGCAATTTGCGTGGACATTGGACTCTTTTGCATCTCATGCTACATTTGGCACTTCCAAGACAACATCATCTTAGGGAAGAAAGCAGCAACACCCAAGTGTCAGTGAGAAATGTGGCCATATTCAACTACTTCCTTATGCTCTGAAAAGATATTTTTCTGTAGAGTTTGCCAGTCAGAGAAGCAAAATAATAGCACTGGACCTGAAACCATTGGCTCAGAAGCCAGACTGCCTGGGTTCAACTCCTCACTTTGCCATTTACCTACACTGTGAACTCAGTACTGAGTTTGTCTGTTTCTCAGCTTTCTCATTTGTCCAATAAAGAAAATAATTTAGCTGATAAAATAATTGTGTACATTGAGTGTATTTGAATACACCAAATCCTTAGATTAGTGCTCTAAGTGTCATATTGTTGTTATGCTATCAGATTCATTATTTACCATGGAGAATCTTAAAATTTTTACATGGTTACATGTGCCAGTATTTCCTTTTGATTTATTTGTTCTTTAAGTAGCAAATAAGAAAGAGATCTAAAAATATATTTTGACCTTCACACCATTAGCATTCACATATTTTCTCTAGCATATTTTTCTAGCTAAAAGGTATAATGACAGCATAAAAAACTTAAAGACAAAAGATTATACTTTATTCTCCCCATTCTATTAGATAAAACTTAATATGTATAACATTTATGAATACTATAAAATAGTAAGAAACAAAAGCAGCATAATCAAAGACATGGACAAAGTAGAAATAAAGGCAGTTTACAAAAGCATGAATACTCAATAAATGTATGAAAAGATGAAAAACATCACCAAAAATGCAGCAAATGCAAATGAAAACAAAAATAAGATCCTTACTGCACATTTTGTTGGCAAAGCTTAAGGAAATGGATGAACAAAATTGCTATATTCCCCCCTTCAGATTTTGTTCTGTGCCTCTAGTTATGTTTTGGAAGATATACATCTTTTATCAGTGCTAGGGTATTCTAGCAAAGTAATTTTGGCAGTAATTAACATACTTTTCTTTCTCTTCTTCCCTCCATTCCCCTGTCCATGTTTTCCCTCCCTCCCTCCCCTTTCCTTTTGTATTGAAAAAAAGTCACATGTAGCCAATACTGATCTCAACTTGCTATGTTGACAAAGCTGGCTTTGCACTTGTGATGCTCATGTCTCCAACTCCAAAGTACTAGGGTTATAGCCATGTTCCATCATGTCCAAGAATATTTTCTATCATTTTTAGGATTGTATTATCTGTACCATTCTGCCTTTTCTTTTTCTTTTTTCTTTTTTTTTTTTTTTTGGTTTTCAATACAACAAATACTGTAACAACCAAATCATATTTCAGAAAGCATATCTGATCATTAACAAAAACCTTATAATTTAGAGGCATCTTTAAATATCACAAAATTTGCAGAGCAATGATACTTTTGCTGATCATATCCCTAAAAAAACCTCTGACTAATGCAATAGGTTCAAAATTTTTATATGTGAAAATAAGTAAACTTTCTTTAAATCTCATTAAGTAAAGTTTTACAGGATAAGGCACTCTCTCAGTCTGCATGACCTTGCTTCCAGCCCAAGCTTCTGTAATAACTAATATTAGCATCAGCATGTCACTGCAATAAATGAAAAGAATAACCTCATAGAGAGTGCAAGGTATTGCTCTTCATTTTTTTTAAGTCATTACAAATCAGTTTGCTATTTTAACAGAAAACAATGTATTAGGCTTTCATCCAAGGCCTATGGGCTGTCATCACTTTCAGGTATGTGCTCTGTGAAGAAGACATTAAATCTAAGTAGAAAGTGGTTAGTTACTTCCATAATAGTTGTGCCACTATGGCACCAGTAGGCATATGGTAGAGATACATAGCTTGCCAGGCCAGTTTGTTGTATCACACAGGATTTATAGCTCAGTAAGATTCATGCTATTTTTTCTTCAGGCAGCTTGCATAGCACCTCCCAGAACTATGAATACTAGAACAGTAGGAGGAGTCATTGAACCGGACCAAGGTTGATTATGCTCCTGTTATTCTAATTGTTTATTTAGGTAGTTCTTCAGCAATTGAATCTTACTATGAAGTTCTAATGGATAACCAAGATTAGGGACAAAGGCCAGTACTTTTAGGGTCTAATGGGGTGGAGATCAACAGTTTCACCAATTCCTGGGATTGGGCTTTTTATTGTTTTGCAGTTAGTAAAGGGGCAGTGTCTCCGGGTTACAGGCAACTAACTCCTTTTTCATCTCGTTATTAATAATGTAATATAATTTAAGTAGTTTTCTATAGTGGCATTTTGACACATGGCTTTTTGCTAAAGTGTCATTGCAGACGAGGGGACAAAAATGTGTAAGAGCTTAAGGCATTGGAGGACCATAAGTTAATAGAGTTATCCAGAAATTTGGTCACTTATACTAATTCACAGCAATGCTGGCAGCATGGAAAAGTCACATATAAGCTCAAACCAGAGAAAATACCATCATAGATTTGGAGAAGGTAAGAAATGCCAACCCTATCTGAAGAACTACTGGCACTGAGGGGACTGCTGCAAAGGGACCATTTAGTCTCATTAAAGGGTGAGACTCTTAGTAAGGCTGACAAAGCTCCCCAAAATGAACCTAAACAGAAGGGGCACTTGAGATTATTGAGAACAAACCTTTTCTCCGTCTCTCTCTCTCTCTCTCGCCTCTCTCCTCATCTCGTCTCTCTCTCTCTATCATTTTTAGATATGACACTATATATATATGTCTATCTATTGGTGGCTGGTTAGCCAGGCGGTACAGCGGTCCCATCTGGGCGGGGATCAAAATTTGATCACAATATATTTTATGAAATTCTCAAATAATTCCCTAAATATTTTTAATTTATTTTTCTTTCTGTATGGATGCTTTGTGTTTTCATACATCATTTCTCCATTCAGTTCAGGAATATTACCCTTTCCCTTCCCCCCCCCCCCCCCCACCCATCCCAGATCAATGCATTCTGCCATCCTGCCCTGGCATCGTTTCTTCTCCAGTTTTTTTTGTTCGTCCCATTTGTTTAGGCAATACGTGGTAATACCTATAGTGACAGAAGCATCCTTCATGCAAAACCGATTTGCAAGCAGCTGTGTGCCAAACCCACACAGTCCCTTGGTCTCACCATCCAGCGGGGGGGGGGCACATATGTTCAATCAAGTTGACCAAAAGAGTGTCCAGGGCCACATTGCTGTAGTTTTCCAAATCACCAATTCACCCCAACTGGTACGGATTGAATACCTAATATATCTAATCGCTTGCGTCATAGTAAGATCGAAAGTTTTCCTGAACAGACCTGTCAGCCCATGAAAGAAAACAGCCAGAGTCCAAGACAACAGCCCAGAGAAAGTAGCTGTTTTGCTTCTCACCCCCTGTTCCCCTTTTCTAAGCCTAGGGTAGATCTGCGGAGAGGGAGCGTGGTAGAATGTAAGGGCTGTGATTGGGTGTCCCGCTCCCAACCCTCCCACCCTTTCGCCCAATTCAACCATTTCAGCCAGTTTTCTGTGCAGTCTTTCTGTTGTTTGTTCTTTTACTATGCATCCCTCTCCATGAGAAATATTTTATATCTGGGTATGGGCACTAGCATTCACAGAATGAGGGACACATTTGTCATTTTTTTTTTCTGGGACTGTGTTACTCCCACAACATAATGTTTTCTAACTCCATCAATTTACTTGCAAGTTCATGATGTTGTCCCTCTTTATCACAGCATAGAACTCCATTGTATACATGTAACCACGTTTTCTCTATCCCTCGTCAGTTGAGGGACACCTGGGCTGGTTCCAGCTTTTTGCGATTGTGAACAGAGCTGCAATAAACAGAGTTGTGTGTGTATATCTTTGCAGTAAGATGAGGCTTGTGGGTATAGACCCAGGAGTGGTATGACTGGGTCAAATGGCAGGCTCATTTCGAGTCTCCTAAGGGTTCCTCCACACACTGCTTTCCATAGGGCTGTACAAGTTTACATTCCACCAGCACGGATTAGGTGTTCCCCATTTCCCCACAACCTCTCCAGCACTTTTTTTTTTTTTTTTTTTTTTTTTTTCTTGATCCTAGGCAGTATTATTGATATCTCAAAGTGGTTTTTTAATTTGCGTTTTCCTTAATTATTAGCGATGTTAAACACTTCTTGAGATGTTTCCCCGCCTCTCTAATTCCTCCTTGTGAAGTCTCTATTCAGACCTTTGCTTCCATCTTGTTGAGTGATTCATTTTGTTTTTCTCTTCTTTTGTTTTTTGAGTAGCTTGTATACTCCTGGAAATTAATGCTTTGTTCAGATGTTCCTGCAGTGAAGGTTCCCTCCAACTCTATGGGTTTTATCTTCACTTCACTAATTGTTCCTTTTGGATGTACAAGAAACCTTTTGATTTATGGAAGTCCCATTTGGTCCAATTGTGTCGATCTTATTGTTTTCAGTCGTTGTGGCAATCTGCTTCTGATTTTAGGAAGAGTTTTCCTAATGCCTAGTCGTTGTAAGTCTGGCTGCCAAGTTGGTCTAAATTTTTCTCTCTTAACACCATCCAGAGTTTGGGGTTTTTCAGTGTTTTGGGGTCTTTGATCCATCTGGAGGTTGCCTTTTGTACAGGGTGAGAGGCAGGGGTTAATTTCAATTAAATATGAATATTTCATTCTTATCATTCTTGCTTCTTCTCTTCAAGGGGGGATATTATTGGATCCAGTTTTTGCACAACATTGCCAACAAGACAACCACTTACGGAAGAATGCTGGTCTTTCATCCCCCACCAATTATGTTCTCATCACCACCAGCTGTCTTTCATTATCCACCATTGTCCTTCTCCCTGGCGTCAGCATGATGTCCTTCTTCTTGGTTCTATGGTCCTTCTTTTCCTTCTCTTCTTGTTTCTTTCTTGGGTCGTCTGGGTTGGCCCCCCTTGGTCAAAAATGAGGTGGCTAAAATAGTATGAGCTCAGGTTTTGATCTTCAGGGTTTTTGAGTCCATGGGTCAACTGGGTCTCTTTTTTTGTACCATACCAGGCTTTTTTTTTGCTAGTATATATAGACCGGTAAGTATGGTTTGATGGCGGGTAAGAAAAAGGGGTAAAAATAAATAAAAAAAAGATAGAAAAAAAAAGAAAAGCGATCCCCCCTGTATTGCTCTTTTCACTCAGGTTTGCTTTTGGCTATTTCGGGGTCTTTTTTTTTTCCAAATGAAGTTGAGGATTTTTTTCCAAACCTGTGAAGAAATTCTTGGGGATTTTGATTGGATTGCATTAAATCTGTACACTAGTTTGCACTAGTTTGGGTAGGATGGACATTTTTACTATATTTAGTTTCCCAATCCACAAGCATGGAGGTTTGTCCCATCTTCTGATGTCTCCTCAATTTCCTTTTTCATCGGTTTAATTAAAGTGTTGTTGTAAAGATCCTTTGTGTCTTTGGTTAGGTTTGTTCCTAGGTATTTGATTGGTTTTGAGGCTATTGTGAGTGGGAAGATCCTCCTTGTAGTCTTCTTCAGTTGCTTTGTTGTTGATGTAAAGAAAGGCGACTGATTTTTTCTTTTTCTTTGCTAGATTTATTTGTATCATGGCACTGTACCGCAGCTCTAATCGTTTCTTTGTAGAGGTTTTCTGGTGGAGTTCTTAGCAGTCCCCTTTTAGTAGACAACATATCATCAGCAAAAAAAGGGATAGTTTTTGACTGCCTCTTTTCCAATTAAAGAAACTCCTTTAATGTCCTTTTCTCTTTTTGCCTTATTGCCCTACAAAGGGTTTCAAGCACATATTGAGAAGGAGTGAGGTACCAGGGGGCAGCCGTGCCGAGTTCCTACATTTAAGGGGAACGCCTTCTGTCGTTTCCCCATTTAGATGATATTGGCTGTTGTTTTCCTGTATATGGCTTGGATTACATTGAAGAAGGAAACACTCCAGTCCAATTCCCTCTAGGACTTTTTTAAACATGAAACATGCTGGTTTTTGTCAAAGGCTTTCTCCTGGTCAATGGAGATGATGGTGTGATTCTTTTCTTTCAGTCCATTTATATGTTTTTGATATATGTATTATTGATTTTCATATGTTAACCAGCCTGCAATCTCTGGTATGAATCCAATCTTGGTCATGGTGGATGATTTTCTTGATGTGAGTCGGTATGCGATTTCCAGTATCCTGTTAGAATTTTGGCATCTGTGTTCATTAGGGAGATGGGTCTATTAGTTCTCCTTTTGGGTTGTATATTTTTAACCGGAGTTTTGGTAATAGCATGATGCTGGCTTCCATAGAAGGAATCTGGGAGTACTCACTCCTTGTGTATCCTTCTAAACAATTGTGAGTAGTATGGTTGTAGGTCTTTTTGAATATTTTATAGAATTCTGTTCTGTTCTGTTCCCGACGTTGGAAAAAAACCATACGGGGCCGGGCTTTTTATTTTTGTTGGGAGGCTACTTATTACATCTTCAATTTACTTCCTGTATTTTGGTTTTTTTTAGGCTGTGGATTTCTTCTTGGTTGAGCTTTTGGTGATTCCCAAGATTTTCAGAAGATATTCATGATCCATTTCTTCTAGGTTTTCAAACATTAGTAGAGTATAAGTTTTTTGAAAGTATTCCCCTATGTTTGTCTCCGATCTTTTTCCGTTGTCTGCTGTGAGATTTCCCCTTTCATCACACGAGTCTGTTGATTGGGAGTTGTTCCCTCTTTCTTTTTGTTAACTGGGCTGAGAGTTTCTGGTCTAGTCTTGTTTATTTCTCTCGAAACCACTTTTGGATTCATTGATTTTTTTGTATAAGTTTCCTTGTTTCCTATTTCCATTGATCTCTGCTCTGATTTTTGTTATTTTTTCTTCTTGTCTGCTTGCTCCGGTTTAGAGGGAGGGTTCATTGTGTGTTGTCGCTCCAAGTATTGTTTAGCTGCAGGGGCAGTGTTTAGATCATTTTCACTGTACTCGTTCTGTTTTTTAATTTAATGTAGGAACTTAAGAGCTATAAATTTCCGTCCCTCTTAGGACTGCTTTAAAAGTAAGAAGGTGTCCCATAGAATTTTTGCTGTGTTGCTTACATGTGTCCATTCAGTGCCAGGAATGTTTTTATCTTTATTTCTGTTCTTGTATTATCTTATTTCTTCTTATTTCTTTTCCTTCCTTGAAACATTCATTATTCAGGAGAGTATTGTGGGTAGTCTCCATTGTTCTTGTAGGTTGTAGGGTTTATCCCTGTGTTGATATTGAGATTTATTGAACTGGGTGGGTCTGTAGAATGCAGGGAGAATTCTTTCAATCTTTTAAATTTGTTAGATTTGTTCTGTGTCTCAGTATGTGGTCTATGTTGGAGAATGTTCCATGAGGTGCTGAGCACAAAGTGTATTCTCTGGTGTTTGTTTGGCTGAATATTCGGTAAAGGTCTTTGAGGTCATTTGGTGTATTTGCGTCATTTCAGTTCAGAGTCTCTCTGTTTATTTTTTTTTTCTTTGTTTATTTTTTGTCAAGTTGATTTATCTAAGGGGTTCAGTGGGGTGTTTAAGTCCCCTACTATTAGTGATACTCTGCTTTCTCTTCAGATCCTATAAATCTTTCGCCTTTTATGAAAAAAAACCATAAAAATTTTAAAAAGAACGTTCTCTCTCTTAATTGTTTTCTTAATTTTATTATTTATTTTGTTTGTGTAATGAGTGTACTACTGTCTACATGTAGGTCTGTGCACGCCATGGCGTGCAATGCCACGGAGGTCAGCGAGGTTACGCGGGAACCCATGTCGTCAATGCCACGGAGGTCATAAGAAGGAGGTCCTCAGATTCCCTCCCCTGGAACCTGGAGTTCTCCTGGAATTTTGGAGTTTCAGACGGATTATTGTTGGCCACCATGGGGTGCTGGGGATCGAATTCCGGGGTCCTCTGCAAGAGCAGATATCGGTGCGCTTAAAAACCGCTAGGCTCTCTCGCCAGCCCTCTCCTCTCTCCGCCCCCTCTCTCTCTCCACGCCTCGTCTCCAGCCCCCCAAAAAGAAACAAATAAGGAAAAAAGAGCTATTCCAGACCTCTTTTTTGTTAGAATTGTAGAAAAGGAGTGAAAGAACAATCACTCATGTCTTTAAATAAAAATCTCTCTGCCATTGAGTTTAATGGATGAGTCCCATTTGTCCATTCTGAATCACCTGATGCGCAGCTCAAAGAACCTAAAAGGAATTATTTAGGGATTCCCATTTACTCACTAACCTGAAGATGAATGCTCCAAGGGTTTGTAAATTAGTATTTAAATAAGGAAATAATGGGTATGTTTTTTTTGTAAGTGGGTTTTTTGTGACGTATTATTGTTTAGATGACAGTGGGTGTCACAACCTTATAAGAATCCACGCAGCGTGGCCTGAGAGGGCTTGTGTGTCATCCACATAGGCACCAAGACCGGCCGTGAACTACCAGCACGGAGTCTAGACGCTCATGTCCGTCTGCCTCCCAAGTGCTGGGATTAAAGGGGCATGTATCAACCAGTCCAGCAATAAAGGCAGTTTTTTTAGCCTCCATGTGGGTGCTGGGAACTGAACAACTGATGCTCTGACAAGCAGTCAGTGCTCTTTACGCTGAGCCATTTCTCAGCCCTAAATTAATGGATAGTAGCTAATGATTTTTGAAATACAATACTTGTCGATAGAACATGGGATTTTTACTAATGTGGAACAAACACAGTGGCAGCATATTTGTTGGTTTTCATCTGAGGGGATTAGGTAATGAGGTCAGACCTGTAACATCTGCCATTTCTGTTCACAGCTCTCATCTTATGATGTGAGGCCACATGGATCTTTTCAATGGAAGGGTGCAGACATTAGTTGCACACTCATCTGAATGTATTATAGATATGGTGAGAGTGGGGACTATAGCTTTCTTAGTAGATACAGAATCTTTGGGAGCTGAATCAATATCTGCATGACATCTGTCTCATCCCATCCAAACATTTCCATTAGACTCAAGACTCCAAAACTCTTCAGTGCTATTTTATGAATATAATGGGGAAACAAGGAACAAGATAGATGTCAAAAATCTCTGTACCTTGCCCTCCCACAGTAGCCATGTTGGGTAGACCCCTCCCTGGGTTTTTTTTTCTCCTAGTCTCCTGGACATACTTCGTGTGGCTGGGTTTATTAGAAGCACTATCACCCACTTTCCATTGAATGACACTTCAGGGATGCCTTCTGTTAACCAGCAGAAACCATGTTTTGTAATTTTCTGCCATAGAATCATAAACTGATTTGAAGCAATATTTGGGCAGATGTTCCTCAATGTACAATAGGACTATATTCTGATAAACCCACTGTAAATTATAAATACACAAAGTAAAAGTTTCAAATATACATAACCTACTGCATATTCTACCTTAGCAAGACAGCGGACCTATAGGGTGTCAGTTGTTTCCTCTCAAGATCAATCGGATGACTGGCAGCAGTGTCTTCTTGCCACTGTCTGTCATTGTGAGAGATTAGGCCACATGTTGCCAAGCCAGGAAAAGATTGAAATATGAAGACAAAGCTGTTGTGGTAGTACATATCTGCAGGCCTAGCCACTTGAGACCAATGTGAATAAGCTAATAGAGGCCTCAACTTGAAAATAAGCAAAAATAGAAAGGAAAAAGAGAAAAAGAATCAAGGATGGTTTCTACTAAATAATATCAGGTTTGTCCATCTTCGAATAAAAATATTAATTCAAATTATCCTAAAATGGTAGTCTCTTAAAATATTTTCTGTATTTTTATTTTATGTGTATTGTCTGCATGTGTGTATGTTAGTGCCAATTACCCAGTTGTTTGTGCACCCGTATTGTGAGGTCAGAAAAGGGTGCTAGATGCCCCTGGAACTTCAGTTATGGATGTTGTTAGCCCGCCCATGCAGATTCTAGATATTGAACTCAGGGCCTTGGCAATAGTAGCTAGTGCTTTAGTAACTGTTAGGCCTTCTCTCCAGCCCTCAAACATGGGACTGTCCTTAAAATCTTAAGTTCTTCACATTCATTCTCACTATCATTAATTGCTGAATCCTTTTGAAATCTACATACTTTGCAATGTTTTATGCATGGTGTACCGGTCTCATGTGTGTACTGTTATATGTGAATTTTCCTGCATGACATCACAAGATGTTGAGATAAGCTTTAAATGATTCTAGGCACAGTTCAATATATAGTTGGTTCAGTATATGCTTTGCTATGAAAAGAATTTGGAGTGTGCTGCCTACTTTAGCATATATCTTATGAAATCTCATGTGTGGCTATTAAACCATTGTGCTTCAAAATACATATAAACCCAGGAGTCTGTCAAACACTTGTTATTTTAGGCCATGAAGGACTAGGCTCTAGGCTTCTTCTCTGAGAATGGCATCCCAGGATACAACAGGGCCACACCATTTTTAGCCTTTGAGCTTAGATTCTATGTCTGCCAACAATGCCACTGCTCTTTAGAACTGAGGAACTTTAAGTGTCATTTCAAATCTCTGCTTTATTGTACACCATTTACCGGGATAAAAAAAAGAAAAAAAAAAAAACTACTTGTAAAAAAGTTATACCTCAAACTATAATTAGACTTTACTTTCCATAATTGAGCAACTAAAATCTTTAATAATTAAAATAGCCTATGTGGTTTCATGCAGGTTATCCATTGAGTTGTATTCCCCTAGAAGGTTTCATGTCAGTCTCCCGTTGTTAGGGAAAATTTCTCTTTGTAGTTTTGTGAAACCATACTTTGATCAGTATTTATTAAGATCATACACACCAAAGTAGGATTTAAACATCTCAGGACATTCTTGCCTGGTGAAATTCTGAAGATATCTAGTATTAATTATTTATTTGGACTAATATGATAGTGTGTGGCATAAAAGTTAAGTTCTCAAGTAGGGATACACTGGAGAAACATGAGCTCTTAATGAAAATCACTTGTTCATGCAAAGGCTACCCAGTTTTGTTCCCCTGGACATTTTGATTCAGGATGGGAACATACAAAACATCCCCTTTTGTTTTAAGAAATAACTCACCCATGAAGCTCTCTGCCCTCAAAGACACCTGTTCATTACTGATCTGGAATATACCTTAACTTACCCAGGGATACATTTACATCTGAAATATCTGATTTATCAGGTATAACTTGTCAATTGGACTGTTAAAAATGTATTTTTCCAGGCTGAGAGATGGCTCCGTGATTAAGAGGCACTGGCAGTTCTTGCTGAAGACCTAGGTTTCAATCCCGCACCCACACGGTGGTTAACAGCCATACACAATTCCAGTTCCAGGAAACCTGATTCCCTCTTCTGTCCTCTTCTTCTTCCACAGAGGTTGCATGACACGTTGGCACTAATATAGATGATGGCAGTACACTTATACACATGCGTCTCTCTAAAGTATGTTTCCTCTTATTTTCTGCATATTGGCCAATTAGTTATTTTTTAATTCTTTTGGTATACTCAGGTCTCAAACTCGCTCTTTCTTATGGACTGCTCTCTGTCTACATGTGTATATTGATTCTGAATGTTTATTGTATAAAGCAAACTCTTGCATGAATATCATCCTCCAGGTGTGGGTCCAGATGCCTCAAGACTAGGAAAACTGTTCTGTAACCATTTGCCCTGAGACCATCTTCTCAATTAGTACATTATTGTGTGGGAAAAATTCTGCCTATATAAATGAGAGAAAATAGAGGTTTTTATACAGAGATTGCTATAACAAGTGAGTTAGCCACCATGATTTGTGTTTTGGCAGAGAGTCAAAGGCAGGCGCTGATGGGAAATGCTTGAAGTTGGGATAAAAGGGAAGTTTCATATGTGCCTTAGAAAATGTTTGCACAGGGAAACTCAAAGCAAGCTAATTAGATTAAAGAGCCTATTTTATTGGTTAGGGATACATATTTGGATTTCTCTAGTTGGTGGTAAAAGGGAAGAGGGGACAAAAATTTGGGAAGTATTCAGATATTTACCAAGTCCTAGACAATTTGGGCTGATTATTATAAGGGTTGTTGTTAGCCAGACTTTTTATTGCTGTTCGGAAGTTGCCTGAAAGAACAACTTATAGAAAGAAAGAGGTAGTTTGGCTCAAGGATTTCAGTACATGTTGGCCGTCTCGCATTGCGTGGGTCAATGTGAAGCACAAGAGATCTTGGTAGGAAGAGCTTGTGATGAAACAAAGGTTAATCACCTCATGGCAGAAGAGAGAGAGAGAGAGAGAGAGAGAGATATAGAGAGAAGAGGAAGAGAGAGAGAGAGAGAGACACTGAGGACAAAGTTTCATTTCTTGTTTGTTTCTCTTTTTCTGCCCTTTTTCTTTACAGTTTTATGGCATGATATTTTATATTAATATAATTTCTTTGAGAAATCTACCTCTATCCTCTCTAAAATTTTCTGTTCTTATCTCCCCCCCCCATTTCCCTCCTAACTTCAGGTGCTCCTTTCTTTGCTTTTTATTGATTTGTTTTTGTGTATTCATAAAAAACAAAAAAAAAAAAATGTTTGTTTAACATCTCAATCATGTTTAATCATCTTTATACCCTTCTCCACTGGCACATTCCCACACAGCCTCCCCAGTGGAATCCATACATTTCTTTTCATTTGTGTTAAGGGATGTTTTGCCAAATTAGTGTCCCCAAGACGTGTCCCCATTGCAATTTCATCCACTGAACTCTATCAGCCTATACTCAATTAAGAAGGACCACTCTTCCGCACCAAATGGTAATCAATGCCAATATTTACTCCAACAAGATTGGGATATCCCTGCATATTTCCCGCCCAGGTCCATGCTGGGATTTGTCTGATTGAGCTTGTAGGGGCTTTGTATATGCTGAGCAACCATTAATGTGGTTCATAGAAGAGGTCCCAGGTTTCTTGTAGGATTCTATTTCCATATGATGTTTGTTGCGCATCACCTCCCTGGCTGCTTAAATCTTTCTACCCCTTCCTTCTAAAAAGTCCCTGAGCCTTGGTTGAGTGAGCTTAATATAGGAGACCTGATCATTGAGACCCACACTTTGGAAGAATCCTAATCTCCACTGTTTGGCCATTTATGACCTGTTGAGTTCCTGGCCCCTTGTTACAGGAGGTGAAACTTCCTTAATAGAGTTAAGAGATCTAGTTAACATCCTCTTGGCGCTTGTTCTATGGTGGCGGGATGAACCTTAGCTGTTAGATGTTGCTATTTGTAGATGTGCACTGTTAGGCTTATGCAATTCACAGAACGATGTCTGTGTGTGTGACCAGTTATGGTACTCTGCAGTATTCTTCATCTACAGTCAAGAATAAGCTTCTGTTTGGAGTAACATGCTCCTTTAAGGGAGATTCTAAGTCAGCTCCCTGCTAAGGCAGGCTGCTTGCCAACAGTTTTGGCCTCCCTGACGAGGTAAGCTGGCAGCTCAGCACAGGTGCCAAATGCTAACTTTCATAGCCCAACCTGATGACCACTGTCTCTCTCAGGTCTTTAGCCCAGAATGGCTGAACCCCACCCCGTCGGGCAGTGCTATCCCCCTGCCTTTAGCGAGTGGTAATTATGATGGGATTCTGTTTGGGCAGAAGCACTTGAGGGAGTCACAAGCACCTGCCAGCCTGGACTCACTTGCTGCTCTCCTGCTTGCCTTTGAAAAACCGACGCCTGCGTGGCCAACTGTCTTTGATGTCTGTTGGGCAAATGCATTGATCACATTCAGTAGTGAGTCTGCGAGTATATGTGATACACATCCCGTTTTTCCCCAACCCCCACAAGGTTCCTGGTGGTCATAAAAACCCCATGATTACAAGCATTAAACGCAAGTTATTTCCCTCTGTGGAATTGCTCCGGCCTGCCTCTCTGAGTCATGTCACCTTGCGTTTATATATCTTTTTAAACCTATTTCCCTTTATCTTTCACCGTGGCGGCATTGCTTCCTATCCCCCCCCTTCCCTACCAGGATTTAGACTTGGTTCTTAACCAGCTGGGCTGGAATCTGTCTCAATCCCATGGGGCTTTTGCAAGCCAAATGTGAACCGGGGTCCTGGTCCAGAGAGGAAGAAGACCTTGTGGAAGGCTACTACAGTAACTCTCCAGACAAACCGGATACATTTTTTCAACTTAGTAAGAAGTCAAACATAGTCTAGTGATGTTGGAAAGTGGTGGCACATGCTTTCTAATTCCCAGCAATCGAGAAGGAGGCAAAGGCAGAGGGCAGATTTATGTGAATTTCAAAGGCAGACTGGTGCTACAGAGGTGGTCCAGGCCAGCTGGGGCTACAGGGAGATCCTGTCTCATAAAAGACCAAAAAAAAGTTGAGTCTAAGGGATGTGACAGCTATTGAGAATTGAACTAAACTCAATACATGACCTCTCCATCACAGTGTATTTTAGGTGTGTTTCCAGTGGCCATACATGGAGTTCCTCCCCTTGAGTGGGCTTTATAATCCAATTAGTTAGCCTAAATTGTATGTCCCCAAGATAAAAATACCATTTACGCCACCAATGCCATAAATAGCTATGCTGGATATTCGAAATGGGGATATTTGTTTTCAAAAGCTGGTGTTGCGACTATCATTGTGTTTCCCCCTTGCACTTGCATACGTGCTCTCCAAGCCTGTAGAGTATACTAGCCTTCAGAAAGGAGTGGCTGTCCAGATCGTGTTCCAGCTACAGTGATGCTATCAATCTGCGTCCCTGAACTGATGTCCTTGCACTTCATTCGTATAGCCGGTCTTATTTCAGTGTTTTTGGGAGGTCGAGTTCAGTGAGTCAATCGAGGGACTATTATGGTGCGCAATAGACAACTGGTAATTTGGGGAGTCTCTTGGACTACCCCAGCCAACAATTCAAAGGAAGCTTTCTACTGTCTGGCCATGTGTTCTTGTTATGTTAGTCCTTTCAGCTCTGCATTGTAACTAATATGTGTAATTTGTTGTTAGGTTAGTAGACTAATATGATTCTCTAACAAAGTCCTTTATCTACATCTACCTCCTCTGATCTCTCAAGTTTTGACTACGTAGTAGACATTAGTTATACTAATCCTCTCTGCCCTCATCACCTGTCTAACCCCTTCCTCCATTACTTAGTCCCATTTAAAGTGGGGGGGGGGGGGTCCCCATTTATCATGCCCTGCGATAATACACATCCTCGTAAGATCCTACCTCTCTGAGCTCCTTTTTCCCTTTATCCCCATATACTTCCTTCTAAACTCTCCCTCGTCCCCCCCATTTAAATACCCTGGTTTTAGACCATTTTCCTAACCCTTAGTTAAACCTATCTCCTTACTAGTCTTTCTTCTTTTGGTTTCTCTCTTTCCCTTTACCATATTTCTTGGGGCCATTCCCATTTTCCTGGTTCCTGTAACTTACATCAAGCTGAAAAGTCATATGACTCATAAATAAGGATTTGCTCAGCTACTATCATACAAACAGATCTGGAGGAGAAAGCATAACTCAGAAAACGAAGGAGGATATGTATCTTGTTTAAACCATTTTATTTGAAGGTTTGATATTTTGGAAAGAAGAGTTTTAAATGAGCACTTATAGAGTGGCATCATTCACAAAAAGTAAATGAATATTCCTTTTTCCTCTGTTCAAATCTTATGGCAGACCAGATCTTCATGAGATTATTCCTTCCAGTGACCCTTTTGAAAACCCCACAGGTGGGATCAAATGCACAATGCTAATGATATTATAATGAGGCTTGGGTCTTTTGAGGATGCATATGTTTTATAGAGTGTAATGTGTCCGGGGGGGGGGGGGATGTCTAAGGATATCCACCCTGCTTCTGATATGGCAGGAAATAATTGGCTAGCCTTTCAAGGATGTTTAACCCATAAAAGGGGCATTAAGTTTTTTGTGTTATTTAAACTTTTTTCCATAAGTCTATCATACATCATTTCTCAATTGAATCTAGAATTGCTTCCCCCATGCCCCCACCCCACCCGAGTCCCTTGCACTCTGCCATACAGGTCCTGTATCGTTTTTGTTTTGTTTTTGTCTTTTCGAGGACAGGGTATTCCCGGTAGCCCCAGCTGTCCTGGAACTCACTCTGTAGACCAGGTTGCCCTTGAACTCACAAAGATCTGCCTGACCGTCTGCTGCTCCAAGTGCTAGGAATTAAAGGGTGCACCACCACGCCCTGGCCCAGTGTAACCTGTATCTTTTTCCCTGAGTTTTCCAGAGGTTTTTTCAGTTCTTTTTTTTGATGTTCTCTCCAACATGTGATTGCATATAGTGATAATATAGTGCATATAGTTAGGTACATAGTTCATATGTATATACAACATCTATCATACATATATAACATACAGTCAACATACAATATCATTCTTGAATTAGAAGAGGATTTTTTTTCCATAAATACGTCATGTACATGTTTTCCTTAATGTAGGAATGTGCGTCAAAGGTTTCCTCCTTGGCAATCCCAAACAACACACCATCAATCCTGCACTATTTGCTCTGGATTGGGTCATGTGTCCTTCTCCATCCCGGGTCCCACAAATATGAAGTCCGAGTACAAAGCACGCATCCTGTCTCATTTCCCTGCGCGCTGGCCCCATGAATACAGCCCCATGTAGTCCAACTAGTGGGGCAGTCTATATTCTGAGCGATGGCTGGACATCCCTTAGCGGTTTAGTCTACAGCTGGTATCTCAGTTAGTCCCCAACATACTTGGCATTGAAGGTTTGGAAGATCACATCTGCCTGCGGAGACATAGTCTCAATCCATATTGGAAGGTAGAAAAGCTGTGCGCATTCTTTGAGGAGTGACAAAAGTGGTGGCAGCCACAGGGATTAGATGCATTTCTCATAACAAGGAAGGAAACAGGCCAAACAACAGTACTCTCTCTTTTCTACTTTTTTGTTCTTGTTGACTATTACATCAAATGTCTGCATTCTTTCTAGAGGTCTTACTGATTTAGTGGACTGCCGCATGTTTGTTGATTAACGCAAAGCACACTTTCCGTACTATTACCCGATATTTATTGATTTCTTCTAGCACTAGTTTTAGAGGAAACCAACGCCAGCGTTCACTCTCGAATAGAGCCAAGGTTTTTGTTGTCAAGCATTGCGATCGGCAGAAGAGTTCTGTTTGGGGGGGTAGAGAAAAGGCGCCTTGCCCATTTTCAGTATCAGTTACCAGTTCCATCCACTCGAAGAAGAAAGCAAAATAGTACCTGGTCCTCTAGACCAGGCATTCCTTTTTTGAGTAAGGCATGAGGTAGACTTCTACCTCTTAATAGTACCGCTGGGACACTGGCTGAATGTCTCATAGTCGGCTCTCCAATGACTCCTGAACAGACGAAATGGTGGCCACATTTGCAGGAACATTTCAAGAGAGAAAGGGCATTTTAAAATGATCATTTGATAAAACTGTTTCTTGATCACCCTATCTCTAGTTATGATCCTTATCAGGACACACCCAGTGACCTATTTCCAACTAAGCCCGGCCTTCCACTGTCTCCCTATGGTTATTCAGATTTTGAATCCAGCAATGGAGTAATCCAGTGATGAAGGTGTTGCCTTCATGATCCAGTCATTTCTCCAAAGTAGCTCTGAACACTGTTAGTGTCAAAGAGCAAGCAAGCCATCAGTTCATGAACTTTTGAAGAGGACACTTGGTAGAAAAGCATTAATGTGGACAAAGCTGTCAGACAACATATGTGTGACTTGGAGCTATCAGGCTAGCTTTCTGAGCTGGTTCTTTGTAGATTATGCATTGATTTCCTGGGCTGATTGCAGCTGTTTGTTTGTCACAGTTCTGTATTCATGTATCTGGTCATTGTCCTTTTATATGCTAACTCCTTCAGTTGAGAAACACAACACTTCATCTTTTAGGAATTGATCTGATAAGTGGAGCTTTTCATATGCCTTGCATATGCTTTTGGAAACAGTTCTTTTGATAAATGCTGGAGTGGATGCCTGTTTTGCTAAGATCTTGCTACAATTTGAGAAGAATTGGTTTTACATGAAGGATGCTTGTACTCATGGATTATCACTTATAGCTAAAAAATGAAAAAAAAACTGAGAGAAATATGCAGGACAGTTATGGCAGAATGCATGATCTCGGTTGGGGTGGGGGTGGGGGGGAAGGGAAAGGGAAATATGCCTGAACTGAATTGGAAAATGATGTATGAAATGCACAAAGCATCAATAAAAAAATGTTAAAAAAATAAAATAAAAGTTTTATTTAATGGTTAACCCTATTGACTCATCATTACACCCAGCTAATTGGGACCCACCGTGCCTCCACTATCAGTTTCTCTATGGCAGTTTGTAGTTTCTCAAAAGCTTTGTCTAGATTGTCATTTATGATGATCAAATCATAGTAGTGGTTGTACGCTCTCTGAATCCGTGCACTTATGTCCACTGTTTTCTTCAAGTCCCAGTCGGTCAAAAGTTTGGTGGTGATTCCAGCATCCAACACAGCCCTCTGCATGGCGCACAGTGTCTCTAGCTCTGGAGCAGCAATAAAAACCATGTACGGCATGAACTCAGATGTCCTCAACACTTTCAGTGCTTGTGGGTTGACATCCAAAATGCAAGTCCGTCCAGTATGGACAACTTCAAGAAGAGTCAGTCTTAGTTCCATAGAGGTTCCCTTCACATTCCGCATGTTCCAAATACTTTCCAGCTTTAATATCTGCTTCCACCTCTGATTGTGACACAAATTTATATGCCTGGCCATCTTTTTCATCATCTCTTGGTTTCCGTGAAGTAAATAGCACTGCCGTTCCAAATATCATAGGATTCAGTGCTATGAACCTGTTCTTCAAGTTTCTTCTGCCCACACCTTGAGCCCCTATCAATACTATTATTTTCTCTGGAAGGGTGGCATTTTTGCCACCTCCTCATATATCTGGATTTCATGATGATCAAATTCTGCATTTCTGGTTGTGAGATACATCATCTTTTTCTTTTTTTGGCTACTTATAGTTCCACAAAAAGGTCCTGAATTGTCCCAGTCTCTTCAAACAAATGCCTTTCTCTTCTCTTCCACGAACTGGCATGGAATGAGACCAGCCTGTTTTACATGGCTGGCCTGCCACCAACTGTGGTCTTCTCTGTTTACAATCTGAAGAATTTCTCCTTTGGAAAATTTCAGTCCTGCTTCTTTGCAGGGTATCAGGTTATCATTGAATGGATTATAATCAAAATGATACTTGACAAATACCTGTTGAGGAATAGTAGTATATAAGTTGGAAAAATTTTTAGGGTGACACTTCCATTAATATTTTTCAGTAATTCTTGTAATTCCTTTGGATTGTTTCCAACCTCATGAGCATTGACTTCTTTAATGATATCTCCCACATGAAGCAGATCTTGTCAATCTATCTGATATCTGAGAGTGGTTTTAATTTGCATTTCCTTAATTATTAATGATGTTAAACACTTTCTAAGATGTTTCTCAGCCATCTTTACTTCCTTACTGGTGAAGTCTCTGTTCAGTTCTTTACTCTGTCTTTTGAGCAGGTCGTTTGTCTTCTTACTTCTTTGTTTTTTGAGTAGTTTAAATATTCTTGATGTCAATGCTCTATCAAATGTATCACTGCTAAAGATTTCCTCCCACTCTGTGGGTTTTCTCTTCACCTCCTTGATTGTTTCTTTCACCGTACAGAAGCTTTTGAGTTTTATGAGGTCCCATTTGTCGATTGTTGACCTTACTTCCTGTGCAGCTGCTGTCTGATTTAGAAAGTCTTTTCCTACACCTATGTCTTGTAGGTTGTTGACAACTTTTTCTTCTATCACCTTCAGGGTTTCAGGCTTCACATTGAGATCTTTGATACACTTGGAGTTTATTTTTGTACAGGGTGAGAGGTAGGGGTTTAATTTTGTTCTTCTACAGATGATGATCCAGTTTTGCCAGCACCATTTGCTGAAGATGATATTCCTCCTCCACTGAGGGTTTTTTGCCCCTTTGTCAAATATGAGGTGGCTGAAATTGTATGAGCTCATGTTTGGATCTTCAGTTTTGTTCCATTGGTCAACTGCTCTGTTTTTGTGCCAGTACCAGGCTGTCTTTATGACTATGGCCCTGTAATATAGTTTGAAGTATGGTAGGGCAATTCCCCCTGTATTGCATTTTTCACTCAGGGTTGCTTTAGATATTTGGGGTCTTTTGTTTTTCCATATGAATTTAACGATTTTTTTTCCAAGTCTGTGAAGTAGCTCATAGGGATTTTGATTGAGATTGCATTGAATCCGTATATCAATTTGGGTAAATTGGACATTTATACTATGTTAATTTACCCAATCTATGAGCATGGTAGGTCTTTCCATCTTTTGATGTCATTTTTGATCTCCTTCTTCAGGGGTTTAAAATTTTTGTTGTAGAGGTCTTTGGTATCTTTGGTTAGGTTTGTTCCCAGGTATCTTATTATTTTTAAGGCTATTATGAATGGGAAGTTCTCCTTATATTCATTCTCCACTTGTTTATTGTTGGTGTAAAGAAAGGCTATTGATTTTTCTAGGTTAATTTTGTAGCCCGACACTTTACTAAAATTCTTAGTCATTTCTACAAATTTTCTGGTGAAGTTTTTAGTATCCCTTAGGTAAACTATCATATCATCTGCAAAAAGGGATAGCTTAACTTCTTTTCCAATTAGTACTCCTTTAATTTCCTTCTCTTGTCTTATTGCCATAGCAAGTGTTTCAAGCACTATGTTGAAGAGGAGTGGTGATAGGGGGCAGCTTTGCTGGGTTCCTGCCTTTAAGGGAAATGCTTCCAATTTTTCTTCATTTAGGATGATGTTGGTAGTGGGTTTGCTATATATAGCTTTGATCATGTTGAGGAATGTTCCTTTCAGTCCTATTCCCTCTAGGACTCTAAACATGAAGGGATACTGGATCTTGTCCAAGGCTTTTTTTTTTGCATCAACTGAGATGATCATGTGTTTTTTTGTCTTTCAGTCCATTTATGTGTTTTATGATATTTATGGATTTATGTATGTTGAAAAATCCCTGCATCTCTGGTATGAATCCAACTTAACCATGATGGATGATCTTTTTGATGTGGGTCTGTATGTGATTTGCAAGTATTTTGCTGAGAATATTTGCATCTATGTTCATTAGTGAGATGAGATTTCTTTTTTGTTTGCATCTTTGCCTGGTTTTGGTATTAGAGCGATACTGGCTTCATAGAGTTTGGGAGAATTCCCTCTGTTTCTATCCTTCTACTCAGTTTGAGTAGCAATGGTTGTAGGACCTATTTAAATGTTTTATAGAATTCTGCAGTGAAACCATCTGGATTGGGGCTTTTTTATGGTTGGGAGGTTTTTAATTACATCTTCAAATTCCTCAAATATTATGGGTCTGTTTAAACTGTCATTCTCATCTTGGTTAAGCTTTCTTGGTTCCCAGGAGTTCAGATATTCATCCATTTCTCTTAGGTTTTCAAATTTAGTGGAGTATAGGTTTTTGAAGTATTCCTATATGATTAACTGGATCTTTTCGTTGTCTGTTGTGATGTTTACCCTTTCATCACAAATACTATTGGAGTTTCTCTCTCTCTCTTTTTGGTTAACTGGGCTAGAGGTCTGTGTATTTTGTTTATTTTTTCAAAGAACCAGCTTTTGGANTTGGTGTGGGCACTTAGGGCTATAAATTTCCCTCTCAAGACTGCTTTTAATGTATCCCACAGGTTTTGTTGTATTGTATTGTCTTTTTCATTCAGTTCCATGAATACTTTTATTTCACTTTTTATTTATTCCCTGACCCATTCATTATTCAGAATTGTTTTGTTTAGTCTCCATGTGTTCTTTTAGCTAGTTGGATTCATTATGGTGTTCATATTGAGCTTTATTGCACTGTGGTTTGATGGAATGCATGGAATAAGTTCTATCATTTTGTATTCATTGAGGTTCATTTCGTGTCCCAGTATGTGGTTGATTTTGGAGAATGTTCCATGAGGTGCTGAGTAGAAAGTATATTCTCTGGTAATTGAGTGGAATATTCTGTAGATGTCTGTGAGGTCCATTTGGTGTATTGTATTGCTCAGTTCTGATGTCTTTCTGTTTACTTTTTGTCCTGTTGATCTATCCAAGGGGTTCAGTGGGGTATTGAAATGTCCCAGTATTAGTGTGTTAAGATTAATCTGTGTCTTGAGGTCCTGCAGAGTTGTGTTTATAAAGTTAGGTGCACCAGAGTTTGGTGCGTAGACATTTAGGATTGTGAAGTCTTCATGGTTAATTGTTCCCTTGACAAGGATGTAATCACCCTCTTTGTCTCTTCTGATTAATTTTACTTTGAGTTCTATTTTGTCTGATATTAGAATAGACACTCCAGCTTGTTTCTTAGTACCATTTTCTTGGAATATTTTTCCATACTTTCATTCTAAGGTGGTGTTTGTCTTTGAGTATGAGATGGGTTTCTTGTAGACAGCATATGGAAGGGTTCAGTTTCCTAATCCATTCTCCCAGTCTATGCCTTTTGATTGGAGAGTTTAGACCATTAGTATTTAATGTTATTATTGAGAGATGTGTGTTGTTTCTTTTTACCTTATTTTTTGTTTGCATTCTTGGTCTAGGTTTATATTTACTTTGTTATAATTTTGTTGCTTTCTCTCTTTAATTGCTTAGGGATAGTTGCTTCTTTCCTCTGTTCTTTGGATTGCTTTGAGGATTTTCTGGAGTGTTGGTTTCTTAGACATGTATTCTTTCATCTTGTTTATGTCTTGAAAGATTTTTCTTTCTCCTTCAACTATAATTGACATTTTTGCTGGATATTGTAGTCTGGGTTGGCATCTAAAGCACAGGGAATACTTTGGTCCACGTTCTTCTAGCTTTCATATTTTGGACTGAAAAGGCAGCTGTGGTTCTGATGGGTTTCCCCTTATATGTAACTTGTTGTTTTTCTTTTGTGGCTTTCAGTATTTTGTCTTTGTTTTGAGCATCTAGCGTTTAAACAATTATATTGTGTGGGGAGTTTCATTTCTGGTCCTGTCTACATGCTTCTTGTATTTGTATGGGATTGTCTCTTTTCAGTTTGGGGAAGTTTTCTTCTATTATCCTGTTGAAGATATGGTTTATTCTGGTGTTCATATTGAACTTTATTGCACTGTGGTTTGAGGGAATGCATGGAATAAGTTCTATCATTTTGTATTTGTATTAGTAGTACATACCTGTAATCTCAAAACTCAGGAGGCTCAAGCAGAAAGATTTTGGGTTCAAGCTTAAACTAGGCTACATACCAAGAACCTATCTCAAAAAAAGGAAAGAAAGAAAAGAAAAGAGATAAAAAAGGCAGATGGGGCAATACCCTACACAATAGTGCTGTCTTGGTATTCCTCTCCCTCCTCTATGCCTATGTTGGGAGATTTGGTCTTTTCATAGTGTCCCTCATTTCCTGGTTGTTCCACTCGTGTTTTTTTTTTAAATTTTTTGTAATCTTTACTTGAGCTTTCTAGTTGCTCCATATTATCCAGTAGGTCTGATATTCTTTTTTTCTGCTTCTTCCATTCTGCTTCTGAGGCTTTTTCCCATCCTTTCCTGGTGGTTGTATGAATGTTCAATATCCTTTTTTATTTCATCCTGCGATTACTTTAGATTTTTCACTTCCCTCTGGAGCCTTTCTTTCTCATCTTGTAGCTCCTTGGTTTGTTTTTTCATTTCAGCCTGGGATCTTTTTAGTGTTTCAACTTCCTTCTGGAGTTTGTGATTTTCTCCCTCTAGGTCCTTCTTGAGTTTTGCAATCTCTCCCCTTATTTCTTTCCACTGTTTGCCATTTTCTCCCTCTAGGTCCTTCTTGAGTTTTTCATTCTCTTCCCTTAGTTCTCTGATTTCTTTGGATGTGTCTACAGTTGTTCTTCTAAGGTTGGTGTCTTGGCTTCTTTCCTCAGAGGTCTTATTGTAGGGATCTTCTGTAGGGTTGGTAGAGTTCGGTGTGGATTCATTATGAACTTTTCCCATGTTGTTTTTTCTTCGTGTCTTTGGCATGAGGATTTGTCTGTTTATTTGTTTCTTTGAATTCTGGGACCTCAATGTTGGCTGCACTGACTATAATCACCAATGCTCTGCCTTTTCTTTCCTCTGCACCAGAGCTCTGCCAGGATTACATGGGTGTAGGGGGAGTGTTGGTTTGGTTGCTACTTTGGCCTGTAAGCCAGTAGGCCCTCAAGGGTCAAGGCAGGTCTGCCTTTACTCACTGGACCTCACTGACTCTGGGTGGGTGTCTGGAGTCCAAGCTGGGAGTTTTGGGGGCTGATGGCATGCCCCCCAAGGACAAGGTGAGTCCGACTTAACTCCCCAGAGCCTTACTGACTCCCAGATAATTTATTTTCAACCCTAAATCTTACACTCAATGGCTCCCCAGCTCTTTTGTGAATACCAAGAATATGAATAGCATCTCCTGGTAACAACTGATTATCAACAGAATTATTCATTTCAGGACTTGATGGAGGTGAATCATAACACTTTGAAGCAACAATATCATGGGCCTCTAGGAGTGACTGGAAGTGAGGCTCCTTTAGTATACCAACAAGTTCTGCCACATTTTCATCCAGTTTAAGAGGAATGATATCTTCAAGAATTTCATTCACTAATTCCAAGTTGTCACCAGCAGCTTCTAATTTTGAATCTTCAAGCCTCTCATGAGGCTTAGCAAGTGATTTTACAATAGGATTCTCCATAATCCTCTTGAGGAAAATTAGGTCTATTTCCTCTGCTCCTGTGGATGAAGGCAGCTCTGTAAGGTTTTCCAAGACTTGCTGCATTGCAGCTCGCACCCCAGCCACCTCCACATTGCTCCCGTGGCTGCCACTCTCTGCTCAGCCTCACAGTGCCATGGACAATGTCTGGCTTGTGGTCAGGCAGGGTGGTGCGCCATCCCTGCCTGCCTCAGCCCCTCCTCTGGCCCTGCTTGCCCCATTCTGCCTTTTTAATCTCTTTTCTTTTCTTTTCTTTTCTTTTCTTTTCTTTTCTTTTCTTTTCTTCTTTCTTTCTTTCTTTCTTTTTTTTTTGAGACAGGGTCTTGGTATGTAGCCTAGTTTAAGCTTGAACCCAAAATATTTCTGCTTGAGCCTCCTGAGTTTTGAGATTACAGGTGTGTACTACTATGTCTTTCTTTCCTTTTGTCCCCTTCTATCTTTTTCTTTCTGTTTTTATTTTTAATTATAAATTAACAAATTATAGTTACATGGTCAAATGTGATGCCATGATATACCAATGCAATGTAGAGAAATTCTGTTGTACTAATTACCGTTAATATCACCTCAAATACTTGTTTTTATCATGTGAGTAGGTGAAAATTGTTCTCTTAATGATTTTGAAATGCACATAAAACACCAAATAGGACCAGAAAAGAAACTCCCCACGCGATATAATTGTTAAAACGCTAGATGCTCAAAACAAAGACAAAATACTGAAAGTCATAAGAGAAAAACAACAAGTTACATATAAGGGGAAACCCATCAGAATCACAGCTGACTTCTCAGTCCAAACTATGAAAGCTAGAAGAAAGTGAACCCTGTGCTAAACGACTTTAGATGCCAACTTAGACTACTATATCCAGCAAAAATGTCAGTTATAATTGAAGGTGAAAGAAAAATCTTTCTCAACATGAACAAGATGAAAGAATATATGACTAAGAAATCAACGCTTCAGAAAATCCTCGAAGAAATCCAAAGAACAGAGGAAAGGAGCAACTATCCCTATGCCATTAAAGAGAAATCAACAAAAGCATAACAGAGTAAATACAAACCTAGACCAAGAATGAAAACAAAAATGAGGTGAAAGGAAGCAACACACATCTCTCAATAATAACCTTAGTAACTAATGTTTTAAACTCCCCAATCAAAAGACATAGACTGGGAGAATGGATTAGGAAAAAGAATCCTTCTATATGCTGTCTACAAGAAACCCATCTCACACTTGAACACAGACACCACCTTAGAATGAAAGGATGGAAAAAATATTCCAAGTGAATGGCACTAAGAAATAAGCTGGAGTCACTCTTCTAATATCAGACAAAATAGATCTCAAAGTGAAACTAATCAGAAGAGAAAAAGAGGGCCATTGTGTCCTTATCAAAGGAACAATTAACTATGAAGTCTTCACAATCCCAAATGTCTATGCACCAAACTCTGGTGCACCTAACTTTATAAACACTGTTTTGCAGGACTTCAAGACACAAATTAATCCTAATACACTAATAGTGGGAGACCTCAACACCCCACTGAGCCCCTTGGATAGATCAACTGAGCAAAATTAAACAGGGAGACATCGGAACTGAACAAAACAATACACCAAATGGACCTTACAGACCTCTACAGAATATTCCACCGAAACACCAGAGAATGTACTTTGTACTCAGCACCTCATGGAAAATTCTCCAAAATTGACCACATACTGGGACACAAAAGAAATATCAACAAATACAAAAGTATTGATATTATTCCATGCATTCTATCATACCACAGTGTAATAAAGCTCAATATGAACACCAGAATAAGTCCAACTAGCTACAAGAACACATGGAGACTAAACACCACCATCCTGAATAATGAATGCGTCAGGCAAGTAATAAAGAGTGAAATAAAAGTATTCATGGAATTGAATGAAAAAGACAATACAACACAACAAAACTTGTGGCATACTTTAAAAGCAGTCTTGAGAGGGAAATTTATAGCCCTAAGTGCCTACATCAAAAAAACAGAAAGGGAATGAATAATGTAACACTGCAGCTAAAAACACTTGAGAGACAACAACGAATGAACTCTAAACCCAAAAGACAGGAAGAAATCACAAAATCAGAGCAGAAATCAAAGAAAAGAATGCACAGAATCAATGAATCCAAAAGCTGGTTCTTTGAAAAGATAAACAAAGTAGACAGACTTCTAGCCCAGTTAACAAAAAAAAAAGTGCAACTCTAAATTAATAGTATTTGTGATGAAATGGGAAACATCACAACAGACAAAGTAAAGATCCAGTCAATCATACAGGAATACTTCAAAAACCTATACTCCACTAAATTTGAAAACCTAAGTGAAATGGATGGATATTTGAAACCTTGGGAACAAACAAAGTTTAACCAAGAAGAGATTGACTATTTAAACAGACCCATAATATTTGAGGAAATTGAAGATATGAAAATCCTCCCAATTAAAAATGGCCCAGGCCCGTGGTGTCGCCGCCAAGATTTGTGGCAGGGCCCCCTTAATCCTGGGACAACCCATGTGGAAAAACCACATAGGAAAGCACACCACGTGTACGCAGGTTGAGGTTCAAATGCAGAGAGAGATTTTATTCCAACATGTCTGCTTAAATATCCGTCATGACTCAATCCTCAGGAATGCTAAATCTTTTTGTCACTACACTCCACCCCATGGGTGTGGCCAGGGAGGTCCCATTCGTTTAGAATGCTACCCATCTTAACTAAGTTTTCCCACATCTCACCCTTCTAATTTTATTTTTTTAATTTTTCTGAGAGGCAGGGGAGCCCATGGGTGAGGCTAACAACCCAAAGGAACCTGAGTTTTGAATAGCCAGCTGCTCAAGCCTGTTTTGAGTGCTAGGCAGTGGGGGACAGGTCAGACCTGAAACTTTATTTTCACACTAAGGCCAATTAATATCCAAAAATCCCAACCATGAAGTAAGCTGATTGT
>VZQC01008417.1:64139-117991 GCA_009823505.1 Rhizomys pruinosus | reverse complement strand
AAAAGTTCACAGTCTATTAAAAGTCTCTTAACTGTGGGCTGCTGTAAAATCCAAAACAAGTACTGTTTTATTTCAAATGGAAGAATCAGGCACACTCAAACAAAACCTAAGTCCAGCAAGTAGCTCAAGGCTGGTCACCTGGGACTCACTCATCATCTTCTGGGCTCCAAAGGGTTTCAGCAGCTCCCCCTCTCTGACTCTGCTGTCTGTGGCACACACAGCTCATCTCGAAGGCCCAGGCTGACTCCATTCCACACCTGCCACTGCGCTTGGTGGCTATCCAACGGTCCCAGCATCTCCAGAACACTGGAGTCGCCACTGAAACTGAGGCAGCACCTTCACCAATGGTCTCTTCTGTCCTCTCCTGGTGCAAAGCCTCAGCTTCTCTCCATGAACCCTACAATCCTGGGGTCTTCACTGCAACTGAGGTGCACTTCCACCAATGGTCTTTCCTGACCTCTCACAGTGCCAAGCCTTGGCTTCTCCCTGTGAAACCCTCAAATTTCAATACCAGAACCATATAGGAGACCCGTACACACTACCAAGTCCTGCTTCTGGTTTGATATGGAGGCTTGAGCCCCTTCTGGAACATAGCTTCTGTGTGCTGACCTTGAAGAAATTCTTCCTAGAAGATTTCACCACAGTGATGCTGGTCTCTTGTTACTTACAGCTGATTTTTCAGCCCCAGCTAAACAGCATCAATTGTCCCAGTACAACAAAGATTTCATTTCAGGTTCTGGTCTCTTGTTATTTACAGCTGTTTCTTCAGCCCCAGCTGACCAGAACCCACAGATTAAACCATCCTGATGATCTCTGCTGCCTTTTGAAACTAGTAACTTCACAAGCCAGGCCTCCATCTTCTACAACTCTTTCAGCAAAACTGCTCCAAGTTCCACAGCCATGATCTTTAGGCATTCAGTGATCTTCCCAGCCCAAAGTTCCAAACACCTCCACAATCCTTCCCCAAAACTCCAAGGTCAGGTCTGTCACAGCAATACCCCACTCTTTTGGTACCAATTTCTGTCCTAGTTTGTCTTCCATTGCTGTGACAAAGTAGTCTGACTGACACCAACTTGGGGAGGAAAGGGTTTATTCAGCTTACATCTCCTGGGTCACAATTCATCACTCAGGGAGCCCAAGGCTCAGGGCAGGAACCTGGAGGCAGGAGCTGAAGCACAGGCCATGGAGGAATGCTGTTCACTGGCTTGCTCCCCTGGCTCATGCCCAGCCTGCCTTCTTACATGGTACATAACAACCTGCCCAGGGTGGCACCACTCATTGTGGGCTGGGTCCTCCCACATTGTTTGACCATCAAGACAATACTCCACATATGTGGCCACAGGCCAATCCAATGGAGCCAATTCCCCAATTGAGGCTCCCTCAACCCAGGGTGTCAAGTTGACACCAAAGCTATCCAGCACAGGATATATATATATAGATACATGGCTGCCACTGTTGCATAGTATCTCCAGGCAGTTGAGGTGTAGGGGTTACTGACAGAGGAGTCTTGCTTAACTCAAAGAGACCAATATTTTGTTTTATTCCATTAGTGGCCTTTGGTAATGCTCTCTGTCATTTCAGAGGCCAACTGTACATTAGCAATGGATGAATCAAAACATTTTTTTCATGCTTACACCAGGTCTCCGACAACAGGGACTTACCACATTTCTCCTTGCAGATACCCCATTTTTATAGGCTAAAGGCCTTTATAATTTTGGGGGCTTGGCTCCCCTAGCCAACATCTCCTTGGCAGAATAATCTATTGCTAATATCAGAGCCCTCCTTCATTAATATATATTTGCTTAATTACATAGCTTATAAAGAGTTTACTATTATATTTGGCTCTAAATAGAGAAATATCCTTTCACAGTTCCTATGTCTATCAGTCAATTAAAGAAGATAGTTATACCCGTTTTATAAGAAATTATCACTATATCAGTTGGCTCTAATTTACAGTTAGGGAATGACTTCATTACCATCATGTTTTTCTTTTTCCTATAAAGGGGAGAGGTAGGAAGGTTTCTCAGCATCTGGAAGGTAAACTTCATTAGACCACATTATAAACGGTTATCCCAAATAGAATTCAAAGAGTTGCTCAGTGTCTGTGACTCAGGCAATCTGAGGTACCATTTTCTTTAATGTTCAGATGGGTCCGCTTCTCTGCTGGCATTTCCTAGTCCATCCTGCACAGCCAAAAGTTGTACATTTTCAGGCATTTAAGTTGGTGTTTTTACCTGTGGGAACACAAATCTCCCCCCATTGTTAGTTTCAAGACCTCAAAATTAAAAATTTATCAAAAGGTTTGGAATACAGAAGGAATTTTATACCACCTCCCTTTTTTGTTTTTAAAATTTTTATGTTTTGACCTATAGATGCCTAAATTGTATTACACATACTCATAAACAGGAACCAAGGTGTAAATTTGTATTAAATTTACCCAAATTGTTTATCATTGACTGTATGCTACTTATTTGGGAAGTGAACTTAAGCTTAATTTTTTTAAATTGTCCTATAAGTAAAGGAAAAATGTTACAAGGTGATACTGTATAACACAGAAAAATATAGAGACCATTTGTGTACCTTAACCCCAAAGTTATTGTTGGAAATTCAATACAGATTACAAATAAAACAATTAACATTTTATATTTCCGATTAGTTCAAATATATTACCATTTTAAACTGAAAACCTTACAAAGTGGATTTTGATAACTATCTTCCTCCAAGCTCTTGGCCTTCTCCAGGCCTTTCATGAAAACCTGCTTTAAATATTTTTCAATATCTAGCTCTTAATAAAATTTTCTTTTACAGTTCTTATGCCCATCAGTTAATTAAAGACTGGCTAGATATGCCCCATGAGATGTTGTTACCATCATAACCATCTTGATTTTTTTTTGTGGCAGCTTCTAGGAGTCTTCCTTTGTCACGAACAGGTGCATTGCCGTCCTGCTAAGGGGAGAGGGACACACAGTGCCCACTTTGTGGACATTGTGGGGAACTGGCCTCATTGCATAGAGGTCAGTTGGTCACTCCTGAGACATGACCAGAGAGGTAACTTCCTACTGGGGTCCTTAACCTGGGACAACGAGACACGTTTCCCACTTTGGGTCGTAAATTTTCACCTGCCAAAGCCCAGGACAGGAATTTCACACCAGCTTCCCAGGTTGGTGGTCTGCAAAGGGAGCCTTTTTACAAACCAACTCATCACTGAAATGAAATGCAGGCCTCAACACCAGCTACCCACTGGTCATCTGAACAAAATGCAGGCTTAGCCTGTATGTGCGCAAAAAATTAAAAAATGGCAGCCACGAATTCCACAATGATGTTAATTGGAATTCAATTTTTTTTTAATTTTTATACCTTTTATTTTTTATTCCCAAATACCCAAGAACTTATTAACACTTTAATACAATGAAAACCTGGTTGTATCTTTTAGATGTTGAAAGAGTGTAACCAATAGGTGGCTGTGTAGATCCATTATTTTAAAATTTTTATAGATTACCCATAACCTTTGTTGAAATTGAATTATGTTTTGGCTGTTTAACATAAATTTGCGTCTTGAGAAGGAAGGGCCACGTTCCAACTCAGAGGCAATGTTTTTGCTGGTATCATGGCTGTTAACATTATAATATACTTAGATCACAAGTACACACATCCATACACATGTGTGCATACATACATACATAATAAATGTTTATTAGGTTGATCTGTAAGGGAAGAAAGCCATATTGTTTGATGTCCAATGAAAAACATGAAATTTTTCTATTTTTTATAGAATTATTTTTACATAAGTACACACATCCATACACATGTGTGCGCACACATACATATACACATACATACATACATACATACATAAAGGTTTATTAGGTTGACCTATAAGGGAAGAAAGCCATATTGTTTGATGTCCAATGAAAAACATGACATTTTTATATTTTGTTATAGAGTTATTTTTACATAATTAGAATAAATGTCCTAGTAACTCATAAAACAGCAGATATCCATATGCCACCTCTTAGGCCCATTTACAACCACTTGCCTTCAATGAACTATACCTAAAGTTTACTATTCTTTCCCTATCCTATCCCTTCTGGTTAATTACTCCTAAGCTGTTCCTCTGCTAAGCCTAACTGTCCCTATGCTATTTACAAATCTAAAGATTGAGGATTCCCAAAAGTAGACAGGCCAAAATTGTTTGTAGTTTTGGACCAATCCATCATGTCTTATTATTAAGGACTTTGGAAGAATAATAATTATCCATAATCACAACAATTACAACCATTATTCATTATTATTAAATATCAATAATTAGTATTAACCATTATTAGTCACAACAATCATTAATAATTATTATGAGTAATTGTCAATAATAAAAGCTAACAATGAACAATTTACCATTAGAATGAATTTCTATCAATTATTATTAATAATTATATTCAATAACAATAACTATAATTATCAATAACAATTACTAATAATAATTAACAATAATCTATCATTAAACTGAATCATATGCATAGTATAAACCCAATTAAAATTGTTAACACTAAGGGGTATAAAACAAACATTTTTTATAAATTGAATCTATTTTTGTTTATAGTTAGCTAAATAGATTTAAACCTGTAAGATTAATGTGAATTAAAAGCGGGAACTCGCATTCACTCACACATACACACAGCTTTTAGATGGGCTTAAAGAAACATAAAACTGTTTTATTCAAAAAATTTCTCATTTAAATTGAACCAAAATATCAATTTACGTTATTAAAGAGACTTTTACAATGGTCCTTAAAAAAAGACAATTTATCAGAGCAAATTTGTTTTGTTAGAATTTCAAGGCCTGTAAATTCTCCTAGTTATCCATCCATCTTGTTTCCAAAATGCAGAAATCAAAAGGATGTTACCTAAAATCAAAATTTAAAGAGCATGATTTAGATATCATGTGCTCAGTGCAGCAGCTGGTATGCATGCACAGCAGGCAGGCTTATGGTGCCAGGCCAGAGCTCAGACCACGTGTGATCTAGAATTCTGTGAGAAGAGATTTTTAAGGTGAAACACATTTAAAAGGAGCAAGATAAAATTACGTCAACCATATCTAGGGTACCCGGGGTTAAGTAAAAATATTACACTTTAAGTTAAGCATGCTGAGATGGATTTGAATCACTCTTAGATAAATCCCAACTTTGGATCTACAAATAGCTGGCAGGTTTTAGGTAAGAAGTTAGATTTAGAGAAAACCCATAAGAAGACAAGAGAGCAACACACTTTTATCCAAAGACAAATTTTGTATACAAAATTTAAGAGAAAAATGGCCAAGGCTTGAAATTATCTGGAAGAGGCTGCTCTTGGAGGAGGGCAGTTCTGTGAAAGGCCTTAATTTGCAACAGAATGAAGTGGGCTCAAGTCAAGAAGAGCTATCAGGAGAAAATTTACATATGAACAAGTTAAGATTGGAACCCAACTTGAGGAGCTGGTTCCTCACACTGTTTCTTTGGGGGGGGGGTGGAATTTAAAACTAGAAAGCTTTTCAGACCTGTAGAATTATGAAAAATTGTTTCTAAGGCCAAGCATAACTGCTAAGCCTTAATATTAAATTCAGCCTTGAGGTCACTGGCTTTTATAGCCTTCAGTAGTTACCATGCCAGGAGGCACATGCCTCGAAGGCACTGGGTGCTCCCTCTGAACCAAATCAGAGGCAGGCTGCTCTCCATGTGTACAAAGCCACATGCCCTCAGACCACTGTTCCATCCACCGAAACCAGCAGGAAAGACAGCTCCACCACAACAGATAGATATCAGGAGAGAGAGAAGAAAAAGGCAAGATTTAGGGGTATGCACACCTAAGTTGTCAAGGTTTCCTTCTGCCCCACGTTCGGACGCCAATTGTGGTGGGACTGCTGAGATTTGTGGTAGGGCCCACTTAATCCGGGGATGACCCATGTGGAAAATCCGCACAGGAAAACACACCATGTGTACGCAGGTTGAGTTTCAAATGCAGAGAGAGATTTTATTCCAACATGTCTGCTTAAATATCCATCATGACTCAATCCTCAGGAATGCTAAATCTTTTCGTCACTACACTCCACCCAATGGGTGTGGCCAGGGAGGTCCCATTAGTTTAGAATGCTACCCATCTTTACTACGTTTTCCCACATGGGCCCAGATGGATTCACAGCAGAATTCTATAAAACATTTAGAGACATCCTACAACCATTACTACTCAATCTGTTTAGATGGATACAAACAGAGGGAATTCTCCCAAATTCCTTCTATGAAGCCAGCATCACCCAGGGGTAGGGATTGTGCCAGGGGTCCACAGAGGCTCAACTTCCTGCTCAGACGTGTAAGGGTGCAGGAAAATCTGAGCACCTCTGTGCACCTCTGTGTCCCTCTGCAGGATTCATGGATTACAGCCAGAGGTAAGGGCTTTGCCCAGGGGGCTGCAGAGGGTCAACTTCCTGCTTAGACCTGTAAGGGTACAGGCAACTCCATGCACCTCTGTGGACTCATGGACTATAGCCAGAGGTAGGAACTGTGCCCAGAGGGCCGAAAGAGGCTCAACTTCCTTCTGGGACCTGTAAAGGTGTAGGCACCTCTGTGCACCTTTGCACACCTCTGCAGGACTCGTGGACTACAGCCAGAGGTAGGGACTGTGCCTAGGGGGCTGGCAGAGGCTCAACTTCCTGCTCGGACTTGTAAGGGTGCTGGCAACTCTGCATACCTCTGCACAACTCCTTGGCGATTGCAGTGGGGCAGGGACCGTGCTTAGCAGGCTGAACTACCCCCCCCCCCAGTGGCCATCATTGTGGGAACAGCTATAGAGACTGGATCACGAGGTAAAAGAAGAGACAGCAAACCTGCCTCTCCTCAGTTAACCTAAAAGAACAGCCCTTCTACACAAAGAAGAAACACTCCAATTTTGTATCAGATTACAATCAACAAATCAAATCCACATGCCAAAAGCACAATGAAAATTAACACCATGGGAAAAGCAAACAATAAATCCCCACCAAATTCTATCAGATCTGGATGACTCAGTTAACCCAGGACACGGATTCTAAAAGAACAATCATAGGCATACTCAAAGAAATCAAGGAATGTAAAGAACAATCAGAACTGAAGGGTGAGAATGACAAACTCCAGAAGGAACTAGAGGGAGAGAAGGACGAATGGTGGAAGGAAGTGGAAACACTGAAATGATCCCAGGCTGAAATGAAACAGGAAACTGAGCAGAGAATCAAGGATCTAGAAGGAGAAAAAGACAAGCTCCAGAAGGAAATGGAAATACTAAAGAAATCACAGGATCAGGGACTTCCCAGGACCACCTGAAGCACAAGTAGGAGCCGGGCACTTCAGCCAGGCAGATTTTATGATAGATCTACTCCTGGGTTGTTGGATAATTGATTCGTTGGTTTGTTGGATAGCTAAATCTTTGTCTTGTGTGGCTGTCAGGGTGGAGTCTCCCTTCTAGCTGGTATTAAAAATGGGCCTATTGCCACTGTGAGACTTGAGTGTACAGTGCTTAGATCAGGGACTTCCCAGGACCACCTCAAGCACAGAGTACCAGGACGTGGGCTAAGTCAGGCATATCCCCCCCCCAACTGGAATTGCTGAGAGAGTGTCCAAGTGGATTTTTTGGAGAACCTTCAGAACAGAAAGGGAAGAGCGAATTAGATTTTCAATATATAAACAAACTTGAAAGCCTGAAACCTAGATAAGTCAACAAGGAGAAAAAAAAAAAAACATCTGAGGGACGCAAGCAAAGCAAACCTTCAACAGAGTGAAAAGGCATTTGTGATTCACATCGGAATACAGGCAAAAAACGGGAAACCCACATGCCTGGGACATGATGAATTGACAACATGGGAAAGGTGCTGGATAATTCCACACCAAGGTCTACAAACCCTGTAGGAGATTGCTACAGTGGGATCCCCCTGGGAGTGACCCAAGAAACAGATCTTAGAGGAACAATTGCAGACCTATTCAGAGAAATTAAAGAATATAAAGAACAAGTCAGAGAATGAAGGAGAGAGAATGAAAAACTCGAGAAGGACCTAGAGGGAGACAATGACAAACTTCAGAAAGAACTAAAGGGAGAGAATGAAAAACTCCTGAAAAAACTAGAGGGAGAAAATGACAAACTCCAGAAGGAAGTGAAAACACTGAAAAAGGAAGCCAACCAGCGAAATAAGGAGCACCAAGAAGAGATTGAGAAGCTCCAAAAGGAAGTGGAAATACTAAAGAAATCATGGGATGAAATGAAAAAGGAAATAGAACACTCATCCAATCAAGAGGAAAGGAATGGAAAATGCCTCAGAAATCGGATGGAGGAAGCAGAACAAGGAATATCAGACTTGCAAGATAACACAGAACAACTAAAAAGCTCAAGTAAAGATTATGAAAAAATTTAAAAACACACAAAAGTGGAACAACCAGGAAATATGGGACACTATGAAAAGATCAAACCTCCAGATCATAGGAATAGAGGAAGGAGAAGAATCCCAAGAGAATAGTATTTATCAGATCTTCAACAGAATAATAGATGAAAATTTCCCCAAACTGGAAAAAGACAAACCCATACAAATACAAGAAGCACATAGAACTCCAAACAGACAAGATCAGAAAAGAAACTCCCAAAGCCATATCATAATTAAAATGCTAGACGCCAGAACAAAGGCAACTTCTAAAAGCCGCAAGAGAAAAGCAAGTTACATATAAGGCAAAGCCCACCAGAATTACAACTGACTTCTCAGCATAAACCATGAAAGAAAGAACATGGAGCAAAGCATTCCCAGTGTTAAAGGACTATAGGTGCCAACCTAGGTTACCATACCCAGCAAAAATGTTGATTATAGTTGGAGAGAGAAAAATCTTCCATGACATAAACAAGATGACAGAATACATGTCCAGAAAACTAACCCTTCGGAAAATACTTGAAGCAATTCAAAGGACAGAAGAAAGGAACAACTATCACCAAGCACCTAGAAAGAGAATTTAATAACTGCAGAAGTAGAAACCTAGACCAAAAATGCAAATGGATAATAAGGTGAAAGGAAGCAACATTCATTTTTCAATTATAACCTTAAATATTAATGGACTAAACTTCCCACCAAAAGACATAGACTGGGAGATTGGATTAGGAAACAAAACCCATGTATATGCTGTCTACAAGAAACCCATCTTGATCTCAAGGATAGACACCAACTTAAGGTGAAGGGATGGAAAAAATATTCCAAGCAAATGGTACCAAAAAGAAAGCATGTGTTGCTATTTTAATATCAGACAAAATAGACTTCAAAGTAAAAGAAATCAAAGGAGACAAAGAGGGCCATTACATCTTTATCAAAGGAACAATTGACCATGAAGACTTCACCACAAACAGCCAAAACAACATTGAGTGAAAAGAGCAATACAGGGGGGGATCTCTATACCAGACTTCAAATTATACTACAGGGCTATTATCATAAAAATAACTTGGTACTGGCACAAAACAGACTTGTTGACCAATGTAACAAAACTGAAGATCCAAACTTGAGCACGTACAATTTCAACCACCTCATATTTGATGAGGGCACCAAGAAGACACAATGGAGGAAAGGCAGCATCTTCAGCAAGTGGTGTTGGCATAACTGGATCACCACTTGTAGAAGAATGAAATTAAACCCCTACCTCTTGCCCTGTACAAAAGTCAACTCCAGATGGATCAAAGACCTCGATGTGAAACCCCAAACTCTGGAGGCAATAGAAGAAAAAGTTGGCAGCAGACTACAAGACATAGATATAGGAAAATATTTCCAAGATCAGGCAGCAGCTGAACAAGAATTAAGGTCGACAATTGACAAATGGGACCTCATTAAACTCAAAAGCTTCTGGACATCAAAAGAAATAATCAAGGAAGCTAAGAGAAAACCCACAGAGTGGGAGGAAACCTTCACTGCAGATACATCTGACAAAATATTGATTTCCAGAGTATATAAACTACTAAAAAAACAAAGAAGAAAACAAATGAATCACTCAAAAGATGGAGCAAAGAGCTGAACAGAGACATCACAAGTGAGGAATCAGAGATGGCTGAGAAACATCTTAAAAAGTGTTCAACGTCGTTAATAATTAAGGAATGCAAATTAAAACCACTTTAAGGTATCATCTCACTCTGAAAGGACTGGCTAGAATCAAGAAAACAAATGATACCAAGAGCTGGAGAGGTTGTGGGGAAAGGGGAACACTCATCCATTGCCAGTGGGAATGTAAACATGTATAGCCACCATGGAAAGCAGTGTGGAGACTTGGAAGACTCAAAATGAGCTTATCACCTGACCCAGTCATACCACTCCTGGGTATATACCCATAAGACTCATCTGACCTCAGAGATACATGCACAGCTATGTTTATTGCATCTCTGTTCACAATAGTAAAAAGCTGGAACCAACCCAAATGCCCCTCAACTGAGGAGTGGATATAGAAAATGTGGTACATCTACACAATGGAGTTCTATGCAGCAGAAAAAAAAGACAACATCACGAACTTTGCAGGTAAATGGATGGAACTAGAAGATATTATGTTAAGTGAAGTAACACAGTCCCAGAAAAACAAATGACGAATTATATCCCTCATCTGTGGATGCTAACACCAATAACCTAATTGTAAATATTTCTTGTTGGGAGTGATGCATATTGGAAAGAACATCATCACCAACAACAGAAAAGACTGCATCAAAGAACTGACTGAACTGGTGAATCTGTTGAGGTGGGGGGTGGGGTTGGTAGTGGGACATGGGTCTAGATTTGATTTTTAACATAATCTTGTACAAAAATATGTATAAAACAATAAATTAAAAACATAAATGTGAAAAAGAATGAACTAGACAAATGACCTCCTAGATAACAGATCAAGGTGGTTCACAGGGGGTAACCAGTTATTCTGAGAAGCTTCCTTGTGAAATATACATCAGAAGGGATCAACTGATGGGTGGTGGAACCCCTCCTTCTTAAGACCTCTGACACTAGGACAAATACAGAATTATTTCATGAGATTGCCACTAATAAAATATAAACTGCTGCAGACCACAAGAAATAATCCCTTGTTAATTGCCTCTCTTCTGTATACATTACATGTTCATCCAACTATGACAGGTTAAGCTTGAAACTGTCAATTTTAAGAAATAAGCAGCTTTATTTTAAAAATCAGTGCGTGTTGTTTACTCTTCCTCCTTGGTTGAAGTAATCCTAAAACTAATTGCTATATAGAATATGCTCTCTAAAATACTTGGTCTTCCTGGTCTCTGGGCAGATGTCCACCTGAAATATGACACAATAGTGTGATCGACATCAGTGGTCTAAAGTTCCAAAACTCTACATGAGCACTCTGTATTACTGAAATTGTCCCATTCCACTTTTTGACTTTCTTGGGAGAAGTTATAACACCTGTTAACTGTGGTAGTTAATCTCGTCAATTTGACTAAATCTGGAATCAACTAAAAGAAAGTACATCTAATGGATTAAAAAATTAGTTTAAGTGAATTAAGAAGAACCATTCTACAATGACAATTTAGATGAAAGGTCAGAGGAAAGGCTTTCTGTCTTCTTTTTTCTTACTTGCCTTTGGATCTTGCTGGTGAGTTTATCTTTACTGGGAGACTTCATCTACCCTGCTGCTGCCATGGCTGCTTCATTCTTTTGCTACTTTCAGAACCCAGCTTCTTCAGGATTCCAAAATAGATAGAAGATCAGTGGCTTTCCAGGAATCCTCTGATCTTCAGCACCAGATTGGGAATGCAGAGGTGCCCACCCTCATGGATTGAGCAGCTACTAGGTTCTCAGCCTCGCAAGTGTGAAGTCACACACAGTTGGACTACCACATTGTATTAACCAACCTAATATCTCCTCTTAGTGTGCATTCATTCTAGCAGTTTCTCTCCTCCAGAGAGCCCTGATGAATTCATACACTAAAATGCACTGCATCTCATGTTGTTACTTTTTTACTTTTTAAATTAATTCACATAATGAATAGTGATATCCAAGACTTAAAATGAGTTTTTCATACATGTAACTTAAGTCATGATGTAGGAAAAAATACTTGGAGAAAAGGCATCCTTGCCCTTATGGTCTTTCAAGTTGTAGAGATCAATACCTGGGAAGAAACTGGTCCATAGATGTCAGATAAGGACAGACTTTAGCATCAATATCATTAGGACCTCTTCCTTACACATAGTGCTGATTATTTTTCCAGATAATTCAAAACATCTGCTAGGCCCTAAAAACTCTCATTGATTTCTGGATTGCCTGTTCGGTTATGTAATACTTAGACGGAAGACACCAGGCTACTTTCCAGTTTACTCCCAGATATAATTTAAATACTGAGGCTAATCTGTAAAAGCACGTGGGATTTGGAGCTTTGGCAACCCTAAAGACAGCCCCTCTCACTTCACCCATCTTGATGGCTAATGTAAGCCAACGGGTACTGAATTTTACCTCCTGCAAGCTGGCAATTCCTAACTGATTAACATCAACTCTGGAGCTGGCTTCTACAATTGGTGTGATGAAGCCAGCATCTTCTCTCTTTAAGGTCATGCTCTTGAACATACTGATATCATTAAAGAGGGTGAACACTGAAAAAAAAGAAATTACAGGATGGGAGAAAGCCTCAGTAACAGATTAGATGAATCAGAAAATAGAATCTCAAGTTGACAAGTTAAAATAGAAAAACTAGAATGCTCAAGTAAAGATTATGAAAAATTAAAAAAAAAACAAGACCAAAATAAAAAAAGGTACACGCCTTTAATCCTAGCACTTGGGAGGCAGAGGCAGGTGGACCTTTGTGAGTTCAAGACCAGCCTGGTCTACAAAGCGAGTTCCAGGACAGCCGGAGCTACAGAGAGACCCTGTCTCAAAAAGACACACACACACACACACACACACACACACACACACACACACTCCAAAAGGAAAACAAGAGTGGAACAATCAGGAAATGTGGGACATTATGAAAAGACCAAACCTTTGCATCATAGGGGAGAAGAATCCCAGGAAAATGGTATTGATCAGATCTTCAACAGAATAATAGAAGAAAATTTCCCCAAACTAAAAAATGACAAACCCATACAAATACAAGAAGCAAAAAGAACACCAATTAGACAAGATAGTAAAACAAATTCCCTGTGTCATATCATAGTTAAAACATTAGATGCCCAAAAGAAAGACAAAATGCTGAAGGTCACAAGAGAAAAACAACAAGTTACATACAAAGGGAAAAGCATCAGAATTGAAGCTGACTTTCGATGCAAACCATGAAAACCAGAAGAACATGGACCAAAGTATTCCCAGTATTAAACGACTATAGATGCCAACCCAGATTACTGTACCTGGATAGAAAACAATTCTGAGCAAAAAGAGCAACACGGGGGGGGACGGACAACCAAACCTGACTTCAAACTATAGTACAGGGCTCTTATAATAAAAACAGCCTAGTACTGGCACAAACACAGACAAGTAGCTCAAAGGAACAAAATTAAGGACCACATCTGAGCACACACAATTTCAGCCACCTCATATTTGATAAGGGGGGCAAGAATACCCAGTGGAAGAAACACAGCATCTTCAGCAAATGATGCTGACAAAACTGGATTGCCACTTGTAGAAAGATGAACCTGAACCCCTACCTTTCACCATGAACAAAAATCAACTCCAAATTGATCAAAGACCTCAATGTGAAACCAGAAACTCTGAAAATAATAGAAGAAAATGTTGGCAGTAAATTACGAGACATAGGCATTGGAAAAGACTTTCTAAATCAGACAGCCTCTGTGTTGGAAACAAGGTCAACAATTGACGCATGGGACCTCACTAAACTCAAAAGCTTCTGTACAGCAAAAGAAACAACAAAGTGAAGAGAAAACCCACATAGTGGAGGAAATCTTCACAAGTGATACTCAGATACAGCATTAACATCTAGAGTATATAAATTACTCAAAAACTAAAGGATCAAGAAAATATGACACGATCAAACAGTGGAGTAGAGCTGAATAGAGAATTCACAAATGAAGAAGTTAAAATGGCTGAGAAACATCTCAGAAAGTGTTCAACATCGCTAGTAATTAAGGAGATACAAATTAAAACCAGCTTAAGATTTCACCTTACCCCAGTAAGAATGGTCAAGATTAGGAAAACAAATGACACCAAATGCTGGAGAGGTTGTGGAGAAAGGGGAACACTCATCCACTGCTGGTGGGAATGCAAACTTGTGCAACCCCTATGGAAAGCAGTGTGGAGAACTCTTAAAAGACTGAAAATGAGCCTACCACCTGGCCCAGTCATATCACTCCTGGGTATATACCCACAAGACTCATCCTATCCCTAAGACACATGTATATCTATGTTTATTGCAGTTCTCTTCATAATAGCAGAGCTGGGACCAACCCAAACATCCCTCAACCAAAGAGTGGATACAGAAAATGCAGTTCTATGCAGCAGTAAAGAAAGATGACATCATGATATTTGCAGGTAAATGGCTGGAACTAGAATACATTAGGCTTTCATATATATATAGATATATATAGAGAGATATAGATATATCTATATGAACAGTATGGTTAAAAGATGAATTCCTTAATGGGCTTGAGAATTAACATACCACTTATGTTCAAATTTTGTAATATTGGTATATGAGTGGAGTATATATTTGCATATTTTGAAGTAATATACAATTAAAGGGGAAAATATGGCAAAAAAGACGGAGAGAAAGACACAAGACATGTATAGCAGAATGCAGGAACAGAGGTATGTTGGAGCTCATGGAAAGGGGAATGTGTCTAAATTGAACTGAGTAATGATGTATGAAATATGCAAAATGTCAATAAAAAAACAAAAATAATAATTATTCTTTGAAAATTTCATACATTTCTGTAACATATCTTTATCTTTTCTACACCCCTACTCTCTTCTCCAACTCCTCCCACAATCCTCCCAACAAATCTCCCTCCCAACTTCATATTTTCCTCACTTATTTATTCATTTGCCCATTGAGTTCAATTAGTGCTGGCCATATGTACAGGCATGTAAGGTCATCCACTGGGACACACCAACCTACCAGTAGCTACACCCTCAAAGAAAAGTGACTTTCCCTTGTCCTGCAGCCATCAGCTGCCATCAGCTGCCAATAGGTCTTCAGCTAGGTGTGGGACCTCATGAACCCCTCCTCCATCCATGCTAGAGTTTTAAAAAATTTATTTCTGAGTGTTTTGCTTGCACGTATGTAAGTGGAATCTATCTATCATCTATCTATCTGTCTATCTATCTATCTATCTATCTATCTATCTATCTATCTATCTATCTATCTACTGCCCACAGAGGTCACATGAAAGCATTCGATCCTCTGGAACTGGAGTTATAGACAACTGTCAGCTGCCATGTGGGTGCTGAGAACTAAACCTTGGTCCTCTGTAAAAGCAGCCAGTGGTCTTAACTGCTTAGCCATCTCTATAGCCCCATGCTGGAATTTTTAACTGGCTCAAACTTGTACATGTGTTATGCAGGTTACCATTCTTGTTGCTGTGATAAAATGTCTGATAAAGCAACTTAAATGAAGAAAAATTTATTTTGGCTTGCATTTTGAGGGGATGTTCAGTCCATCATGGCAGGGAAGGCATGATGGTGGGAGTGGCCCTTAGCTATGGTTGCAGGATCAGGAGGCTGCTTGCTCACACCCGCCTGCATAGAACATAAAGCAGATATAGGACAGAAAGTGGAGCTAGGCTATAAACTTAAAGGCCTGTGCCAAGTGACCCCCTTCCTCCAGCTAAGTGCCTCCTCTTTAAGTTTCTATGACCTCCTTAAATAATGCCAACAGCTGGAGACCCAATATTCAAACACATGAATCTATCGAGGACATTTTCCATCTAAACCATACAAGCTATTATTGCTGTGTTAAAATAAATCTGCTTTTTACTTTCTTTAAACATTCATTTAATTGCTTTTTATAATATTTCAATAAGTGATATTCATAGCATGTATGTAACTAGAATTTAATTGCTTATCATATTCTTCAAAGACATAACCTTTACATAGGTATTTCTTAAAACAAATTCTTTAATTTCTAGAGCACACAGTTAAACTGTATATATTTCACTTTTAGCATTTTAAAAAATAATTTTATTGATCTTGCTTCTTGAATAGTTTATAAGAAAATCTATATATTCTGAAGCTTTTCTTAACTTTAGGGACCCAGGGGATCTGAGCCTAGAAAACTTTAAGGTACTCACCTCTCTAACCAAAGCGGGTAAGCTGAATAATGCTAAGGAGTACATAGGATAAAAGAGTTGAATTTACTTGATAAAAGCACATCTAACTAAATTTATTTTCCCATGTTGTACTACATATGAATACTGGAAGAGCTAGAGGGGAGCACTGCAAGCATACAGAATTTTCAGAGCTGATGTCCTATAGTGGCATGTTTTCAAGGCACACACACCCCTCCTCCACACCCACTATGGAAAACAAAGTTGTCAAATACTCAAGACCCTTATAACAGTGGCATAATTACATTAAATCCAGCCATATTTTCTTTTATACTTTAAACAACACAGTATGAAAAATATCTGTACATCTTCTATACAAAAACAACTTTCAACTATTGTTGCTCCATAGTTACTTGAATCTGTGCATGTATTCTGCATTTAGGTAGGGCTGACTGTGAGGTCAATGCTGTAGTGTCATAGGCAGGCCCATCTCCTCATATTCACAAGACTTCAACACTGATTCCCTTAGCCACTCTCCCCACCCATCACTAGAGTATTACCTATCCTCTCTAGGAATCATTTTTGATGAAAAAAGCTGCCATGTTCAGTGTCATGCCCATTTCTGGGGAGGAACCTGCATTCAGATGATGATCTATTTGGGAAGATAAATGCCTATTTATCATATATTAATATGATATTAATTAATATTTTATATTAATTAATATCATATATTAATATGAATAAATATTAGCATATTTATTCAACTTAAGACAACTCCAAAGGGCTTATAATTCTACTATTAGAATTCCCCAGTACATTTGGCAGAGGTTTTGTGTATGAGTTTCCTGTTGCTGGTTATAGCAATTTACTGTCAACTTACTAGTGTAAAGCAACACAAATTTGTAATTTATGGTTAAATTTCTCTGGAAATAAGTTTTATTCCTTGAAATAGTAAACATTAGAAATATGACATCAAGCAGCTGCTGGCCCACACCAGCTGAGCTGCAGGGACTGCCATGTCTGGTAGAGGATTGTGGGAAGGAGAAGCTAGGCCTGCCAGGCACATAGCAGCTGCCTGGCACAGACCAGCAGAGCTGCAGTGTACCGGGACACAGGCTAAGCAGGCAGTCTGTCCCCCGAACCCCCCTGCCAACTGGAATTCCATAGAGAGTGTTCAATAAGTCCTACAACCAACCTAGAGGAAATGGCTGGCAGCGGCAGAGGGAGCCCAGGGCTCAGAGGGTGTCATAACTCTGTTACCTACCCAGTTCTTGGAGAATAGAAAGGGAAGAGTATACTATACCTCCCAATATATAACCAAAATTGAAAGCCGGAAATCTAGACAAGCCAACAACCCATAAATAAAGAGAAGGAATCAGAGAAAGTGATCCTTCAACAGAGTGAAGAGGCATTAGTGAGTCACATCGGAATACAGGCAAAAGGAAACACACATGCCAAAGAGCATAAAGAAAGAACAATATGAGAAAAGCCCAGAATAATTCCACATTAAAGTCTACTAAACCTATGGAGGATTCCCACAAGGAGACCTCCCTGGAGGTAGCACAGGACACAGATCGTAAAAAATCACAGATATATTAAAAAAAACCATGGAACTAAGGGGAGAGAATGAAAAACTCAGAAAAGACCTAGAAAGAAAGAATGATAATCTTTGGAAACAACTAAAGGGAGAAAATGAGAAACTCCAGAAAGAACTAGAGGGAGAAAATGACAAACTCCAGAAAGAAGTGGAAACACAGAAAAGATCCCATGCTGAAACAAAAAAGGAAAGTAACCAGCAAAGCAAGGAGTTACAAGAAAAGATTGAGAACCTCCAAAAGGAAGTGGAAAAAAGTAAAGAAAACACAAAACAAAATAAAAAAAGAAATTGAACACTCATCCAATCAAGAGGAAAGAATGAGAAAAAGCCTCAGAAGTAGAATGGAGGAAGAACAAAAAAGAATATCAGACATGGAAGATAACACAGAACAACTAAAAAGCTCAAGTAAAGACTGAAAAATTTAAAAAGACACAAGAATGGAACAACCAGAAAATGTGGGACACTATGAGAAGATCAAACCTCTGCATCATAGGGATAGAGGAAGGAGAAGAATCCCAAGAGAATGGCATTGGTCAGATCTTCAACAGAATAATAGATGAAAATTTTACCAAACTAAAAAAAAGACCACCCCATACCAATACAAGAAGCACATAGAACACCAAAGAGACAAGACCAGAAAAGAAACTCCCCGTGCCATATCATAGTTAAAACGCTAGACACCCAAAACAAAGCCATAATCCTAAAAGCCACAAAAGAAAAACAGCAAGTCACATATAAGGGAAACCTATTAGTATTATAGCTGACTTCTCAGTTCAAACTATGAAAGAAAGAAGAACGTGGACCAAAGGATTCTCAGTGGTAAACGACTACAAATGCCAACCCAAGTTACTATACCCAGCAAAAATGTCAATTCTAATTGAAGGAAAGAGAAAAATCTTCCATGGCATAAACAAGATGAAAGAATACATGTCCAGAAAACCAAACCTTCAGAGAATACTTGAAGCAGTTCAAAGGGCAGAGGAGAGGAGTAGCTATCCCCAGGCACCTTGAAAGGGAAATTATTAAAAGCATAACTAAAAAAGTAGAAAGCTAGAACAAAAATGTAAATGGATGATAAAGGGAAAGGAAACAACACACATCTCTCAATTATAATCTTAAATATTAATGTCCTAAACTCCCCAATACGACTGGGAGAATGGATTAGGAAACAGAATCCATTGATATGCTGTCTACAAGAAACCCATGTCACCCTCAAGAATAGGTGCCAACTGAAAGTGAAAAAGGATGGAAAAAATATTCCAAGGAAATGGTACCAAAAAGAAAGCAGGAGTTGCTATTTTAATATCAGACAAAATAGACTTCAAAGTAGATGCAATCAGAAGAGACAAAGAGTGCCATTACATCCTCATTAAAGGGCACTTACCCTGCAGACTTGGACAATATAATATATCTATAATATATATATATATCTATATTACTCTATATATATATAATCAAACTCCAGTGCACCAATCTTTATAAACACAACTCTACAGGACCTCAAGGCACAGACTAACCCCAGCACACTCAGAGTAGGGAACTTCAGTACCCCACTGAGCCCCTTGGACAGATCAACCAGAGAAAGAATAAACAGAAAGACATCTGACCTGAACAGCAAATGGACGTCACAGACATCTACCAAATATTCTACCCAAGCACCAGAGAATACACTTTCTACTCAGCACTCCATGGAACATTCTCCAAAATTGACCACATACTGGGACACAGAAAAAAATCCTCAACAAATACAAAAAATTGAAATAACTTCATGCATTCTATCAGACAATAGTGCAAAAAAGCTCAATATCGCCACCAGGAGAAGCCCTACTACCTACAGGAACACATGGAGACTAAACAACACACTCCTGAACAATGAATCGGTCAAGGAAGAAATAAAGAAAGAAATAAAAGCATTTCTGGAACTAAATGACAATGACAGTACAACACAACAAAACCTATGGGACACCTTAAAAGCAGTCCTGAATGGGAAGTTTATAGCCCTGGGTGCCTAAATTAAAAAAAAACAAACAAACAGAAAGGGCACAAATAAATGAGTTAACTCTGCAGCTAAAAACACTCGAAAGGCACCAACAAATGAACCCTAAATGAAACAGACAGGAAGAAATGACAAAAATCAGAGCAGAAATCAATGAAATAGAAACAAAGAAAACCACACAAAAAATCAATCAATCCAAAAGTTGGTTCTTTGAGAGAATAAACAAGATAGACCTCTAGCCCAGTTAACTAAAAGAAAGAAAGATCAACTCCAAATCAATAGAATTCATGATGAAAAGGGAAACATCACAACAAACAATGAAAAGATCCAGGAAATCATATGGGAATAATTAAAAAACCTATACTCTAATAAATTTGAAAACCTAAGTGAAATGGATGAGTATTTTAAATCCTGGGAATCACCAAAACTTAACAGCTTAAACAAGCCCATAATATTTGAAGAAATTGAAGACGTGATTCAAAACCTCCCAACAACAACAACAACAAAAGCCCTGGTCCAGATGGTTTCATGGCAGAATTCTATAAAATATTTAAAGAGGTCCTACAACCACTGCTACTCAAACTGTTCAGAAGGATACAAACAGAGGGAATTCTCCCAAACTCCTTCTATGAAGCCAGCATCACTCTAATACCAAAACCAGGCAAAGATACAAGCAAAAATGAAAGTTATAGACCCATCTCATTAATAAACATAAATGCAAAAATTCTCAACAAAATATACTTGCAAAGATCATCCATCATGATCAAGTTGGATTCATACCCGAGATGCAGGGATGGTTCAACATACGTTAATCAATTAATATCATAAAACACATAAATGGACTGAGAGACAAAAAACACAAGATCATCTCAATTGATGCAGAGAAGGCCTTCGACAAAATCCAACACTATTTCATGCTTAAAGTCATAGAGGGAATAGGATTGGAGGGATAATTCCTCAACATAATCAAAGCCATATACAAGAAACCCACAGCCAACATCATCCTAAATGGAGAAAAGTTAGAATCATTCCCCTTAAAGGTAGGAACTAAGCAAGGCTGCCCCTTGTCTCCACTCCTCTTCAATATAGTGCTTGAAACACTTGCTAGGGCAATAAGGCAAGAAAAGGAAATTAAAGGAGTACTAATTGGAAAAGAAGTCAAGCAATCCATCCCCCTTTGCAGATGATATGATAGTTTATCTAAGGCATGCTAAAAACTCAACCAGAAAACTCCTAGAAATGATTAGGGGTTTCAGTAAAGTGTTGGGATATAAAATTAACCTAGAAAAATCAGTAGCCTTTCTTTACACCAACAAGCAACTAAAGAAGGATTACAAGGAGACCTTACGAATCACGATAGCTTCAAAAACAATAAAATACCTAGAAAAAAACCTAACCAAGGACACTAAAGATCTCTACAACAAAAATTATAAACCCCTGAAGAAGGAGATTGAAAATGACATCAGAAGATGGAAAGACCTCCCATGCTCATGGATTGGAAAAATTAATATAGTGAAAATGTCCATTCTATCCAAATTATATACAGATTTAATGCAATCCCAATTAAAATCCCTAAGACTTTCTTCTCATGCTTGGAAAAAAAATCCTTAAATTCATGTGGACAAACAAAAGACCCTGAATAGCCAAAGCATCTGTGAGTGAAAAGAGCAATACAGGGAGGATCTCTATACCAGACTTTAAACTATACTATAGGGCTATAGTCAGAAAAACAGCCTGGTACTGGCACAAAAACCGACCCATAGACCAATGGAACAAAACTGAAGATCCAAACTTGAGCACATACAATTTCAGCCACTTCATATTTGATAAGGGGGCCAAAAAATTCTCACTGGAGGAAAGACAGCATCTTCAGCAAATGGTGTTGGCAAAATTGGATCATCACTTGTAGAAGAGTAAAACTAAACTCCTACCTCTCATCCTGCACAAAAATCAGCTCCAAATGGATCAAAGACTTCAATTTGAAACCCAAAACCCTGAAGGTGATAGAAGAAAAAGTTTGCAGCAACCTATAAGACATAGGTGTAGGAAAAGACTTTCTAAATCAGACAGCAGCTGCACAGGAAACAAGGTCGACAATTGACAAGTGGGACCATATTAAACTCAAAAGCTTCTGTACAGCAAAAGAAATAATCAGGGAAGTGACGAGAAAACCCACAGAGTCGGAGGAAACCTTCACTGCTGATACATCTGACAGAACACCAACTTCCAGAATATATAAACTACTCAAAAACAAGTAAGAAAACAAATGACTTACTCAAAAGTTGGAGTATAGAGCTGAACAGAGACTTCACAAGTGAGGAAATAGAGATGGCAGAGAAACATCTTAAAAAGTGTTCAACATCACTAATAAGGAAAAGCAAATCAAAACCACTTTAAGATATCACCTCACTTTGATAAAGCTGGCTAGGATCAGGAAAACAAGTGATACCAAGTGCTGGAGAGGTTGTGGGGAAAGGGAAACACTCATTCACTGCTGATGGGAATACAAACTCCTACAACCATTATGGAAGGCAGTGTGGGGACCCTTAAAAGACTCTGAATGAGCCTACCACCTGACCCAGCCATAACACTTCTGGGTATATACCCACAAGATGCATCCTACTGCAAAGATACATGTACAGCCATATTTATTGCAGCTCTCTTCACAGTAGCGAAGAGCTGGAACCAACCCAAGTGCCCCTCAACCAATGAGTAGAGAAAATGTGGTACCTCTACACAATGGAGTTCGATGCAGTGGTAAAGAAAGATGATATCATGAAATTTGCAGGTAAATGGATGGAACTAGAAGATATTATATTAAGTGAAGTAACACAGTCCCAGAAAAACAAAAGGTGAATGGTATCCCTCATCTGTGGATGCTAGCACCAAGTACTTAGTTTTAAGGTTAATTGAGCAACATCAATGCTATGTTCCTCAGTATCTGAACATAACCATGCTCTTATATTATGAATCCCTAGACAGGTCCTAGAACTAAATTACCATTTAATTTCAGACTGAGGATTTTTGTATATGATGGTGGACATGTATATATATTATAGTGTAACATGAAGTTAAAAATGGAAAAAGGTCGGTTTTCCAGACATGTATTCCATCATCTAGTTTACCAGACATCAAACTATACTACAGGGCTATAGTCATAAAAACAGCCTGGTACTGGCACAAAAACAGACCAGTTGACCAATGGAATAAAACTGAGGATCCAAACCTGAGCTCATACAATTTCAGCCACCTCATATTTGACAAGGGGGCCAAGAAGACACAATGGAGGAAAGACAACATCTTCAGCAAGTGGTGTTGGCAAAACTGGATCACCACTTGTAGAAGAATGAAATTAAACCCCTACCTCTCACCTTGTACAAAGGTCAACTCCAGATGGACCAAAGACCTCAACGTGAAACCCCAAACTCTGGAGGTGATAGAAGAGAAGCTTGGCAGCAGACTACAAGACATAGGTGTAGGAAAAGACTTCCTAAATCAGACAGCAGCTGCACAAGAAATAAGATCGACAATTGACAAATGGGACCTCATTAAACTCAAAAGCTTCTGTACATCAAAGGAAGCAATAAAGGAAGTGAGGAGAAGACCCACAGAGTGGGAGGAAACCTTCACAGCAGATACATCTGACAAAGCATTAATTTCCAGAGTATACAAGCTACTCAAAAAACAAAGAAGAAAGAAAACAAATGAATCATTCAAAAGATGGAGCAAAGATCTGAATAGAGACTTCACAGAGGAGGAGTTAGAGATGGCCGAGAAACATCTTAAGAAGTGTTCAACATCTCTGATAATTAAGGAAATGCAAATTAAAACCACTCTGAGATATCACCTTACTCCAATAAGACTGGCTAGGATCAGGAACATGAATGATACCAAGTGCTGGAGAGGTTGTGGGGAAAGGGGAACACTCATCCATTGCTGGTGGGAATGTAAACTTGTACAGCCACTATGGAAAGCAGTGTGGAGAACCCTTAGAAGACTCAAAATGAGCCTTCCATTTGACCCAGTCATACCACTCCTGGGTATATACCCACAAGACACAACTTACTGCAAAGATACATGCACAGCTATGTTTATTGCAGCTCTGTTCACAATAGCAAAAAGCTGGAACCAGCCCAGGTGCCCTTCAACTGACGAGTGGATAGAGAAAATGTGGTACATGTATACAATGGAATACTATGCAGCAGTAAAGAGGGACAACATCATGAAATTTGCAGGTAAATGGATGGAGCTGGAAGACATTATGTTAAGTGAAGTAACACAGTCCCAGAAAAACAAACGACAAATGGTGTCCCTCATATGTGGATGCTAGTACCAACAACCCAGATATAAATATTTCTCATGGAGAGGGAGGCATAGTAAAAGAACAACAGAAAGACTGCATCAGAAAATGGACTGAAATGGTGAATTGGAAAGGGGGGATGGGTGGGAGAGGGACACGGGTGTATATTCGATTAAGGCATATTTAATTGACGTGAGCTCAGCAAGTACCCAGTTTCGCCTAGACACTGTCTACAGGACACATGGTGTTTTAGGACTTAGTAAAAGTAAAAGTAAACATGTGTATATTAAACAACATTGGTTTACAGAATCTGATAAAAATGGTAATGCATCTGAATTAAATGGAGATATAATTCGCTGTTGCCCACATTTGCTTTACATAAAATCTGTAGAGCAAGAACTTTGGGATTGACACATACAAATGTTCTCTATAATTTCTCTGTTGTACAGTATCACCTTGTAGCATTCTCTTTAAGATGATTTAACGTAAAAATTAAGTTTGCTTCCCAAGTTAATCATATATAGTCACCCAAAACAACATGGGTGAATTTGATGAAATCTGTGCCTTGACTCCACCCTATAGTCATGTATAATACAACTGTCTTCTGGAGACTCATACGCAAAAAAAAAGGGGGGGGGATACAGAAAGACATGAAACCTTTTCATCAAACCCTTGCAATTCAAATCTTAAAACTAACTATGGGAAAAGATTTGTTTGTTCCAACAGGACAAAACGTCACCAACTTAACGGCTGAGAAAGAAAAGATACAGGTTTGCATTGAGTAGGATGTACCAAAAAGTGGCAACGGAAAGGCTGACCCGTCTGAACATTCAAAGGAAGAAAAGCCTCAGATTGCCATAAACATCGAACCCCTCTGTGGATCCTACATGTAACAACTAGTTATAATGAGTCCTAATGAAACTTACCTTCTAGGTGCCACAAAGGTTCTGATATGAGAGACTTCCTTGCCTTCCCACCCATAGAACAAGGAGAAATATGACAATGATGAGGTCGCTCCCCAACTGTAAATTGGAGACAACTATTGTAGAGGTAATCTCTTATAAAACCGGTAAAACTGCTTTCTTTAATTGACTACTAGACATGGGAACTGTGGAAGGGATTACTCTCTGTTCAGAACCAAATATAATACTAAAGTCCTAGGGCTATGCACTCAGGCAAAATATATTAATACAGGAGCTCTGACATCAGCAATGGATTGTTCTACCAGGTGGATGTTGGCCAGGGGATCCAAGGCCCCACAAAAGGTAAGGGCTCCTTGCCTCTAAGTTGGGATACCTACAGGAGGAGAGGCAATAAGACCCTGCTGCCGAAGACCTGACGTTAACATGGGAGGGATGTATTGAGACCACACATGCAAGTGTACAGATGGCCTCTGGAATGCCAGAGAGTGTTACCAAAGGCCACTAAACCAATAAAGCAAATATGGGTCTCCCTGAGTCAAGCAAGACTCCACCGTCAGCACCAGCTACACCTCACCTGCCTGGAAATACTGTGCAGCAGAGGCAGCCATGTGCCTGTATATCCCAAATCTAATTGGCTATTGGCTCTCCCCTTGGAGAAATAACCCATGGCTGATGCCACAAGCTTACATCCTCTACAGGTTATGAGATGTTATAAGCCACAGTAAGACCCTGTCATATTTAACAGGGGGGAAAATTGTAATTCATGGATTAACATATCCAAACATGTGTCTATGCTAAAGTAACCTACCATAACTATTAGTGCTGCTTAAATACCTATATATCTAATTGCTTGTTCTTCATTAGTAGGATCGAAAGGTTATTCCTGGACAAACTGTCAGCCCATGAAAGGAAACAGCCAGAATTGACCAGAGTCCAAGACAACAGCTCCAGAGAGAGTGGACTGTTCTGCTTCTCATCCACCTGTGCCCCTTTTCAAAGCCTAGGGAACAATCTGCGGAAGAGGGGGCAAGGTAGAATGTAAGGGCTGCGATTGGGGTGAATGGTGAAACTACAGCAATGTAGTTTGGACACTCATTTGATCAACTTGACTGAACATACAACCCCTCATCCCCTGCTGGATGGTGGGGCTGTGGGGGTTTGGGCACAACAGCCTGCAAATTGGTTTCATATGAAGGATGCTTGTACTCATGGATTATCACTTATAGCTAAAAATGAAAAAAAACTGAGAGAAGGATGCAGGACAGATATGGCAGAATGCATGATCTGGGATGGGGTGGGGGTAGGGGGGAAGGGAAAGGGAAATACGCCTGAACTGAATTAGAAAATGATGTATGAAATGCACAAAGCATCAATAAAAAAAGTTAAAAAAAACAAAAAAACAAAAAAAAAATGGAAAAAGGTGAATCAAGAAATATCAAATGGAAATAGCACACAGTTTTTTTTTTCCAGAAGATACAATTTTAGTATAGGTGTGATGCATCAGGCTGGTGTAGCTTAGCCTTTCTGGGTGCTTAATGACCATACTTAATACCCATATCAATTTGGCAGAAGGACCTAAGGGATAACTTTGTTCCTTGCCTTGCGAGGTCAACTATGTCTCAGGGGAATATGCATGGGGGCAATCTCCTGAAATGTCCTGCAAATGTGAGTGACCAGTCTTCCTTGTGCAGTGAGGTCTTGGAGATATACTGATGGGACTTCAGCCAGTGTCCACCCTATAAAGAGGAAAGTTTGCTCATGCTTCAAAGAGGGAAGCCTGGTCCAGCAAGTCCTATGTCATCGAGTAGATGGAACTGGTGGTTGAAAAACCAAAAGGAGCCAAGGGCTCCCCCTAAAAATAAACCCCAAAAAACAAGTGACCCTTGAGGACCAGATCCTTAACTGACCTTGAGAAAACAGAAACCTTGGTTAATCTGGGCTGACTCTGTGGCCTTAAGCATCCAAAAGGAAAGTATAACCAGAAATAAATAATAAGGTTTGAGAAATTGTATTTCAGATATAAAACTTGAGAATCCTTCAAACCTTCAATGCCAGATGGGAACAACTAAGATATCCAGCTTGTAGACTGAGTGGCTACTGGGATTTCAGCCTCTTCAGAGTGTAGAGTGCCATTGTTTGACTACCCATGCTATGTCATGGAGGCCAGTGCAGGAAGATCAAGACAGGACATATGCTTGCTGGACCTCATTTGGGTAACCATGGGGTATAGGGACCCCAGTGTGGAGCACAGGGGCATGCTTGGTGGTTGTTTGGGTTTGCCATGACATCTTTTGTTAAAAAAAGATTATATTTAACAGTTAAAAATATTTTGTAAAATAATATTTTCTTTTTATTGATATATGCTACAACCATTCATAATTTATCCTTATGTCATCCTATGGTGTGTTCTATCATATAGGAATATTAATATTCATATTCTAAACAAAAGAGAGAATCTAAAGTTATACTTCTTTTTACCTGCATGCAACTTTACTGTTAAAATGTGAATCTCTAAATGTGCTTCGGAAGTAACCTATAGTTTATTTTCAGATTTTGTAATTTTGATTTATGTGTGGAGTGTATATATGCATATTTTGGAATAATATAAAATCAAAAGGGAACAAAAAAAAAAGAGAGAAAAACCTGTTCAGAAACTGACCAAAACAGTAAACCTGTGCACCGAAAAGGTTATAAAAGACTGAGAAAAAGATGCAAGACAGGACTTGTGTATGACAGAATCCATGAGCTCTGATGGGGGGCAGGGGGGGCATGAGAGGTGGGCATGGATGGGGAAGGAGTCTAAATTTGATTAAGAAATGTTGTATGAAATGTGCTCAATAAAAATTAAAAGAAATATGACATCTAATGGGGAAAAGTATATAATGTCTTTAGAGTTTCACAACTGAATTATTAACTTATCAAATGGTAAATATTGAAAACATTAATTTTTCTGAAGAGGTCTCTGGAGGATTTTATAATATTTTGAAAGTATTTTTGTTTCTGGTTCATGCGAATCTCAGCATGACTTACCTGATTGTTGCTGGAACAAGGTCACTTATTCCATTGTTGACTCCTTAGTTTCCATTGAGGACTTGACTAGGGGAGCATCCACTTCATGCTACCCACAGGAATCCTGTAGGCATAATTCAGTTCTCACAGATGCTTTTATTTTGTGATGTCTCAAGACCGTTGACCTCCCCCACTTTCCATACACATGACTCTCTCCCCAGGGTGTCTTACCATATGGCAGTTGCCTTCCCCCAGAGCACACAATAATAAATGCTAATAATAGATGCCACAGAATTTTGTAAATTTCCATCACTTTTGCCATATTTTATTTGTTAGAAGCAAGTAGTTAAATCCAGTTCACAGTCAAGGAGAAGATTTTACACCAAGGTGTGTCTTTTGTATGAATTTCCTTTTGCTTTTTAAAACAAATTACTATAAATTTTGTGGCTTAAGAAAACACAAATTGGTGATTTATAATTGTTCAGATCACTCCATAGTTTGAAGTGGATCTTAATAGGCTAAAATCAAAGTGTCAGTCAGCACAGTTTCCTTCTTCCTGGAAGCTCTTGGGGAGAATCAATTCCTTTGCCCTTTCCTCCTCCTGGCATTATTTACATTCCTTGTCTTATTGTTCCATCTTAGAAACCAGCATCGGAGCCAAGCAGAGTGGTACCCGTAATCCTAGCACTTAGAGGTTTAAGTGGAAAAATCAGTTGAGTACAAAAGTTCAAGACTGACTAGCCTGGACAAGATAGGAAGACCTGGTCTTAAACCAAAACACAACATAATAAAAATAAAACAAACACTCTAGGGGCATAACATCTTGTCTCCTCACTTATTTCAATTTTGGTCTTTTCTCTTTGATACTGACTCCTTTGATTTTCCATACATGGACCCACCAGGATGCTTTCCTATCTAAAGATGTTTAAGTACATCTACAAAGTCTGTTCCTCTGTGAACCCAATTTATTACACAAGTGGGCCATCTGGTGAAGAGGAAAATATGGACATGAACTTAAATTTGGAATATAGTAATCCATCCCAAGAGACTTTGCAAAAAAAAAGATAACTCAGAATCTCCATGGACCATTTGACCTTTTCTTCCTAAAAGAGCATTCCTTAGCTTTCCTGAGCGCTAGATCTTAAGAGAAAAAAATAAAAACAAGGGTCTCAGTTTCTCCTTGGCTCATTCACATGGATGAGTCTCCCATTTGATGCTAAATAATAATGCCAGAAGCTTTAAAGAGGAGCATGACAAGTTTAGTTTCCTGGAATAAAGAATCAAAGAGGAAGAGTACTCTGCAGTTTTTCTTTCCTTGTTTTTGCAGAAAATTTAAATGTATTTTCCTTTCTATAGACTTTAATATAGTAAACTACTGAGACATCCTTTAATTCTACTCATTTATGTATAAAATTTGCTCATCACTCTATTTTTATAATGAAAATTTCTTAGTTTACTTTGTACTGTGTTATGGTTCTGAAGGCTGACTTGGTATCATAGTTAACATGTTTTAGAACAGTGTCAATGTATTTTGTTACATTCTGCCTGTTTAGTAAAGAGTACTCCCTGTTTTTAATAATTTTGAAGGAAGCGGAAAATTCTGACCTAAAGAGAGGGAGAAATTGGGTTGCAACACAGTCTCAACATGCAATCCAGCCAGTATTTTAGGTGACACCCTGAAGCTGGGGTATTTGTTCAGAATTGTTCTAATTTGCTTCTGTGAAGGCAAATCACCAGAAGTGATTTGCCATCTGAAAAGAAGAAAAATTGGTGGAAGTATTTTACAAAGTGGCTTTATGATATTCATACTCCTGTGACTGACTGATAAGAGTTCCAGCTGCTCTACATCCTTATGTGTTCTTAGTATTTTTGATATTTATATTTAAAATTTTTAGTTTTTGTAGAGTGTGTACATCTCACTATAATTTTAGTTTGCATTTCTCTAATGACTAATGATACTGAACATCTTTTCACATGCTTGTCATTTGAATCTCTTCTGTAGCAAAATACCTCTTCAAATCAGTCTATTCAAAATTGGGGTGGGACTGAAGAGATGGCTCAGCATGGCTAAAACTCTAGCTCCAGAGGATCTGTTACCCATTTCTGCCCTTGGTAACCATTTCACTCATGTGCACAAATGTACACTCAGATGTACACATGTACACATATTTTTTGTAGTGTTAGAGATGGTTCAGCAGTTAACAGCATGTACTGTTCTTGCAGAGGACCTTGTTTGGTTCTTAGCACTTGTACTGGTGGCTCACAGCCACCTGAAACACCAGCTCAGGAGTGATCTGATGCCTCTGGCCTCTGTGGGCACCTGCACTCAGGTGCTCATACCTACACACAGATACATAGAGATATATAATTAAAAATAGTCTTGTTGTCCTTATTGTTGAATTTTGAGAGTTCTTTATAACCTGGGTACAAGTCCTTTAAGACACGTTTAATGCACATTTTATTCTTGTAAATATATTTCCAAAATATGTTATCAAGAATGAGTAACTGTAATTTCAACTCAGGGCCTAGGCTTATGAAGCGGGAAAAGGAAGGAAGGACCAATGTGGGGAAAATGAGTAACTTAACTGCCTCCAAGGAATGCATTCAAGAACATTAACAGAGTTTTCTGCTTCTATTGCTCTAACACATAACACTGACAAAGAATTACCCAAAATAATCTCATCAAGTTATAACAGTCTTGATCATGAAATTTTTGAGTTCACCCTCTCTGTAAAGAGTTGTTTTGCTAGTGGAAATACCACTCAAATAATAATTATTTAAGAATTTCTTACCCTGCATATAGTGAACTCAATCATAAGATGCTACTCACTATAATCAACTTTGCTTGTCTCTATATAGGGGCTCACTGTAGATCCCAGGCTGGCCTGGAACTCTCAGTCTTTTTTTCCTCAGACCCCTGAGTTCTGAAGTTGGGGACATATACCTCCATGACCTGCTAAAATCAAATTTACAGAGAGAAACTAGAGTCCTGAGCTTGCCTAGTAATACCTAGCAAATATTAATTTGGGGAAGAACCTGAAAGCCAATCCTCTTAAATTTGGGGTTGATACCTATTATTCTGAACAGAGTGGGGTTTCTTTGCTTTTCACAAAGTACACCTTCTCTGTCCCTATCTCCAGTACAGTAAACTCAAATAATGTAAACATAAATGTCTCTAAGCAGGTAGGTACCCAGGATTCTTAACACTAAATGATTTGTGTTCCTTAAAATGTAGAATATTAGGAGGCAGAGGCAGGTGGATCTTTGTGAGTTCAAGGCCAGCCTGATCTACACAGTGAGTTCCAGGACAGCTGGGGCTACAGGGAGACCCTGTCTCGAAAAGACAAAAAAAGTAGAATATTAAAGAAGACCTTTTTGTACAGGATATTTATCAGGGAGAGGATGTTAGGAAGCAAAAGTAAAGGAATGGAAAGAGACAAAGGTGAAGAATAAATTGATTTAAGGTGTATTGCTTGATATCATTTTGTGCGGCTAACGATTTTTATGAATGTGGCACAACACAACATTGTAATCTGGGTTAAAATGTTATAAGATTTGTTTGTATTTTTGTTCTTTTTGTAATCCAATTGCATGGTTATTAAGTGCGAACTTTATGGATGACAATATCATGTCATAATGTCAAGAGGTTGGACATCCCTGTCTCCCCTGTATGGATTCTCTGTGATCTCTCAGCTTCCACATTAAGTACCTTTGACTGGTGAGAATTGCCTTAGCTAGAAACATCCACAATGAGAAATGACTCAGAATTTATATCTTCAAGGTTCTTCCAACTCCATGGTTCTTCAAGTCCCAGTCTTTCATAGTAAGTGGCTGGGTACAGTGTTCCTCCAAGTGAGACAAGTCATTGGTATGGATTTTATTCTAGAATTCTTTCAATATTGGGATTACCCTGAAATCTCACTTTTTGTTTATTTCTTCCCCAACCCTATTGTGCTTCCTACACACTCTTTAATAAAACACTCTCCTGGGAACATTTCTTTAATAAAACACCCATACTCTTCATCTCAAGGGCTGTTTCTGGATACAGTATCAAGACCTAAGGGTACATTATGGTGATTGCCTCTGTGGGGGAACAGGACCAATACTCTGACCTTTCTAGGAAACATACAGACCCACCTTCTCCTAATTGTTTGCCCGAGGACAGGGGGGTTGGAATATTAATTTACTCCATTCGACAAAGTTTGTAATCTGGGTGGTATTCATTACTTCCTCAGTTTTTTAAAATTTATTTTTTATTATATCCACATTTTAATCATACTCAGACACCCTCTCCCTCACTATTACCTCTCTACTACTTTCCCCCTGATTTCATGTCTTCCATTATTATCTACCCTTTTCTTTTTAATTATTTTTATTTGTTTCTTACTTTTTGATTTATAAAGGCCCATAGTTTCCATTACATGACTTTCACATTCTCTTGGGTATGCTTCCATGCCCTGAAATCTGGTCAGCTTACCTGGTGATGCACTAGTAAGGAAAACTGGCTCTCCCTCCCCTATCATCCATCAGTTGCCAATATATACTAATCTAGGGCTGAGGATTGCTGCCCACATCCCCATCCATGCTGGGCCCCTGTTTGACTTGGGCTGGCGTAAGTTCTTATGCATACTTTCACAAGCACTATGAGGCTTTGTGTGCAAATGTTTGTGGTGTTCAGACTGCACAGTTTCCTTGTATTCATCTATCAACCCTAGCTCTTACACAATTTCTGTCCTCTCTTCGCAATAATCTTTAAACCTTGAGAGGAGAGGGTGCATAGTACGTGTTTCATTTAGAACTGAGCACTGCAGGGCTGGAGAGATGGCCTAGTGGTTAAGAGCGCCGACTGCTCTTACAGAGGACCCGGGTTCGATCCCCAGCACCCACATGGCGGCCAAGAACCGTCTGAAACTCCAATTCCAGAAGAACTCCAGTTCCAGGGGAATCCGACACCCTCTTCTGACCTACACGGCATTGCACGATATGGGTGCACAAACCTGCATGCAGACAGTACATTCATACACATACAGAAATAAATAAAAATTAAAAAAAAGAACTGAGCACTGCAGTCTCATTCTCTGAATAATAATAATTTGTGTGTCTCTGTGTTAATCATTATCTGCTGCAAGAAGCAGATCTGGTGAGAGCTGAGCAATAGATTTACCAATCTATGGGTATAATAATAAGTAACTGTGGGTCACTTTAATATTCTGTCTATTTAGCAGAATGATAGTAGTACGTCATGACCTGTGATTTGTGTAGCCACAGGTTCTTACCCTGATCACAGTGTCAGGTATGGACTCCCTGTTGCAATGCAGGCCTTAAACACAAATAGATGGTGGTTGGTACTCCCATAATATCTATGTCACTATAATGCCATTGAGCATACTTTGCCAAATCAGTTGTTATTGTAGCTTACAGAGTTCACAGATGGGTAATGCTGATTCAATGACTGCTTTTTCTCTGTCAATAACATACATAGCACCTTCTGGTACTATGAAGGATAGCCAATAGAGATGAAGCTTCAAGATCAGTACCAGCTTCATTTCTCCTTGTTTGTTTTGTGACTCAGGTTTATAGAATCTTGAGCAGTACAGTCTTACCATCTAATTCTGGTAGGAAGCCAAACGAAATGGCAATAGCTAGTATTGTTAGAGGATCTTTGGGGTTTCTCTTATCAGCAATTCCAGAAGAGGGAGTCCATCTATTCCTGGCATTGGTCTTTGCATTAATTAGCTTGTGTTATATATTAGGGTCATTGAACCCCTACATTTAGGGGAGCAAACTATTTTTATATTGTATATATTGAGAGAAGCTTCTATAATAACTTGCAACATGGCTCTTTCAAAAGGTGTTTAATATTAGTTATCTGTCTTCTTGCTTCCTCTTCTGTATTTTTCCTCCTTTCCCACTTATATCACATCACTCTGTCTCCTCTCCTGTGAGCCATCTACCATGGGATTTTATTAGTTTCCTATTCTCTATAGATTTTCCAGCTGAAACACACCTATCTAAATGGTAAAATCTACTACTCACTTATGAATGAGAACATGAGACATTTACCTTTCTGGATCTGGGTTACTTCCCTCAAGAAGATTGTTTCAACCACTCCTGGGTATACAGCCACAAGATTCATCCTACCACAAAGATATATGCACATCCACGTTTATTGCAGCTCTCTTCATAATAGTGAAGAGCTGGAAGCAACCCAAATTCCCCTCAATTGAAGAGTGGATAACAAAAATGTGGTACATCTACACAATGGATTTCTATGCATCAGTAAAGAGAGATGATAGCCTGAACTTTGCAGGTAAATGGATGGAACTCAAAGCCATTATGCTAAGTGAAGTAACACAGTCCCAGAAAAACAAACAACAAATGGTATCTTTCATTTGTGGATGCTAGCACCAACTCCCCAGTTGAAAGGGAAGCTGAGCAACGTTATTGTTATATTTCTTTTTATCTGAAAGCAACTGTGCTGTTATAATGTGAATCTCTTAATGGGCACTAGAATGAACTTACCATTTATTTACAGACATTGTAATTACTGTATATGGGTGTATATAGAGTATTATAAAATTAAAAGGAAAAATGTGAATTCCTAAACATATTTTGGAATTATCATACAGTTTATTTTTGAGGGCATAACTTTGGTATATATGTCATGTTTATTTAAGCATATTTTAGAGCAATACAAATGGGAGGGAACAACAACAACATAAGGACTGGGTCAAAGAAGTAACTGAATTGTGAATTTTTTAATTCCTTTTTATTTATGTTTGTGAGATTTTTTTTCCTGCATGTATGTTCACCAGTGTTGTGCAATGCCTGAAGAAGCCAGAAGAGGGCATCAAATCCCCCTGGAACTGGAGGTACAGATGGTTATTAGCTTCTATGTGGGTGCTGAAAACCAAGAATAGTAGTGCTCTTAATTGCTAAGTTATCTCTCCTGCTCCATATTTTTTTAGGAGCTTAATAATATTCCACTTTGTAAATGTACCATACTTTCATTTTTCATTTGACAGTTGATGGACATCTAGGTTGTTTCCATTTCATAGATACTGAGAATAGGGCAGAAATCAACATGGGTGAACAATTATCTCTCTAGCAGGATACAGATTCCCATAGGTATATATCCAAGAGTGGTATGGCTGGATCATGTTGGGGAGATCTATTTTTAATTTTTTGTGGAAATGCCACAGATTTCTATAGTGGCTACATCAGTTTGCACTCCCACCAGTAGTAAGTGTTCCCCTTTTCCTGTACCATAGTCTTCATTTGTCTTTTGGATCATTGCCATTCTGAGTGAGGTAAGATGAAATCTTCACATAATTTTAATTTCTATTTTCCTGATAATATAAGATGTTGAACATATTTTAAAAGTATTTTTAAAAAAAAAAAAAAAAGAGAAAATGTGGTACATCTACACAATGGAGTTCTATGCAGCAGTAAAGAAAGATGACATCATGAGCTTTGCAGGAAAATGGCTGGAGCTAGAGGACATCATGCTGAGTGAAGTAACACAGTCCCAGAAAAACAAACGATGAATGGTATCCCTCATCTGTGGATGCTAGTGCCAATTACCTAGTTGTAAGTATTTCTTGTGCACGGCCCCTTGAGCTTTTGTCCAAAGCAGTTGGAGTGATGCATATTGGAAACAACAACAACAACAACAACAACAACAACAGCAAGGACTGCATCAAAGAACCGACTGAAACAGTGAACTTCTGCTCAAAACAGTCAACTTCAACATGGAGAATATTGAGAAAGACTGAGAAAGAGATGAAAAGCATATTTGGCAGAATGCATGAGTTCCGGTGGGGTGGGGGGATGGGGGGAACATGGGTCTAGATTTGATAAGATATAAATAAATAAATTAAAAAATAATAATAAAAATAAAAAATAAAATGAAATAAAAACAAAAAAAATAAAAGTATTTTTCATCATTTGAGAATTGTAATTTCCTGCTCTAATTTTTAATTTGACTGTTATTTTATGTTTAGTTATAGTTTTTAGATATTAATCTTCTGTCAGATGTATAGCTGATAATGATTTTCTTCCCATTCTATAGGTTGCCTCTTCACTAAAATGATGGTATCATTAGAATTACAGAAGCTTTTTGATTTCAGGAGGTTCTATTTGTCAATTGCTTGTCTTAATGCTTGCAATATTGGGGTCCTGTTCAGAAAGTCCTTTCCTGTACCTAAAGTTCCAGTGTATTCCCTATTTTCTCTTCTGTCAGATTCAAGGTATCAGGCCTTATGATGATTACTACCCTTGATCCATTTGGAATTGAGATTTGTGCAGGGTGAGAGATAGGGATCTAGTTTCATTTTTCTACGTGTAGCTATCCAGTTTGACCAGTACTATTTGTTGAAAATGATTTATTTTGTCCAATGTGTGATTTTGGCTCCTTTGCTTTTATGCTAGTACCATGCTTATTTTTTTTTTAATATAGCTTTGTAGCATAATTTGAAATCAGGGATGGTGATATCTCCAGCATTCTTTTACTGTTCAGATTGTTTGGGCTATTCTGGGCTTTTTGCATTTCCACATGAAAACTGGGATAATTTTTTCAATTTCTGTGAATCATGTTCAAATTTTAATGGGGATTGTATTGACCCTTTAGATTGATTTTGGCAGGATAGCCATTTTCACAGTGTTATTCTTACTGATCCATGAGCATGGGACTTCTTTCTCTCATCTTTCAGAATCTTTGTTTTACATCCTTAGTGTTTTTACTATTTTTTGGGAGGGTCTTTATCGAGACAGCTTCTCCCTGTAGCACCATCTGTCCTGGAACTTGCTCTGTAGACCAGGCTGGCCTTGAACTCCCAAAGATCTGCCTGCCTCTGCTTCCGGAGTGCTAGGATTAAAGGCATGTGCCACCATGCCTGGCTGTGCTTTTACTATTATATGGTGAGGGGAGTTTCTTCTGATCCTGTTTACTTGGTGTTCTGTATGCTTCTTATACCTTGATAGATGTCTCTTTCCCTAGATTTTGGAATTTTTTTCCATTACATTTTAATACAAAGCAAAATAACAGCAACACAACAACAACAAAACACTTTATGTGCCTTTGACTTGGTTTTCTTCTCCTTCTTCTGAATTTATGATTCATAAGTTTGACTTCTTTATAGTGTCTCATAAATCCTACATTTTTCCCCAGGTTATTTTAGATTTGACATTTTCTTGAGTGATGCATTTCCCTAACCTTCTTCAGGATCTGATGTTCTTTGTTCTATTTCCTCAAATCCACTTTTGATCCTTTCCTCTGAGGTTTTGTTTGGAATCCTGAGTTTTTCATTCCAAGGTTTTTTTTTTTCATTTTGACTTTTCTGCAGAGATTCTAGCTCTTAATGAATTACAACTTCTTGTGTCAAATTATTTTAGTTATTTAAGTCAATGTTTTGTGTTTCGTGGTCTTCATTCAGTCTTCCATGTCTTCTTTGAGTTCCTTGAACATATTTATAATTGGTATTTTGAAATCATTATCTTATGCATCATCTAGGTAGCAATTCTCAGGAAACATTATTATGGGGTGCTAATTTTTGGAGGAGACATTATCTTGTTTTAAAATGCTGTTTTTTTTTTTTTTCCATTGAGTTCAAGGCATCTGAAATTGTGTCAGTGGTGGTGTTTCTTGGTATGGGGAGATCATCTCATTTTTGTTGAATGAGTATCTGTATCTCTGTTTTTCACATTATGGCCTGGCTGAGTGGTACTTCATGTTCAGTCTTGGGACTATATTATGTTGCTGTGTGAATAGGGTGTAAGAATTAGTCTTAGTTCAGTTAGGGGGAGGTTCAGCTTTTGGGTCTGAGGTTCCAGTACTGACTCCTCATTTTCCTGGAGGGTTAGAGGAGCTTGGTGCCTTCTAAGTGAGCTGGGTAGGTTAGCTGACAGGTTGACCTTGGAGATCTCCCAGGTCTAGGATATGCTTGGATCCAACTGAGCTAAACAGACCTGAGAACTGAGATGGTAGATTGCATGGAGGTCTTGATATAATTAACATACCAGGTGGGCTGGGGGAGTGCACATATCCTAGATACTCAAGCAGGTTGATTATTGTCACTGCTGGCTAAAGTGTGCTTCTCAAAGCATCAGAAAGAATCTAGACATAAAATAGAGAGATTATAGGAGTCCTATCCAGGGACACACACTCTGCTGCCTCTTATTCTCTAAACTTGGCCGGTATGTAAAACACTCTATTGTGTAAGGAACCTTTACTGGTGAGATTTGAAGGATTTACCAGTGTTCTCTATACTTTCTGTTCCTCTGTGTTCCATGGCCTTAGCTGTAGATGTTCCACTGTAGATGTTTCACCTAGAACTGGGAATCTCTCAGATGTGTGTTCTCTTTGGACCTCTGCAGTAGCCTCCATCTGTTGCAAAAAGAAGTCTCTTTGATGACTGGCATACAGTGTACTTATCTGAAAATATAAGGATTCATATTAAGGATATGGTAAAAAATTTCATTTGTCTAGAAGTATGACAGAGATGGGGTTTTCTCTAGGATTTGTGACCTCTCCAGCCAAGTATACTCTGCTGTGTTTACAGTGCTACCCATGAGTTCACTTCTATTGACAGGTCTTTTGCACTGAAGGACATCTAGGTACAAATGCTTGACAGGATAGGACTTAACATGTATGTCAGAATGTAGGGGGCACGAATGGGGAAGGGGGTCTAAATTTGATTAAAAACTATCACATGAGGAGCTGGAGAGATAGCCTAGTGGTTAAGAGCACCAACTGCTCTTGCAGAGGACCCAGGTTCGATCCCCAGCACCCACCTGGTGGCTAAGAACTGTCTGGAACTCCAATTCCAGGAGAACTCCAGTTCCAGGGATATTTGAGACCCTCTTCTGACCTCCGCGGAATTGCACGACATGGGTGCACAGACATTCATACACATACAAAAATAAATAAAATTAAAATAAAAAAAACTATCACATGAAATGTAAAAAAGCTCAATAAAAATTAAGAAAGAAAAATTATATTACATGAAATTCACAAAAATTCAATGATATAACCTAGCAAGTACAACCTGGAGAGTGATAACCTGAAATCTCCCTGGACCAAACATGACTGGAGCCTTTGCTTTAGCTCTTTGAGCAGTGGACAGAGTTTAATGGTTACAAAATGTAACCAGTACAAGAGCACCACCAATGGGAATTAAGCTTTTCCCAAGGAGCTGCACATAATGGCTCATATCTGTTATCTCAGCATTTGGGTGGTAACGTAGGCTTAGGAATTCAAAGACAGCTTCGGCTACATAGTGCATTTGAAGACAGCTTCAGATCCACAAAAACCTTTCTCAGAAGAAGAATAAAATGAATTCCCAAAATATACATGCTAATTTACTTAGTGCCCTGATCATATACCACAAACTGGCTAGCTTAAACAACAGAAATTTATTTTTTCACAGTTGTGCATTTTAGAAGTCTAAGACCACAGTGCTGGCAGGAGCATTTTCTGCTTTCTCTTTCTTTAGATTACAGAGACACCATTCTTCTATGACCTTTTCTCTGTGCATGCACACTCCTGGTGTCTATCACCCTTTCCTGTGTTTCTGTGGTGTTGGGATTAAACACAGAGTTTCATGAGTGCTAGACAAGCACATTCTTACTCTCAAGTCCTCTTATAAGAACATCAACCAAATTGAGGCCCTTGCACTTAAGACCTCACTTAACCTTAATTATCTCTGTAAAGTTCCTATCTTCAAATATAGCTACTATGATGGGTAAGGCTTTAATGTATGTTGCCATCTATATCAGCTACAAGCACATAATCTTATGAAGATTGATTTCTAGATTCAATTCTGATATGTAGTATTTGCTAAAAGTTAAAAAAAAACATAGATGGTTATGAGGGTCCTTCTTTCCACCTTTTCTTTCAAAGTTGCTCTTTTTCCAACTTTATAAAAACCTAGACTGGTCTCTTATCTGTACCAAATTTGACTGAGGTGACATGCTCAAGTACATAGAAGCACCCTGGGCATTGACACAGAGGCAATTAGATGTTAGACAATTAGATACAAGCTTCCTTTTTAACAAGGCACACTGAGCCTGGTATTAAATTTCATTATTTCTTCTGATATATACATTTCTCCTTAGATGGATTCAGGAGTTTGCACAAACAGAACTGTTTGGGATCATGTTGAGATATTCTAGAATTAGTAATATATTTGGAGTAGAGAAGAAGTGGATTGACAAATTTCTTCTTAAAATTATTTTAATTTTTTGAAACTTTCATATATGAGTGTTTATTTGCATTATTTTCCTTTCCCAGTATCCCTTCAATCCCTCCTATGTTCCCATCTCTCAGTCACAATTTCTTGTCCTCTTCTTTGATTCTATCTATCTATCTATCTATCTATCTATCTATCTATCTATCTATCATCTATCTATCTATCTATCTATCTATCTATCTATCATCTATCTATCTACGTATCTCACCCTGAATCTATTTTATGGCGCCAGAATGTTAAGACCTCTGCTGCTACTTAAGGCATTCTAGACACAAAAATTAAATCTCCACAGTATGGTAGTCTAATGAGTTCTACATAATGACAAAACCAGTCACCATGTCAAAGTGGACAGGGTGAATGTCAAGTGATCCTTCTTCATGATGAAGGACAATGGATGCTGAGGGATAGAGAATAATTTTCTATAGGGTCTAGCTTGGTGAGAGGTGACCCCAAGTGGGCCTCCTTAAAAACAGGTAGATAAGAGCACCACTAATTGGCAAATTTCTTTTGACAACATATAAGAGATTGAAGAGGCAAGGAGTTTAAGAATGTGGTCATCATTCCTGATGAAGAATCCCTCAAAGAAAAGAGAGATTGTAGAAAAATGACAATGCCATGGCTTATTTCATCCAGATGATAACTTGTTATAAAAGTTAGTATTTTAACTTTCATGATATAAATATTCAAAAATTAAAGTGTTATGGGAAATATCAAGCTCTATTATGCTATCTATCCAAGTTGTATTTCCTCTATACTTTCAGCATTCTTGATAATGAGAAAATTCACTCATCCCTATCTTCTTATCCACATTTAGCTCTAAGGTTTTCCTGAAAATCATTTTTATTTATGTAAGATAAAGACAATTATTGAAAGCATTTCAATATTCCAAACATTTTCTGTGTATATTATACTAAAAAAGGTCCCTCTAAGTGGACAAGTCACAGGAATGAGATGCTTTATTATCAAATTTAGTAAAGAAGAAAGTGAGTAACTGAACTGACTGGATAATAAATATTTATGCAAATAATATAGTTTTCAATTATTTGTTTTCAATTACTTTAAAGGATGACCAAATTCAGTTATTCACTGATACATCAGTAAATATGCTTTCTGATCATATTTGATTTTTTTTGGAATGACTTGGAATGGAATCATTTCCTCTAGTGAAACTATTTTTGTTTGTTTACTTATCTAGATAAATGGGGTTTCTATAATCTTTGTAAAATACCATGTATAAGAGCCGGAGATGTAGTTCAACAGTAGAATACTTGCTTAGCATGTTCAAGGCCCTGTATTCCATCCCTAGTACTACGAAAATAATAATATCAGGTGTAGTTTTATTCTCTCTTGTGAATGATTTAACCTGTGCACAACTCTGACATCCTCTGTGGAGAATGAGAATAATAGCGAAGAACAGATCTTGCCCCTGAACTCTCAAGGTTTTGTTTCTTTTCTTTCTCTCTTTTCTTGCTGCAAGACAGAAAAGTACAAACCAGATGGATTTTTCAATACCTCTGGGTCACAGCAAGGCTACAGACCTATCTAAGAATTATAAGAAGAAATGTCAGGGAGTTGTTTTATGGCATTTTTCAGATAAAGCATTAACTCCACACTTTGAAATAATAACTTTTGACAAACTGTTTAATTCAAGGCCACAGTATTTGCTATATAACTAGGGAACTCTAGGGCACTAATGTTTTCTTGATGGGTTTTGGGTATCTGATGGTTTCAGCATCCTCAATTATTCATTTTCTAGAAAAATCTTTAGTCAACTACCCATGATAATAAGCCTTACAATAATAAATTTTATTTATTCAGTTTGGTAATTGACAATTGACATTTCTCTCACATTTTGTTACAATGAGAGTTCATCAAAATAATCATTATATATACTTGCTAATATCTTAACATTATTATATGATATAATAACCAAACACTATTAAAATCAGAAAATAGTAATGCAAACTACCTTGCTGTAACAGTAAATTTTAATTTTGGAAAGAGCTTGCAATCACTGCAAAGAAAATGAAAATGTTAACCTAATAGTGAAATACACTGTTTAATTTTTTTAAAATGCCCCCGAGAGAACGAAGAGAGAAGGAAAAAAAAAATCACATTTGAATACAAAAAATAAACAGCTTTTTGTCACGCGCGCTGTCTCGCCGGCAAGAACTTCACGCGGACAACAGGATTCTTCTGCAGCAGTATTTATTGTGTACACAGCTCTCTTGTGAGAAGGACCCCGAAATGGGGAAAAGGCACTGCTTAAATACCAGTCTAGAGGGTTTGTGTATGTTCTGGATAGGTGCACTGTCCCATGCCTCATTTGCATGTTAAAAGCGGGAGCTTAGAGACTAGTAGTCATGCGCAGTTTCTCCAATGCAAAGGCAACGGCGGGAAACGGCTTGTAGTGACTCAGGAAGTCGGCGCCATCTTTAAGGTGTGGTTGCGAGCGACACAGCACACTCGTGCAGGCTACCAACAGTTCCCCCTTATCTATTATATGGCTGGGAGAATGTCTGTCTTAGGTTGCCACTGTAGAGGTATTCCTTACCCGTCATGGGGACAGCAAACAGCTTATTAATTGGTGATTTCTCGCGGCGTCCCACGAGCCCAACCAACAGAGTTTCGCAGCGTCCCACGAGCCTCTGCTAGTACGGGTGCCGGTTTGCTCCCTGTCTTAGGTTGGTAATACTTGCAGTAGGCTTTACCCGTCATTGACTACTTCTCCAGCATGGAAAGCCATATGTTAGGGGATGAGCCTACCTCTAATGTTGCAAGAGTCTGTGCAATGACTACTTTATCCCGCTGATGTTGGGTGCGGAACCGGCACATAATCCAGAGCATAACTACAATCCCTCCACAAAACAAAAGGCCAAACCCTGCTACCCCCGCCCATTCTTTAAAATGTGAGGCGGCGGCGGCGGCGATCCAGGAAGACAGTCCTTCAGCAAGGGAGACATCCACTCTGGTCGAATTTACGGTGACAATCGCCATGCGGAGTTGATTCATCAAGCTGTCAAATTCTCCAGTCCAATTACCTAAAAGATAACTGGACAATTGTTTAGACAAATTTGCTGCCCTTGTGAAGTTTTGATATTGGATGCTGGTCACACATAAGCCAGAATATTTCCACTCGCAGCCAAGCTGGGCTAGCTGCAGAAGATTTGCAAGCCCCAGCCCCTCAGACACACATTCATCTTGCCCACTTTTTTTGCTCTTTTTTTTTTTTTTTACTGGTTCCAATATGCTTGAATTATCAGCTGGCCTGGAGTTCACAAAGGATTGTCTGCCTCTGCCTCCCCAGTACTGGGATTAAAGGTGTGTGCCGCCACACCTGGTCCCAAGGGTCAACAAAACTGCCCCACCCAAAACAAAAGCTAGATAATTTCAAAGCAAGCAAGTTACTCTTGTTGAAAGCAAACACAAACCAAAATGGGATCTTTAAACAGTCAGCTCTGAGGCTGATTTCCACAAACAACTATTACCTGTTGTGAGAAACTCAGAAACAATTTAGATGTTGCATCTTTGTTTTAGATGTTGAAAGAGTGTAACCAGTGTAGATTTATTATTTTAAATTTTTTGATATCCATATATCCATAACTTTTGTTGAAATCGAACCATGTTTTGGCTGTTTAATATAAATTTGCATCTTAAGATGGAAGGGCCAGTTCCAGCTTAGAGGCAATGTTCTTATATTATCATGTCTATTAACATAATATACTTAGAACACAAAAGGTACACTCATCTATACACACATGTGCGCGCACACATACATACATACACACATACATAAGAAAGATTTGTTAGGTTGACCTGTAAGAGAAGAAAGCCATATCGTTTGATGTCCAATGAGAAACCTGAAATTTTTATAATTTGTTATAGGGTTATTTTTACATAATTAGAATAAATGTCCTAGTAACTCACAAAACAGCTGAAATCCATATGCCACCTCTTAGGCCCATTTGTAACACTTGTCTTTAATGAACTATACCTAAAGTTTACTATTTTTTTCCTATCATGTCCCTTTGGTCAATTACTCCTAAGTTGTCCCTCTGCTAAGCCTAACTGACCCTGTATTATTTATAAATCTAAAGATTGAGGATTTTCAAAAGTAAACAGGCCAAAGTTGCTTGTAGTCTGGACATGATCCATCTTGTCTTGCTACTAAGGACTTTGGAAGAATAATAATTATTTATAATCACAACAACTATAACCATTATTAATTATTAATTATCAATAATACCATTAACCATTATTAGTCACAACAATTATTATGAATAATAATGTTTAAAAATAGCAGCCAACAATGAACAATTTACCATTAGACTGAATTTTTATCAATTATCAATAATTATATTTAATAACAATAACTACAACTATTAATAATAATTACTAATAATAATTAACAACAATCTATCATTAAACTGAATAATATGCATATTATAGACCCAATTAAAAATTGTTAACACTAAGGGGTATAAAGCAAACATTTTTTATGAATCAAATTTATTTTTGTTTATAGTTAGTTAAATAGATTTAAACCTGTAGGACTATAATAAATTGAAAGCAGGAACTCCCATTCACTCACACATACACACAGCTTGAAGATGGGCCTAAAGAAACATAAAACAGTTTTATTTAAAGAATTTCTTATTTAAATTAAACCAAAATTAGGGTGGAGGTCCACAGTCTGTCTCCAGAGGATTGGAATCAAAGCTGCACTTTTAAAACACAACATTGCCTCGGGCTGTCCTGGAGCTTGCTCTGTAGACCAGTTTGGCTTTTACAAAGATCAGCCTGTCTTTGCCTCCCAAGGGCTAGGATTAAAGGCGTGCGCCACCACGCCCGGCTCTATTTAGTCTTAACAGATAACAAATAAAACCTTTAGAAAACCAGTTTAGAAGTTTTTGTAGGAACTTAGGAACCCGGGTTCAAATTAGGCCTTTGAAAAAGTTTAAGAGGCATGTCGAAAGTAAGTTTAATTTATGTGCACAATATAGAATGAAAGAATTTTGAAGTGGCCACTTTTAGCAGAAACCAACACAAAGGAACACACATAGCAAAAATCAGACATATGAGAGAACAGTTAACACACAGACAGCTAGCATAGACATATGACATTTTTTAGTTAACTCCATTAAAACACTTTTTTTTTTTTTGGTCTTTTTGAGACAGGGTCTCCCTGGAGCCCCAGCTGTCCTGGAACTCACTCTGTAGACCAGGCTGGCCTTGAACTCACAAAGATCCGCCTGCCTCTGCCTCCCAAGTGCTAGGATTAAAGGCGTGCGCCACCACGCCCGGCTAAAACACTTTTGTACTCAAAGTCACCAAATGTTGGATTGATTTACTAAATGCCTGTTCCTGGTCCCCAAAAATTTTCCCTGCAGCTTCCAATAGTCTAGCAACGAAGTCAGAAAAGGGTTCACTCGGGCCTTGAATTATTTTTGTTAAATTGCCCGAGACTTCTCCCTTATTTGTTAATGTTTTCCAGGCTCGCAAAGCTGCAGTTGATATTTGGCTATAGACCGCAAGCGGGAAGCTGGTCTGATCAACAGCATGTTCTCCCTGACCAGTAAGCATGTCAAATGTCCATCGGACTGCCTCGCCTCCAGCTGTAGCGTTAGAGCGAGCTTGCATCTGACAGGCATCATGCCAAAGCGCCTTCCATTCTAGATATTGCCCCATTGTTAGGAGGCAAGCTTTTGCAACATACTGCCAGTCTGTTGGTGTCATGGCAATACTGGCCAGGCGTTCTACTTGTGATACAGTAAAATTAGCATTGACTCCATAAGCTCGGACGGATTCTGCTAACTCTTTAACTTGTTTGTGCTCTACGGCACGGTGGCCCTGACCACCATCTTCATTTTCAATGACCGGGAACATGTGCCTCATGGCGTGGCGTACCTCTGGGGAACAAAAGGAGGTGGAGCACCGCCCAGGTACATAGGGAGGAGGAGCGGAAGGTACCGAGCTGCGGGGCTTGTTTACATTCAGTTTTAACCTGTCTCGCCTCCGGGCAGGCTGAAAGTGTTCAAGTTTATACCGGGCCACTTCCTCCTCTAAATCGTCCTCTTCGGACGAGGACAGTTCCACATTAGACTCTGAATCAGTTAAAGTTAAGGCTTGCAAGTCTTTAAACGGGTATAAAGTTCCCTTATTATCCTTTTCCTTCTTATTCTCACCCCTTCCTTTGGGTGTGGTACCTTTTTCTGAAGCTTCACTCTTTATGCATGCACCTTTTTTTGAATCCCGTTCCGTTTCTGACATGCTATCCTGAAGGTCCTCAAGGGCCTGCTGCCCCTCCCTAATTTCGTCCTCACAGTTTCGATCCTGGAGACAGGATTTAACCAGCTTCCAAATGGGGATAGTACCGGGCTTGAGTTTGCCCGTACGCTGTTCTCTATCAAGATCGCCTTTAAGCTTTTCCCAGCTCGGAAGTGAAAGCGAGCCAGTGGCAAGAAACCAAGGGGCGCAGCGATCAACTTCCCGAACAAAGGAATCCAAGGTTCCGGTGGAGACCTTCAGATTCCTTGCCCGAAGCACCGCCTGAAGCGCAGGCACCAGAGAATGCGAGTTCCCCATGGAGAGGCGAGACGGGTTATCTACCTCCGATTTAAACGCCAAAAGTCAAACCCAGTTCTGAAAACGGCAACAGCAAACACTAAGACAAACACATGAGCACCAAACCCTCCAAACAATCAAGAAAAAGCATGCCTCTCGGAACAAACTTACCTGAGCGCAGTTCTGAATCCTCTTCACAAGTGAAGGGTCCTCTCAGTGCCAGCGAAATGTAGAGCCCGGGCCCGGGTCTTCGGCACCATTTGTCACGCGCGCTGTAGTCTCGCCGGCAAGAACTTCACGCGGACAACAGGATTCTTCTGCAGCAGTATTTATTGTGTACACAGCTCTCTTGTGAGAAGGACCCCGAAATGGGGAAAAGGCACTGCTTAAATACCAGTCTAGAGGGTTTGTGTATGTTCTGGATAGGTGCACTGTCCCATGCCTCATTTGCATGTTAAAAGCGGGAGCTTAGAGACTAGTAGTCATGCGCAGTTTCTCCAATGCAAAGGCAACGGCGGGAAACGGCTTGTAGTGACTCAGGAAGTCGGCGCCATCTTTAAGGTGTGGTTGCGAGCGACACAGCACACTCGTGCAGGCTACCAACACAGCTTCATCATACATCACTGTCTAAAATATATACAAGTGAACATTAGAATTGCAAATGAGGTTAGGGAAGAAAGAACTCTGCTTTTTGTATGATTTTGTTTTGTATTGGGCTAGAGGATTTTTTTCTACTATAAACTATAATGAATTCCCAACTTGAAGCAGAATCACAGACAAGAATTATCTTACTTCATATTGTGATTATGAAATGGATGTTTTGTTTAAGACCCGTCTCTTTTGAAATCATGTAAATGGAATCTTATGAAATTCATTAATTAAAAAGAGACAGCACTCATAACAGTAAAACATCTTACTACCAAATACATTTGTATATTAGTTAATGATGGGGATATATCCTAAGAACTGTGTTGTTAGCCATTCTATCTTTGTGTAAATGTTGTGTACTAGGCCAGGTGTGGTGGCACATGGCTTTAAGCCCTGCACTTGGCAGACAGAGGCAGAGGCAGGCAGATCTCCGTGAGTGCAAGGCCAGCCTGGTCAACATAGCTAGTGCTAGGCCAGATGGGGCTACAGGGAGACACTGTTTCAAAAAATACCAAAAATGTGTACTAAGATGTATATGGTGTCACTACCCAAAATTATCTTATGGGACCACTGCCAGACATGCAGCTCATTATTGGAGAAAATGTCATGTGCCATGTAATTTTATATGTTTAGTTTCTGAAGTACAGTGCCTTGTATCAAATATTTTCAGCCTCAAAAGTCCTTGGGATTTACAGTCATATAAGAAAATAGACCCTGTCAGATTAAATGACTAGGTTTTTTTCATGTAGAAGCATATCGTTTGGTTTTAGGTACTCCCTGGAGAATGAACAATGATCAATCTCTAGCTATTTTATGCTTGCCCAAGTGATGATTCTTCTTTTTTCTAAATAAAACCCTAATGGATATTTACACTATGATTATTATTGCAATGTTTGAAGATTTTTCACTTTAACCTTAATTTTTTTTTTCTCTTAGGAATCAGGAGGTTATGCTATTCTTTTTTTAAAATTTTCATTTTTTTAAATTTTTTTTATTAATTTTATTTAGTTCTGTATGTGTATGAATGTACTGCCTGCATGCAAGTCTGTGCACCTGTGTTGTGCAACGCCACGGAGGTCAGAAGAGGGTCTCGGATTCCCCTGGAGCTGAAGTTCTCCTGGAATTGGAGTTTCAGACGGCTCTTTGCCGCCATGTGGGTGCTGGGGATAGAACCTGGGTCCTCTGTAAGAGCAGTCGGTGCTCTTAACTGCTAGGCCATCTCTCCAGCCCTAAATTTTCATTTTTTTATTGATGCTTTGTGTACTTCATACATCATTTTCCAATTCAGTTCAGGCATATTTCCCTTTCCCTTCCCCCCACCCCACCCCATCACAGATCATGCATTCTTCCATAACTGTCCTGCATCTTTCAGGACAGTTTTTTTTTTTCATTTTTTAACAATAAGTGATAATTTATGAGTACAAACATCCTTCATGTAAAACTAGTTTGCAAGCAGTTGTGCCCAAACCCACACAGCCCATGGGTCCCACCATCCAGCGGGGGGGGGGGGCTTGTATGTTCAATCAAATTGATCAAATGAGTGTCCAGACTATATTGCTGTAGTTTCACCATTCACCCCAATCGCAGCCCTTACATTCTACCACACCCCCTCTTCCACAGATTGTTCCCTAGGCTTAGAAAAGGGGCACAGGAGGATGAGAAGCAAAACAGTCTACTTTCTCTGGAGCTGTTGTCTTGGACTCTGGTCAATTCTGGCTGTTTCCTTTCATGGGCTGACAGTTTGTCCAGGAATAACCTTTCGATACTACTAATGAAGCACAAGCAATTAGATATATGGGTTTTTAAACAGTACTAATTGTTATGGTAGGTTACTTTGGTATAGACACAGATGTTTGGATGGTATGTTAATCCATGAATTACATTTTTTTTTCCTGTAAAATATGACAGGGTCTTACTGTGGCTTATAACATCTCCTGACCATTAGAGGATGTAAGCTTGTGGCTTCAGCCGTGGGTTATTCCTCCAAGGAGAGAGCGAATAGCCAATTAGATTTGGGATATACAGGCATTAACCTTAATTTGAATGTAAATATGATATACCTCATTCTCTGTCCATATAGAGGACCAAATAAGAATGAGATGGAGGCAAATCTGGAGACACAATTCAGTTTGTCTAAATATGTGATTTCAGAGAAATCACTCTAGGACTTCTGGACTGGATTTAGAGCTGTGGATAGCAGTGATGGGGATGAAGCCCCTTTCCTTGAGCGTGCTAAGCAAGGCCACTACCACACAGCAACACTGTCAGCTCTGGTCTTGGAACTTCATTAGCATTTATAAAGAATTCAGTGATTTTTATTCACCCTCCATTTCTTTGCTCTGCCTATGTCTCTCTAGAATTGTAGAATAGAACCCTTGATCTCCTTTAAAAATGTTTTTATGGATGGCCCTTATACAGAGACTTAGTGAAACAAGGTATGCATATTATTAGTTACATCTTCTTTACATACATGAGTAAAGCACCCGATGGTCAACATGGGCAATCTGGTATCTGTCACTATGCTCTGGTCACCTCTGGCAAAAGAGGGTTCCATATGTCACAAAATGTAAGATTATTTTTGGTGTACTTGTCAATGAACAAATCTAGATTAAAAGGAGAGGGAATAAAAGGGATAACAAGTTTAAGGAGAAAGCACTAGTCACAATGAAAGAACAGCAGGTGCTCTGTATGCATAGGTAAGTATACACTGGTCACTTGAGAAGGGGGAAGTGGGTCCTCATTAGCATTCAGAAAGAAAGCCAGCAGCTGGTGGATATAGGCCTAGGTAGAAACGTTGGGTACTTTTCTTGAAGCACATGTGGATCTTGCTGAAAAAAACCCACCGTATCTCCCCTTCTAGTGCTTTCTGAGCTGTAATTGGAGTCATGCCACAGCACTCTCAGTGAGAGAAATGTATAAAAAACTGAGTATAGAAAAGAGCTTAAAGGCTGATAAAATTGAAAAATAAAAAGAATGTAAAGTTACATGTCTTTATACCTGCATGCAAATTTACTGTTAAAATGTGAATCTCTAAACGTGTTTAGGAATCAACCTATAGTTTATTTTCAGAATTTGTAATTTTGACTTATGCGTGGAGGGTATATATGCATATTTTGGAATAATATAAAATAAAAAAATATTTAATAAAAAAAGAAAAAAAGAGAAAAAAGGTTTTGCTAAATTCTATCATCAAAGACCTGAGAAAAAGTAAGAAAATGACTTCTAAAGGTTCTGGACCATTGTCTAAATATACCTTTCACCAGTCAATAATGAAGTGGACTTCATTTAGAGGCTCAAGAATCTGGACAGACCAGGAAGACTGGACTGCATATATTACTTGAAGCAGATGAGTTTTTTTTTTTATTAGAACCTGGACTCAATATTATTCTTGATTCAGTAAGATATCTACATTCAGTGCAATGAGATTCCTGTAGTTTGTAGGTCTAGGGGCTTGGAGATGCAGAGTGGGATGATGGACAGATTTCACTGTGTCTGCTCATCTCTCGCTTCTCTTACTGGCAAAACTCAGGCAAAATGTAAGAATGATAAGATCTCAGAATGGCAGAAACCAAGAGAAATCTACAAGAGACAATGTGTGTTCTGTAACCCAAATGAGCAGTAGAGCCAGTATCACAGTAAGATTTATCAGTGAAGGATTGGGGTGATGGGTTATTGATCTCAGTATTCCCAAGACTGCAACGAGTCACAGTTCAAATTCCCCATGACAGAAATCTGAGGCAAGATTTGCATGTTGACATTTTATTTGAAATTCCTCTTGGAACCAATTTCCTTGGGGAAATGAAAGGAGCAGAATTAGGTGCATGAAGCAGAAGCGGAGTTGCAAAGTGGTGTGATTTGGACAAAGGGACACAGCTTTTATGCTCCTGCACTTAACTGAATCATTGCTGGATAAGTTACACTTCTTTCTGAAATGGGCATGCCCTTAAGCAAGGCAGCTTTATCTATGGCACAGCAAAGTACCAAAGTGGATTTTCCCGAATATTGCCAACATTATCAATAACTGGAGCTTCAATGCAATGGGAAGGAGGTGAGCTGCTGAGAGGTACCCAAAGTATACACTCTCCTATCACAGTTTTGTAGGGCCTATATAATAAGGCTCTCTAGAGGAAGAGAACAGATAGAATGAACAGTTTATTAGATTGGTTTATAGCATATGGGATGAGTAGTCCAACACACTAGTAGTCTAGCACACTAGAGAAGTTGATAAGCCAGTAGTCAGTTCATGAGGCTGGATCCCTGAGGAGTCCCAATCTGATGTTTAAGGCCTGGAGGATATCTGGAGAGCCACATATTTTCAGTCCATGTTGGAAAACCAAAGAAACAGAATTATGATGTTAGTCAATGATGGAAGCAGAAGCAGCACCAGTGTAGATACAAATGCTATTAGTGATGAAGCAGGTAGGTAAAAGCAACAGTTTTTCTCTTTATCTTGGGCTACTAATAGAACCCACTTTAGAAAAGAGTCTTCCAGCCTGGCGTGGTGGCACACACCTTTAATCCTAGCAATTGGGAGGCAGAGGCAGGCAGATCTCTGTGAGTTCAAGGCCAGCCTGGTCTACAGAGTGAGTTCCAGGACATCCAGAGCCGCTACAGGGAGACCTTCTCAAAAAGACCAAAAAAAAAAAAAAAAAAAGAAAAGTCTTCCATTCTTAGTTAATTCTTATAGGAAATATCCTTACAGACCTGTCCAGATGCATGTCCCTTCGTTGATCTCTGATGCAATCAAGTTGCTATCAACATGAATCACCACAGGGTGAAGTATCTAGGTCTACTTGAAGAAACACATGACTTGAACTATGACAATGAAAATCACAGTCTCTAATTCTGTCCTCAGAACTGAGTCAGATCACAAAACAGGTTCTTATTTATTCCTTGAATAAAAGGGATTTGGGGTCCCAAATAAGGACTCCTGTGACATTGCCAGAAACATGCACAGTACAATTTCCTCCATGTGGTTTGGGGCCATTTACTATAGTAACCATGGCCTAGAGGATAGGAAGATTTAAAGATTATCAGATAGAGGCTTAGACTTTGATGCTAATTCTGGAGTTCTCAATTGTTACTGTGACCAACAATTCAAATGGTGGTAAGCCGTTAGATGACCAATAGAGTTTTAGGGTGAGACTATGATTATTTTTCTAGATTTTCCATCACAGCTAGGACAGCTATATTCAGAATCTGGTAGCAACCTCCCTGGCTTCTGAACTCATATCATGGAGTGATGGGAATTGTCAATGAAACCCCCTGAAATTTCCCTTCCCTACCATGATACTAAAACAGAATCACTGATACTTTCACAACATAACTGCAAACACTGATGTTATCATAAAAACTTGGGAAAGGAATAACTGCAGGTGATCATAAAGTTAACTGGATATTGACTTGTAGTTCAGGATCTTTTCTATATGTGAGATTCTCTTTACATCAATTCAACAGAGCTTGTGGGCCCTACATAGTCACTAGAGGCATCTCCTTCTTATTTCTTGTACCTCAGTTTTCTTAACAAATTTTTGTGATTCAGTTCTCTCTATTTTCTTTTAAGAAGAATTAATGTTCTGCTTAGAATCTCTAGAGTGATGTTTCAAATTTAATTCCACTGGAAGCAGACTAAACCAGTGATTATCATGCAGGGTACCATTATATGTAGGGAAGTAATGTAGTAAGATTCGGCAGATAAAGAAGTTGTGGTACCAAAGTCTCAGCCAATCCCACATGGAGGTTTGAGGGTTGAATGACTCTTCAGATTTGTCTTAAGATGTGAGTAGACTAGGCCTTTACACTCCTTTGTTGACTATTTAATAGGAAGAATAAGAGATCTTCTTTCACCAAAGCAATCACAGTAGATGCTGAAAGGAAAGGCGTTCTACCATTGGCATTCTGTGCAGCTGGGAAAATAAGCCCGTTTTATTTACAGGAATCTGGATTATACACAAATCATAGACTCATTATAAAAGGGAGAGGGAAGGAAAAATATGTTAGAGAGAATAAGGTGGCACGGTTGATAAGGATGTTCCATCTTCAAGTCAGCTCTTTGTGGGCAGTTTATACACTGGCCAATCAGATCTCTGTGTTTTTCAGCTCTGTAATTTCATATCTCATCAGAGAATATACAGAGCTGTATCTATTTGATTGCATTACGTATTCTCTGTTTTCTAAATTATTTCAGAGGAAAAGCTTCCAAAACATTTCCTTTATGGTTGCAATGAACATCTTTGCGATTGTACTAGTAAAAACAGCTTGTCTCAAATCCTCCAGCTCTTCAGCTGGGGAAAATGTGAGAGAGGGAGAGGGGAGGGAGGGAGGGAGGGAGGGAGGGGGAG
>VZQC01008417.1:25658-46879 GCA_009823505.1 Rhizomys pruinosus | reverse complement strand
TATATATATATATATATATATATATATATATATAATGAGTTCTCAGATATTAATGATAAATTTGAAAGAATGACATGATTTTTAATATTATGAGAAATATTTAGGCAGAATAAAAATGATATTGAAATGAGTGTTGTTTTTCAATTTTTAAAGGGTGAATATTAGAGGAATATTAGATTTTGGTTGAATACCAATGCTAAAGCCCCAACTTTCAAATATCCATAAATCTGCCTCTGTTCTAGATTTTAGTACAACTCCTTTTTCTGTGTTTAGGAATTCACATTTTCCTCCTTTAATTTTACATTACTCTAAAATATGAATACATAGTAGAAATTAGTTTTAAAGTAAACTTTTTTTTAGAAAAGTACTGATCAAATTCGTAGAACCTGTAGTACACAGCCACAGTGCAGGGAATACCATACACTGTCTTTTCTTGCTGCTTGTCAAGGGGATGAAAAACCTTGGACCATGGGAGGTCATTCACATTTCCCAACAGTTCCTCTTTGTTCTCAACTTTCAATATGCTCATCACCCATTTGCTTTTGTAATGCTCTAAAAAAGTAAAGAAACAAAGGCTAGACATAAGTCATCAGATAGCTTGACAATTACTCTGCATTGCATTTTGGAGGTGTATTTTGAGATGCAAAGTGAGAAGACAGGGAAACACTGGCTATATAGCATGCCAAAATATTGTGAGATCTTAAATAAAGCAAAAAGAATAAAGCCGAGGTAAAGAGCTAACAAGTCTTTTAAGTCCTGTTAAGGCAGAAACCATAATTTCTGTTTCTGTTATGATTTAGTGTTGGTCAAATAAACATAACTGTATTAGCCTACTTCTTCTGGTCTGACTGGAGAACTACCTGGGTCTAAAGAAAACTCAAAAGGACAAGCATGGTTTCCACTTCCACAGTGTTGTTCTCTAATAGTTTATTGAGCAATTACTTGTTAAAAATTAAGATTGATTGCCAGGTGTGGTGGCACAAGTGTTTAGGCAGGTGGATCCCTATGAGTTTGGCCGGGTGTGGTGGTGCACACCTTTAATCAAGGCCAGACTGGTCTACAGAGCGAGTTCCAGGACAGCTGGAGCTAAAGAAAGACCCTGTCTCAAAAAGACCAAAAAAAAAAAAAAAAAAAAAAGACTGATTGAAAAATTATGTATGAAACATATAAAAATGAAATAAAAATTATGAAAGGCCTGATTATTTTCTATTAAGCTCTGCACTGGGCCCCAACTCTCCATGCTAAAAATCCAAATAGAATCAGTCATGCCATTGTTCCGCATCATTAAGCAGAAACTAAGCTGTTTATCTGAGCTTCTGAGACTCAGGATTAGGGAGATAACCAAATTTCCCAAGGAAGCCAGTTTCAATATGCAGGAAAATGAAGTTCCTTCACCCTTAATGTTTACCTAAAAGGGAATATGAAGAAACCTGATGTTAACCAATTTTTTCTCTATTATTTAGTTTTCCCATTTCCTCCTTACAAGGAGAATAATTTTGAAATGACCAGTCTAAAGGCCAGGCATATATACCTTCTTGGTAGTGTTTGGCTCTGCATGTAAAGTCCTGGGTTTATATCCATCACTTTGTGTTTGGAGCTGGGGGAAGAGAAATCACCAATCTCCTTTTTGTTTTATTATTTTTGATTTCAGTCTTTCTCTGTCTATAAATCTAGGTTCTTTTGTTCAGTCATCAGAACATTTATTCTATTTTGTAGAACAAAGTATTACCAGGAGTCTAGAATGTAAAATATAACCAACTAATATGGTTAACCATAATTGCTTTAATTTTGTTAATTGACATATTAATTCTTTCAACAAACATTATTATGTCCCATAGGACACTTGCCATAATGATATAAAGAAGACAAACTTGAACTTTGCCCTCAATATCTAACTCAAGTCTAAACCTTTTAGCCTTGTGAACTGGATTAGTTCATGCAGAGTATAAACAGAGTCCTCTGAAGTATCATTTTTTTTCTCCAGAAAATATTGCTCTTGGAATCAGAGTTCCAAGAGCTTGAGAACTCCAAACAATTGTTCTATTTATCAAAGTGCTTGTAAACAATTTAAACAGTCATACTTTTTTAAACAGATACAAAAGTAATCTGTCCTGGGACTGGAAATATTTTTGAGGTTTTCCTACCCTCTATTTCCAATACCATATACTCAATGTACTCATTTCAGAAACAGAACAAGCTGTGTTTCTAAATATCTTTTAGAGTTTTATGTAAGTATTCAAAATAATATTTTATGAACTAATTGATCTTGCATGCAAAAAGAACTGTTTGCCAAAATGTGCTACTGGTTGTCTTTGCTGTAGCTATTATACACATGTGTAGAACAATCTCTAAAGACATAATTATCCTCGTATTAATATTTTTCTCCTTCACCCCTTAGATAATCTCAAATGAAAACCTATTTTGTTTCTAATTTTATTATTTTAATGTGTAGGAATGTACTGCCTGCATGTGTATAAATGGACTCATGTTACTTAGTGCCCACAGAGACAGAAGAAGGTGTTGGATTTCCCTGGAACTGGAGCTACAGACAGTTGGTAGCCACCATGTAGGTGCTGGGAATCAAACCTGGGTCTTCTGCAAGAGCATCCAGTGCTTTTAACTGTTGAGGTATCTCTCTGTCCCCATGAAAACCCATTTTCAAGGAAATATAAGATACACTTGAGAGGGATTATTTTGGAAAGATAATTTAAATTATTTTTATATTAGAGCTCAAACAGGGACCATAGTGCTCTTTATATAGAGCTCTTGAATCAGAATAAGTCAAGGAGGGATTAATAAACACACTATTTATAATGCTGCAGGCGAGTTATAGGGGAACCATAAAAGGTATTTCCTCAACCATAGAACTGATAACTACAAAATTAAGTTCTTTTGGATTTGTACTCACTGGGGTATAGATATTATTATGTTATTTATTTCACACTAGAGTAAGTTTTTCATCTTGGAGTGCATATAGAACTGTCTGTTGTACATAATATCCCCAGGATGTATATTTCAACAAACCACAGGTATATTTATTTCTCAGGGGCAATGTATCAAATTTAACTAGGTAGTTTAAGTAACAGGCATTTACTGCCTCATGACTCTAGAGGATAGTTAAGATCAAAGCATTGGCAGTGCTACCATCTCTATGAAAGTGCTAGATTAAACTGTTTGAAACTTCCTTAACTACTGGTGGTCCTTTCTTTTAGTGACATAATTCTAATTTTCACCTGGTGTTCTCTCTATATGTCTATGTGTTCGTGTCTCCCTTTTATTTTTCCTTCCTTCTTTCTTTCTTTCTTTCTTTCTTTCTTTCTTTCTTTCTTTCTTTCTTTCTTTCTTTCTTTCTTCATGTGCTGGTTTATGTGTACTAAATGTGCTTACTTGTGGATGATAGAGCTTGACATTGAGTGTCTTCCTCAATTACTCTCCAACTTATTTTTTGAGTCAGGGTCTCTCAATAAATGTAGAGTTCTGTGATTCAACTAGACTGGAGAGCCACTGAGCCTCCAGAATCTGCTTGTCTCTGCTTCCCCAGCAGTAGGATTACCTATGTTTGCCACTGGACCTGGCATTTCATGTGCATTCTGGGAATCAAAGACAGGTCTTCATGTGTGTGGCAACCACTTTACCAAAATGAGTCATTTTGTCAGTCCCTCTCTTGTATTAGTATACCAGTCAGGCATAATTGAATTAGGAGCCACACACACACTAGAATTTACTTCATTAATTACATCTACATTGACTGGATTTTCCAAATTACTTCACAATCTTAAGTTACTAGGACTTCAGCTTATAAATAGATATGATTTGACTTACAAAGCTGATTATTACCAGAAACTAGAATTGCTATGTGTTGTCTCAGAAGCATGGTAAGATCCTGCTTATAATTTTGGAATCTAGTAGCCTTGATGTGAACCGTTTCTAAGCAACTTCTGTTTCCTTTCAGGCAGGTACTCTTAGCCTCCTCCTTCTAGCTCATACTTCATATATGATTCTTCTTAGTCACTTGTTGCTCATTCAGCAGTGATACGTGTCTAATTCAGAATATTGGAAGGTTAAAGACCTCATGGATAAGCTGGGTACAGTAATAAAGCCATAGAATAACAGGAGACTGCAAATTTGAGGCCAGCTTAGGCAACAATTTAGTAAGACTCAGTCTAAAATAAATAAAACAAAGACTTTGTGGGTAACTGCATTATAGGACATCAAAATATTTCTTCCTTCATTGCACAGTGACAATGGTACTTTGAGAGTTATGCTACACTGACACATAACCCAGACATTTTCTAGTACTAGAAACCACCTTCAGGTACTTTCTTCTCATTCTGGAATTTATTATGACTTTGGACTTCTATCCATATGACTCCTAACTTCAGGATTGCTCTTATGTGTTTATGGGATTAATGAAAGATGGTGGTATGGGGATTAACCTACTTAACAACAAGTATTATTTTAACCCATTCTGTTTCCCATAGAAATCTGGAGACTATCAGACATATATTCTGTAGATAACATATCAGGATCAATTTAGAAGCTTGGATCTCAAGTCAAGGTTCCTTATGAATACAGCCTGAGATAAAAGTTTCACACCAGTAGTTATTAGGACAATAGAAGTAAGGAGTAAAGTCATGTGCTGTTAAACTTTCATGAAGCAGGTTCTATTAGACCACAGAACTAGCCAATAGGTAGTAATGCCATCAGACAAATGGCACATAGGAAGTTAAGCTTTAAAATTTTCCTTGCAATCTCCCATACAATCATGACTCTTGAAACTGAGAAACTTTTATGAGTATTAAAATATCATCTGCGTAAATCACAAATTTATAATAGCTTTTAATTTGGCAGAATCCAGATTTTGTGCTTTTTCTACAAGACTGACTGAGGGTCAGTTCTCTCTGGAGCTGAGTTAGCAGTTTAAAAAGCCAAACAATTATTAACCAAAATAGCTAACTCAACAGAAAGAAAGACAACTATGGGATCTGAATATCAGGAATTAAAATTTATGCCAGAGCTTGTTACTTCTCTGTGCTTAGACATAGCTGAGGAAACTAAAATTCCCAAGAGGAAAAGAGAAATAATAAAATAAAAATAAATAAAATAACGTGGATCTGTGGGCTCTTCCTGTGAGCCAGAATTGTGGTCCTCTTCTGTGTGCTGGAGCTGTGGCCCTCTCTCACAAATCTGGAACTGTGGTCTACTCCTTTGAGATGGAGCTGTAGTACCCTTCCAAGAGTTGGAGCTGTGGATAAAGTATTTAATGTCCAGAAGACTGCTTTGTTTATGGATTACTCTATCATGGAGATGGTGTGTATCTCAGTAAATCAACCAAATAACAAAGGATGGGAGGAATTATTTACGTCACTCACAGTTTTACAGGTTTTGGACCACCATGGTAAGGAGCAGAACTCATCAGCAAATAACAGCCAAGAAGCAGAGTCCAGCAGCTCACCTCATGCCAGCCAATAAGCAAAGAAGAATATGAAGGGACCAGGTATAGGTAGGTATAGCTCTGAAGACCATTTTGTCCCTTATTGCAAACTTCCTTCAACTAGGCCCCACCTCCTACATTTTACCAACTTCTAATAATGCCATCTTATTTTGAATACATCAAAGGATTCATATATTGATTAGCTCAGAGCCCTCAGGAACTTATCTTCTATGGAAATACCCTCAATACATACTACAAACTGTGTTAGATTAATCTGCTATTCTTTTCTCAGTCCAATCACGTTGGCAATAAAAATTACCCAGTACAGATGGAGAGAGTGAACAAGAGGTTATGGCAAAGAGACCAGTCTGAGCTTATGTAAAGCTCCCAAATCTCTTGGTAATGACCACCCTGAGCAATATGATGAGACCCTGTTACAAAAAGAAAAATACATAAGAATAATAAGAAAAGGAAAAACAAAGAAGAGGCATACCCAAATGAAGATCAGAAGCTTTTAAAATGAGCGAGGATAGAGTTAGTCTGCCTGGGCCATTTCTTTGGAAGGAGGATTGAATAGGTCTTTTCTCTTGAGTTGTCCATGTTCCTTTCAGAAGGCTTTTCTAGTCCTTTGCTTTGAGTGTAAATGAATGTTGATTAGAATTCTGAGAGCAGAGAGAGAAAGAAGTCTATGCAGGACTGACTAACCCTCATTGATTTATTTTCATCATCACTGAATTGGAAGACACTGGACATGAAGACCCTAGTTTTTGACCATTGCAAAAATATACCTTCAATATTGCTCTGGGGTGAGTGGAAGAAATTTTGGGTAAAGGAATAGGTATGGGAATCTAATTTCTTCTTCAACAGACTTAAAACTTATCTTCTTTATTTTGAATCATCCCTTTCCCTCCCTGACTTCTACAGATCTATATTATATTTTGGGATTTTGTTGAGTAAGTTGACGTACCTTTGCCATATACCCAACAGTCTATGGGTAACACAGATTGGATTGGATGGGTTAAAATTGAGGACACATTCCTCTAGCTCTTAAAAATCTTCTGACCCCTCTTTTATGATGTTACCTGAACATTAGGTATAGAGATCACATTGTAGATATATTAATTGAGACTAGGACTCACACACAGATTACTGTCTGCATATAAATCAGTTGTAGAAATTTGTAATAGTCTCCATCTGTTGCAAAAAGAAGCTTCATTGAGGTAGATGCCTGCTGTTGGATAATAAATTCTAGACAGGATAGGGGAGCTGCAATCAGAAAATCTCCACAAAATGGTTGCCTAAATAAGATTGAACAAATCAATGTACATGCCAATGTGGATGGGGGAAATGACCCAGATCCCTGGCTCTGAAAGCAATCAATGGATGCTGAGGGAGAGAAAATTAGTTTTCTCCAGGGACAGTCTCCCTGATAGGTTATCTAATCCTAGGTGTTCATCCTTTAACACATGTATACATGAATCCCAGTAAATGAACTCAGTCCATTATAGATATATGTATAAATGTAGTTGTAATAGTAATAATCAAACAAGAGGACAAGAAATTTAGAGGGAGTCAGGAGGCATGGGAGAAATTGGAGTGGGAATCTTCTTAGCATGCAAGTCTTGCCTTTTCTTATTTCAAATAGTATACTGAAAAGACAAAATTCAAAAAGTTGAAGATAAATCTACAAGTACATATGAATGGAAGGCAAATTAATTTTGTATTGGATTGTGAGCTAGAATCCAGGCTTCAATCTTTCTATATCCATGTTCATGTATTTTAGTCCAATTATGAGTGTTTTCTCCTTCAAATCTCCCACATGACTAATTCAATGAAATATGCCCTATTTTCATCTAGTGTCTGCCCATAAGAGTATGGCATATAAGACACATAGATCCGTGTCCCAGAATGACTCCCTAAATTATTGGCAATTCTCATAATTCTAAGCAGATAAGTACAATGAGCAGAAAGAAAAAGGCACTGGTGTGTGTGTGTGTGTGTGTGTGTGTGTGTGTGTGTGTGTGTAGAATAGAGCCTGGTGACTGTACCATCAGCAAGGCTTTTGTTTCTTGACAGAAGCTGGCAAACCTCTTTAATCATCATTTCCAGCTTGTCTTATCATCTCTTTTTCTAAATTTACATGTCAAAAAAATAAACGTACACATTTCTGAAACACCACACATCTAAAGCCTGTTTGCCAGTTTTCCTAGTATCTGAACTAGTTAACTGTACTATACAATTCTTGGGTCCTAGGAGCTATCATGTAAACCCTCTGGGCCTCAGATTTTCTACAAAATAAGGAGGTAGAAACATATAATACATTTCAAGCTTTAATCATTATCCTATCTTTTCTTTACCCAGACAGTACAGGGAAATATCTATATTTATACAGATTCAATTTTTGGAACCAAGTGGAGAAGCAGTATATAAGAGAAGGCCTCTGATTATGTTTTGTTAATACAGTTGGGGAAATTAATCAAGGAGAGAGATCTGTTATTTATTCTTCTATAGGATATTGGCTACTGTGATGCATTTAGGAAATTAATTTAATTAATTTAAGCTGTAAGATCACAATGAAGGTGAGCCATCCTGTTACCAGATTCATGTATACTGTAAGAGATAGGATGACGGGGTGCAAGAGATAGGAAGAAGTAGAAAGCAGCGCTGCTCTAGTTGATGGAATGCCAACAGAATGAGAAAAGGATTGAGGTCCAGATGAGAAAGCATTTCTTTATTCCTTTTTCTTTTTGGGGCGTGTAGTATGTATATGTTTGTGTGTTTGTGTGTGTGTGTGTGTGTGTGTGTGTGTGTGTGTGTGTGTGAATTCATTTTTACCACAGTGTGTATGTGGTGAGAGGACAGCCCTGGGTGTGGGTTTTGTCTTCAATTTCGTTTGAAAAAGGTCTCCTTTTGTTTGTCTAAGGCGATGCTAGTCTAACTGGCCCATGGGTTTACTCCTCTCTTACTACCACGAGAGCTTCCTATGAGAGCTCTAGGATGACAGATACTTAATCTATACCTCTGGCTTTTTTGTTGGTTCTGGAGTTTCAAACTCAGATCATCACATTTGCAGGGTGGCGGATCAAATGAGTGTCTCCCATAGACTCAAAGTACTTGGACACTTAGTTCCCAATACATGGGGATGTTTAGGGAGGATCATCAAAACTTTAGGAGGCATGGCCAAGCTGGAGGAAGCATGCTGCTAGGGTTGGGCTTTGAGAGTTCTTAGGCCTTGCTGGATTTCCAGTTTCACTCTGCTTTCTGTGCTTGTTGGAGGACATGAACTATCCACTTTCTGCTCAGGCTACTTTTGTCACCATATCTCCTTACACAAATAACTGATACCTTTGGAACCATACTTCTCAACCATAATGGACATTTACCCTTTGGAACCATAAGCCAAATAAACTCTTCCTTCTACAAATTGCCATGATCATGGTGTTTTATCACAGCAACAGAAAAGAAATACAAAAGCAAGCATGTTTACCAACCTCTTATCTTCTTTCCTCAAGGAGCTGTTAGACAGTTTGAGAATATGGCTGGGAATGTAACTCAGTTGGTAGCATAGTGTTAGCATGCACAAAACCCTAGGTTTGAACCCTAGGACTTTGTAAAACCAGGCATGGCAGTGCACATCTGTAATCCCAGTTCTTTGGAAGTGAAGCCAGGAGAACCAGAAGTTCAAAATCCTTGGTTATATAGTTCAAGGCCAGCTTGGGCAACATGAAACTATGTGTCAAAAAAATAAGTGTGAGGGGAAGCCAAGGCATTGTTATGAGAAACCTCTGACCCTGGGAGTTTATTTTTAGGGAATCAGGGAGAAGGGAATTGAAACTGGAAATCGGGGTGGAGTAGTAAGAGCTGAGGGGGCCAGAAAATGGGTCTTCTAATTCTGATTGGACAAATAACTAACTAGCTGGTGATTTTGACCAGGTGTAGCTTTCAGGTCTCTTATCTTCTTTAATGTTGGCACACTGGGTTACTACTTCTTAAAACCTTGGAATTTTAACACTTTTATGATTCTATGAAATAGAAAAAGAATGTGTATATTTGTGAAAGTATAAATCTTTTTAACAATAATATTAGTTACTAGCTATTTTTGCATTGGTTTCTGCATGATAGGCATGAGCCTTAACAATTTACATACATTTTAATATATAGAGAAAGTAGTTCTTCATCTGTAAAAGCATGGAGAATTAAACAGCTAAACAAAATTATAGACATAAGAAGAAGCAAAGTCATTATTTGATCTCAGGTAGTAAGGAAAATATTTTGTTAATTATTGTCAATATTTTGTGATGGAGTCTTTCTACATGGTTTAGGCTGATCTCAAACACTTGGGTTCAAGTAATCTGACTGCCTCAGTCCCTTGTGTAGCAGGGCCACAGGTATGCAGTACTGCTCCTGGCTATGTTTTGAATCATTCAATAATAGATTGCCTTAAATTTAAGGAAAGTGTTTGAGCCACTGTCAGAAGGCTAGAATCTTTGTCTCATTACAGGTATAAATGTGAGGAAGTCTCTTCTGTTCTTTAGCTTTCTGGGTATAATATTCCATGTGCAGGATTTCCCCAATGCTTAGGCTGCCTTCTTTAAGGAAAATTGCCTCAAGCTGGTCTGTAGTTTTTTTCAAGACCAAACTGCTTAGGGCACAAGGGAAGCAACCTGAGCCCTTTGGAGAAAGCCAGGCTTTCACAACTCTGAATTTTGGTATGTTGGGGAGGTCCTTTGTTCTGTAAGTGACTTTCAGACATGATTGAATGAGATTCTTTTAATGAAACATTTTTCCAGAATCTTGTACTCTGGACCTAACTCCTTTCAATTGTCATATGTAGCACTTGTTTTTAGTGAGAGAGATTTGCCAAGTGGTGCCTGAGAAAAATATTTGTCTCATATCCTCAAAGTTTACGTAAGTTGTCAGCCTTGCCAGAGGGCCAGTGCAGTGCCTTGTTTCTACTTTTTTTTCCAGTGTGTAAGTTCTCTTTCCCCTGTGTACACATTTTTACAGAAGGAATCAGAGGTGGTGGCTTTGTTGGGTTATTTATTCCTGAACTGCTCCAAACTATTTCTGGAGTGAATAGTATGGGAGACAAATCCCAGATCCAGGAAGAAAAGAGAGAGAAAGAACTATAACAAAGCTTTCAGAGCTTTGTTTTTACCTTGGGTTATAGTACAACAAATGCTCTCTTTTCAAACCATCTTATTCTTCCCACTTTTATTTTAGGATATATGTTAAATTATATTTTAATATTTGATGTAAAATAAATCAGAAACCAAAATACAGAATTATATATTATAGCTTCTAACATGCAACAATGAGTTTTCATAATGAAAAAATCACTGGAAGGTGATATTTGAAAGCAAAAATAGTTTCGAATTATGGCTGCTTATTTCTGTTCTCCGCATGCTTACTAACTATTATGTGATATTTTAATTAAACAAACACAAGAGCTTTGAAATGTGGTTCCCAGTAGAAAAATGAACAAAGGATATCTATGAGAAGGTAATTCACAAAATAATTTAAAAATCAATAATCACATCAAATTTGCGCAATTTTATTGATGTTAATATCAATACTGTGATTATTAATTAATTTTTATGTGCCAACCTGACTAGGTCATGAAATGCCCAGACATTTGATTAAATATTATTTGTGTGTGTCTGTGTGAATGTTTCTAGATCAGATAAACAGTTGAGTCAGTACACTGAGTAAAACTATTCCCCTTAGGGACAGTGGGTCTTACCCAGTCAAATGAAAACCTGAATAGAACAAAAGGCTGAATAAGAGGGAATTTTACCCCTCTGCTTGAACTTTGGACATCAATCATTTCCTGTCTTCAGATTCAAGCTGAAAAATTAGCTCTTTGTGGATTGCACATCTACTGCTTTTTAGAATAAAACTATACTATCAGTTCTCCTGACGCTCAGGCCTTCATGTCTTTTGAGTCCCCATCTTATTGATGATCTTGTGATTTATCAGCATCTGATCACATGAGTTAATCCCTCTACCCCAGAGAAATAGAAAATATAACTCTATATATCCTGTATCTATCTCCTAAGAGATTATATGCATGTGTTTATACAGGTATAGAGATTCATGCAAATATATGTATGCATATACATAAAATATATCTTATTAGTCCTGTTTTCCTAGAGGACCCCAATATAACATTTTAATAGTAATATAGTAGAATTTCATGCCTATTGTATGCTTAAGGGTTTTTATATTAGTACCCTACAAAATTGAATGTTCATGTCTTAGTATATCAGAATGTTATCATATTTGGAAGTAGGATAATTTAATATAATTTAGATGTGGTGATACTGTCAGGTCATCAGTCTAATGCATTATTATGAAAATGCCATGAAGACATACATCGACAAGGACAACACCACAGCAAGATGAAGACAGTGATATGGGAATGCTTCTACAAGCCAAAGATTGCCAACAACCATTGGAGAGTTTAGGGAGGGATGTGGAATAAATTCTCTCTCCTGTTCTTCCAAAAGAATGAACCCTGCCAATACTTTGATGTCAGATTCTCCAAAACTAGTGGACAATATATTTCTATTTTTTAAGCAACATAGTTTGTGGTACCTTTTAATGACTATCCTAAACATGCCATATTGGAAATGGTTAAAGAATAGATATAATCCAGTGTTGCAATAACTGCAGAAAAAGTTCTACTTATGAATTAGAAGAAATTGTGAATAAGTACCCTTAAAGCCTTAAAGAAAATCTAGTAAATTAAAATTGCATACATCTTGTGCTGATATCTTTAGGGTCAACATGACACACTTGGGTTGAAGGAGCCTCAATTGGGGAATTTCCTTCATTAGACTGGCCTGTAACCATGTCTGTCTTGATTGTTGAGTGATATGGGAGGGCTCAGCCCACTATGGGTAGTTCTACCCCTGGGTAGGTGGTTCTGTACTGTATAAGATAGCAGGCTGGGCATGGGATGAAGGGCAATGAGTTAAAAACCTATTTTGCTGACCATACCAAAGCCTCCATCCTAGACAAAAGGGGGACCATCCACCTATACCATAAAATTAAAAATAAAAGCTGCAGGAAGACTGTGTAGGGATCAGGATAAACATGTTTTTTGAAATAACTGTTGCAGGTGGTCAGTGCAAAGGCCAGATAAGCATGTTTTCGACATAACCCAGCAATCCCAGGAACTATATGTTTTCGACAACCCAACAATTCCAGGAAATATACCATGAATCCTGTCCCCTTTCACCCCCACCCTCAGGGCTCTTACAAGCCCACCAAACCCACAGCATTTTTGCTGAGTTATACAAGCCCACCAATCCTGTAATGCCAAGGCTTGGAAATCCCCCCTGCTTGTGATTTTTCCCTTTAAAAGGAGTGCCTGTAAGGAGTCTAGGGGCTCTCCCCAGTCCTGCTGCACCAGGTATGCTGCATCAGTGTCTCGTCTCCTGGTGGTCTGCGAGGGTCTTGGATTCAGGGCATAACAGGGGCAGGGGAGCAAGCCAGTAAGAAGCATTCCCCCATGGTCTGTGCTTCAGCTCCTGCCTCCAGGTTCCTGCCCTGAGTTCCCATGTTGGGTTCCCTAAGCAATGAACTGTGACCCAGGAGATGTGAGTCAAATAAACCCCTTCCTCCCCAAGTTGGTTTTGGTCAGAGTTTTTTGTCATAGCAATGGAAAAGCGAACTAGAACACATATGCATACATACTTAAACCTTTATATAATGGAATAAGCTATGGAGCTACTGGTAAACACAAAAATTTTAAATACTCAAAATGTATTTCAGTAAAGGCATAGTTAAAAGTTGTATTACATTAACAATATGAAATGTATGTACTTCATAGAATGAGATGATTTAAATGAAGTGTTGAAAACCAGTCCTTGATATATTTCTTAATGAATAAAACAATTTGCAAAAGACTATATAGTTGTGAGCACATCCTTGTAAAAGCAAATGGAATTTCAAAGTGTGTATAACTGATACACAAGTAAATGTTACTAAAAGTTGCATACATTAACAGTAGTTACCTTGGGGTACAAGAGTTAGTGTCACAAAGTAAATCCCACATTGTTGTATGTTATCTCCTTGCTTGTTTTACAATGAACAGAGAACCCTTAATTAAAAATTAAGATGTAAATTATTTTCAAAAAAGGTATCCTTCCTGATTGAATTCCCGACCAAATATTCCTCCAGGAACATACTACCATAAAAAAAATCCTTGTATCCTGCCAGATATCTAAAGGATCATCCACCATGATAAAGTAGGCTTTGTTCCAAAGATGCAGGGATAGTTCAATAAATGTAACAAATCATATAATGGACTTAAATACAGAAAATGATCACATGAGCATGTCAGTAGACACAGAACATGCCTTTGACAAAATCCAACATGCGGTCATGATAAAAGTTCTAAAGGGAATTGGACTAGAGGAAATACACCTCAATATAATTAAGGCTATATACAACAAACCTGCAGCCAACATCATTCTAAGTAGAGAAAAATCTCAAAAGATCCCCATTAAAATCAAGAACCAGAGAAGGCTTCCTGCTATCCCACTCCTTTTCAATATAGTGCTTGAAACTCTAGCTAGAGACAAAGGAAGAAAATTAAAAGTGTTCTAATTGGGAAAGAATTTAAATTATCCTTATTGGCTGATGATATGATATTATATATAAGATATCCCAAAAATTCCACGAGAAAACTTCTGGAAATAATCAGCACTTTCAGAAAAGTGGCAGGTTACAAAATCAATCTACAAAAATCTACTGATTTCTGTATACAAAGAGAAAGCAATAATTTTTCCAAGGTGGCGGCTCCCAGGGTTCCAGGTGCATTCTGAGCAGCTAAGGCAAAATTGGGGAGGGGAACTTAGGGGCCCCCAAGAACACTGGGAAGCATTGGAGGTGTTCCGAGGGCATTAGGATCTGTAGTGAGTACAATTTGGAGCTATAGATATCGCCCAAGGGCATCGGAAGACAACGGGAATGAATAGCATCTGTGTCTGCTGAGCATTTCATCTACTGAATCCAGGTACACACCTTGGTGCCTGGCCCTAAGGGATCAGTGGGTAGATTACTGGTGGTGTACAGTGGTTTTGTGAATACATCTCTTGAGGTAATTGGGGCTCACCCCTCTTGGATGTGGGGGACTCCGGCTGCCCTGCACTGCAGGCATTGTGACCTTCCAGTCCACAGGACTGGGAGTGCCTGGGGCCCTTGGGATTTGGGCTGACTTGTGTTGTGTGGCTTAGACCATTGGGTGAACTCTTTGTTGGTTGAGTGAGGGGTGTTTGTCCTATAGGGTTAGGATAATGTTGTGATTTTCGAGCCTAAAGTATCCACACCTGTACATCATTTAAGAAGTTAACGAAACACCTGAAGAATATAAGCAAAATCCGTGTCAGATCAATAAACACCTAAGCTTCCAATGCCTAAAGCTCAACAACAACAATAAAACAAAAGATTCAAATGGACCTACACCAAATACTAACACTCCTATTCAAGTACCCTGCAGTGAAGGCTCCTTGGATATAACTCAGGTAACACATTTCAAAAGAACAATTATAAATATGATTAGAAAAATTAAGGAATTGAGGAAATTTAAGGAGCGTATAAACAAGGAAGTCAGGGACTTAAAAGAACACAGGGATAAATTGAAAGAGGACAACAATAAATTGGGAAATTAAAAAAGATATAGAAACCTTGAAGAAAAGTCAAGTTGAAATGAAAAGAAATTCCACAAACAATTTGGAAAGGATGGGAGAAACTCTTAATAATAGAATGGATGAAGTATAAAATAGAATATTAAGATTAGAAGACAATATGGAAGAATTGGATAAATAAGCAAAAGACTATGAAAAATTAAAAAAAAACCCACAATAATGGAATAATCAGGAGGTGTGGGATACTATTACAAGACCAAACCTATGAATTATAGAGATGGAAGAGAAAGAAAACTCACAGGATAATGATATGGCCCAGGTCTTCAACAGAATTTTAGAGGAAAATTTTCCCAAATTAAAGTGAGAGATGCTTATACAAATACTAGAGGGATATAGAACACCAAGCAGACAGAACCAGCAAAGAAATTCTCCATGCTATATCATAGTAAAACACAAGATGCTCGAAGTAAAGAAAGGATACTGAGGACTGCAAAAGAAATACAAGTTACCTACAGAGGAAAACCTATCAGAATTATAGCTGGTTTCTCATTGCAAACACTGAAAGCCAGAAGAGTCTGGTCTAAAATATTCCTGGTTCTAAAAGATTATAGATGTCAACACAGAGTACTTTATCCAGGAAAAATTATATTATAATTGAAGGAGAAAGGAAAATGTTCTATGATATATATATATATATATATATATACTATTGAAAGAATTCCTCTCCAATAAACCATCCCCGCAGAGAATACTTCAAGCAATACAAAGAGCAGAGGACAGGGATGACTATGATCAATCAATGCTAGAAAACAAATGATATAACCACTATGGAAATAAAAACCTATGGTAGGAATGGACTAGAAATCAAAATGATTGGAAGCAATTTAATTCTCTCAAGAACAGTTCTAAATATCAATGGGTTGAATTATCCAATTAAGAGATATAGACTAGTAGTAGAATGGATTAAGAAACAAAATCCAACATTTTTTTTCTTGTCTGCAAGAGACTTACCTCACCTTTAAAGATAGACACTATCCCAAGGTGAAAGTATGGTAAAAAACATAATACAAGAAAATGGTACTAAAAAATGAGGAGTTGGTATGTTAATATTAGATAAAATAGAATTCAAGGCTTTGGTTGTGTTTTGTATGTGGGATATTTGAACACTAGGTGGAATATCTTTGGGGTGGATAGACAGGCTTTTTGCCAAGCCTAATGTGGTGTATCTCTGAATATCTGGAAAGATTTTGATGTGTGGAGCTTGCCCCGGGATTTGTAGAATCACTTTAAAGTTTTTATTTTCTGGTGATGTGTGTGTGTGTGTGGGGGGGGGCTGTCCTGTTTATCTGGATGGGTATACATATTGCAAACTTCAGTGGAAAATAAGATACTTGTACTGGATTGAAGTGGTGTAATGTTTCCAGAGTGGAATGATATAAACACTAATGCCAGTTTATTCATGGTTTAAATGGGACTATAACCATATAGGGTTGTAGTTGGTTTTGGGGACATTCTTGGACTTCGAGTTGTAGATTTGGATTAAAGCTGTATAGACAAGTAATGAGTTGCCTCTGACTACTGAAAGATATTTTTTTTCTGTCTATTATGAAAGTGTTATTTTTGATATCTCTTTTGCCCATTTCAAGATAACTTGATTATAGAAAAGCTAGGTTTACGTCTCTGAAATAGCAGCATGGAGCCCAGAAGGAGACAGTTTGGATGGACTTGATAAATTTTATCAGCTTAATTCCAGTCAATAGGTATGTTTCATGTTATTGGAAAACTACAAACCAGGACATGGGGTTTGGGAAAGTAAGGAGACTACTTCTGTTTGTAGTAAATCATTTACATTTAACATATGCCTAAAATTGTTTAAAACTCATTGGCTTTGCCTGCTTATCCTTTGGTGTTAAATATCTTCCAGTCAACGTTTATACAAGGCATTTTAGGCTTTTCTTCAAGCTTTTTCTAAATATGATACAGTAATTAAAAGTATCAGATTGGTGTAACTTAACTTTTTTGGATGCTTAACACCCATACTTAATACCCATTCTAGTTTGGCCAAGGGATTTAAGGGACAATTTTGTTCCTTGCCCTCTGAGGTCAATTAGTCCCAGAGGATTTTGTATGGGGGCATCTCTTAAAATTTTCTGCAATTGTGAGTCACCAGGTTTCCTGTGCAGGGAGGTCTTACAGATCCACTAACAGAACTCCAGCCAGTGTCCAGCCTATAAAGAGGAAGGTCAACATAGAGGAAAATCACCTCATGCTAAAAAGGGAAGTCTGGTCTAGCAAGATCTGACCTTGTCCTTGGTAGATGGAACTGGTTAAGAATGACCAGAAGGAGCCAGGCACTCCCCTCTTTGAAAACTCTAATAGTACTCCCTGAAGACCAGAACTTCAATTGACCTCGAGAAAACAAAGTTTGGTTACTGTGCTGGATAGCTTTAGTGTCAACTTGACACACCTGGGTTGAGGGAGCCTCAAGTGGGGAATTGGCTCCATTGGATTGGCCTGTGGCCACACCTGTGGATTATTGTCTTGATGGTTGAGCAGTGTGGGAGGGCCCAGCCCACAATGAGTAGTGCCACCCTGGGCAGGTTGTTGTGTACCGTATAAGAAGGCAGGCTGGGCATGAGCCAGGAGAGCAAGCCAGTGAACAGCATTCCTCCATGGCCTGTGCTTCAGTTCCTGCCTCCAGGTTCCTGCCCTGAGTTCCTTGCCTTGGGCTCCCTGAGTGATGAATTGTGACCCAGGAGATGTAAGCTGAATAAACCCTTTCCTCCCCAAGTTGGTGTCGGTCAGAGTGTTTTGTCACAGCAATGGAAGACAAACTAGAACAGTTACTCTGGGCTAATTGTGTGGACTTAAGCACCCAGAAAGAAAGTATAACCAAAAGATAAATAGTCAATATATTTCTTTTAAAGCCTGAAAAATTGTGCCTCTGGATATTAGGCTTAAAGTTATATGAAATAGTGTTAAATAGGCATAAAACCTTATATTTTACCTTGATTAACAGTATAGGGTCCCCTGCTGCCAAAGGATAAGTCCACTATTGTTTTCTATTGATGCTCAGTAATAAAATTTCATCTTTCTTTTTAGCAACTATCTAACTGGAAACTTATATCCTGACTATTAAAACACCTAGAAAGCAGATCCCGAGTCTAGACATCATCACCAAATGAAAAGCAGGAGAAACCTAATAAATGGATGCTTTGAAATCCCTTGTTATGAAATTCTAATGGATTTTTTTGGTCTTTTTGAGACAGGGTCTTCCTGTAGTCCCAGCTGTCCTGGATCTTCCGATGTAGACCAGGGTGGCCTTGAACTCACAAAGATCCCCCTGCCTGTGCCAGTGTGCGCCACAATGCCCCGCCTTCTAATAGACTTTTAAGTTGGACATTAGAATTCATCCTGTTCACAGGACAGCTGGACCTACAGGGAGACCCTGTCTCAAAAAGACGACAAAAACAACAAAAAATAATTCACCTAATTCTTTCTTTTCCTGGTCCTCTGCCTAGATCATGCACTTAACTACTCCTGTCTTCAATTCACTTTCACAGGCACCAGTAAAACATTTTCTCCCCTATATTTATGCTTTTTGGGGACTTTTAGATAGACCTTCTGAATGAAGGATACTCCAGTTGCTACACCCAAGGTGCCTTTTCAGCATAGAAGTCAGAACAGTCAGGGTCCCAATTCCCTTCTGGTGATTGGGGTGACCCTTTTCAGAGGATAACATAACTAAACAGGAGCTAGAAATTGACTAGACAGTTTAGGGATGAGATACCCCAAATTAACCAGACTTTTTCATTTGAGAACTCAAGGCTTTCTGGGCCAGCCAGTAAATACTTATCCTTCTGGCAGCACTTGAAAGAGTAAGAAAAGAAGAAAGAAAAAGGAAAAAAAGGAAAAAGAGAAAAAAGAAAGAGAAGAACTACATACGAAGCCTTGGAGATTGATTCTTTATTTCACCATAAAAGAAATAGAAATTTGCCCCCCCATTTTTATGCTTTGTTTTGTCATTATCATTTTGTACTGCTTTTGTTTTCTTTTTTTAATTTTTATTTATTTATTTATGTGTACGAATGTACTGTCTGCATGTAGGTTTGTGCACCGGAGGTCAGAAGAGGGTGTCCGATTCCCCTGGAACTGGAGTTCTCCTGGAATTGGAGTTACAGACGGTTCTCAGCCACCATGTGGGTGCTGGGGATCGAACCCAGGTCCTCTTCAAGAGCAGTTGGCGCTCTTAACCGCTAGGCCATCTCTCCAGCCCAGCTTTTGTTTTCTTATGAAAAGAAAAAATAAAAATAAAGGAAAATAGTCCGATATTTGATAATATAACATTTAAGGAAATTTTAGAAGTCATAATTCCAAAACTGAAAACTATGTGTATATAGTTTTGATGTTATTTGACTTGAAAACATATTCAATGAAGCTTGTTAAAAAAAGCAAAAGAGGAAATGAAAAAAGAAAAACAAAACAAAACAAGTAGAAAGCAGTCAGAGAAAATGTTCAATAAAATATTTCCATTCACAAGAGCTTCAAAAATGTCTAGGGATAAACCTAGCCAAAGGCATTAAAGATAAATTCAATGAAAATTTTAAATCTTTGTTTTTTAAAAATTTTATTTATTTTTTAAAGGATTCACAATATAAGAGCACAGTTGTTTTGAGATCACATTAACGTTGCTCAGTTTGACATACAATTAGGTAATTGGTGCTAGCATCCACAGATGAGGGATCCCGTTTGTCGTTTGTTTTTCTGGGACTGTGTTACTTCACTTAGCATGTTATCTTCTAGTACCTGCACAGTTCATGATGTCATATTTCTTTACCACTGCGTAGAACTCCATTGTGTAGATGAACCACATTTTCTCTATCCACTCAGTTGAGGGGCACTTGGGTTGGTTCCAGCTTTTTGCTGTTGTGAAGAGAGCTGCAATAAACAAGATGGTGCATGTGACTCTGTGGTAAGATGAGTCTTGTGGGTACATACCCAGGAGTGGTATGGTTGGGTCAGGTGGCAAGTTCATTCTGAGTCTTTCAAGGGTTCTCCACACTGCTTTCCATACTGGCTGTACAAGTTTACATTCTCACCAGCAGTGGATGAGTGTTCCCCTTTCCCCACAACCTCTCCAGCACTTGGTATCATTTGTTTCTTGATCCTAGACAGTCTTATTGGAAGTGAGATGGTATGTTAAAGTGCTGTTAATTTGCATTTCCTTAATTATTAGTGACGTTGAACACTTCTTAAGATGTTTCTCAGCCATCTCTAATTCCTCACTTTTGACGCCAATGCTGCATCTTTTGAGTAGGTCATTTGTTTTCTTTCTTCTTTGTTTTTTGAGTAGTTTATATATTCTGGAAATCAATGCTTTGTCATATGTATCTGTGGTGAATGTTTCCTCCCACTCTGTGGGTTTTCTCTTCACTTCCTTGACTGTTTCTTTTGATGTACAGAAGCTTTTGAGTTTAATGAGGTCCCATTTGTCAATTGTCAACCTTAATTCTTGCGCAGTTGCTGTCTGATTTAGGAAGTCTTTTCTTATGCATATGTCTTGTAGGTTGCTGCCAACTTTTTCTTCTTTCGCCCTCAGAGTTTGGGGTTTCATGTTGAGGTCTTTGATCCATCTGGAGTTGGCTTTTGTACCGGGCGATAGGTAGGGATTTAATTTCTTTCTTCTACAAGTGGTGATCCAGTTTTGCTGAAGATGCTGTCTTTCCTCCATTGTGTCTTCTTGGCTCCCTTGTCAAATATGAGGTGGCTGAAATTTTATGTGCTCAAGGTTGGATCTTCAGTTTTGTTCCATTGGTCAACAGGTCCGTTTTTGTGCCAGTACCAAGCTGTTTTTATGACTATAGCCCTGTAGTGTAGTTTGAAGTCTGGTATAGAGATCCCCCTGTATTGCTTTTTTTCACTCAGGGTTGCTTTGGCTATTCGGGGTCTTTTGTTTTTCCAAATGAAATTAAGGAATTTTTCCAAGCCTGTGAAGAAACTCTTGGGAGTTTTAATTGGGATTGGATTAAATCTGTACAAGAGTTTGGGTAGAATGGACATTTTTACTATATTAATTTTCCCAATCCATGAGCATGGGAGGTTTTTCCATCTTCTGATGTCTTCTTCAATTT
>VZQC01008417.1:0-11105 GCA_009823505.1 Rhizomys pruinosus | reverse complement strand
CATATATATGTTATATATATATGTATATATATATATATATATATATATATATATATAATTAATAAAGCTATAGTCTGGATAAGTTATAGTGCCTGAGCCAAAACTATTTACATAATAGTCCTATTGAAAAAATCTTGGATGGTCAAGAGATAAATTTAAAGTTTTCAAATTCTTCTCTTGAGGAATCAATTAAGCTTCATTATTATAGGTATTTTCAACTACAGTTCTCTCAATTTGAGAAAAATCTTGTTGCTTTAACAATATTTCTCAGTCTCTGAGTAAAATTTAACATAAAATATTTGGTGGGAGTACCTAGAAGGACAAACAAAATCATCACACTTAGGGAAATGTTACTTGCTGTGTCCAATCTTGATTAAGACAATAAGATGGTGATTTTCTTAGCAATTCAGTTGTCACTTTTATTTGTCAGTAAATGTGTTTGAACTTTCCCAGGTTATGAAACAACCAACAGCAACAGCAGGGTGGCAGAGACATAAGCTGCTTGGCTGATTATCTCAGTGCTGACCTGTAAGCAGCCCGCTCTAGGTTGAAATGCAATCAAGTCTCTCTATTAACTGCAGGGTGGAGTGACTCCACAACAGTCCTTGGTTATGGTTATCAGGCTCAGAGCACATTGAGTTAAGTAGGAAGGCGCATGGTGGGTAATAGTATTTCGACACAGATGACTATCAGTGAGAGACTAAGCTGAAAATTACTTCTCCAGTGCTGCAAAGGATGGGAAATCAGGGTGAAACCTGAGGCTGAGCTGCAAAGTTTGGTTTTCCATCTACTGCAAATGGTTTTGCTCTATGGGTCAAAGGGCACTGCAGTATTCATGAACATATACTATTTGTGGCTATTATAATTGATTAGCTACAGCTTGCAGCTGGTTGGATGAACCTGAAAGCTACTATTGAAGGTCTGAAGAGTAGTACAGAATGACATATCCATAGATATTTGAGTTAGCCATGCCATGTGGAAACTGAAAGGAACTCAGCAGCTGTAAAACACTCCACATACTATATGGAGCAAATTTGGAACTGTCTTCTCAGCTCTGTCTCTAGGTTTATACTACAAATACAATATGTTTGATGGGGGTAAAAACCCTCAATACCTTACCTTTCTTAAATCTATGTTAATCTTAATTTATATATGTAATCATGTGGACTTTCATTAGTGATGGAAATAGATCTAGCATCTGTGCTGGATAGCTTTAATGTCAACTTGACACACCTGGGATGAGGGGGCCTCAATTGGGGAATTGGCTCCCTTGGATTGGCCTGTGGCCACATCTGTGGAGTATTGTCTTGATGGCCAAGCAGTGTGGAAGGGCCCAGCCCACAATGAGTGGTGCCACCCTGGGTAGGTGGTTGTGTATGGTATAAGAAATCAGGCTGGGCATGAGCCAGGGGGGCAAGCAAGCCAGTAAACAGCATTCCTCCATGGCTTGTGCTTCAGCTCCTGCCTCCAGGTTCCTGCCCTGAGTTCCTGCCTTGGGCTCCCTAAGTGATGAACTGTGACCCAGGAGATGTAAGCTGAATAAACCCTTTCCTCCCCAAGTTGGTGTCAGTCAGAGTGTTTTGTCACAGCAATGGAAGACAAACTAGAACAGCATCTGTATGGTATCAACCTGAAACCTGTCTAAAACATTCTGGAACAGAATGCAGAATGTTGAATCCCAGTTTGGGTCTTACTAGCTGTTTTACTTCATCTCTCATTGCCTCTGTGTCTTCATGTGAAAAATGGCCCTCATTCAGCTCTTCTAGTCCTAAATAAGCTAAAAAATGTAGAAATGGAGCACTGACATGGTGTTTACTACATTCTAGATATTATTACAGGTTTTATCCTTTAGAGTTATCTGAAATGACTAAAGAATAGAAGTGTATAGGTATATAATGCTCAGCTTAGGTTTCAAGCTGAGGTCACATTTTCATCACTGAGCTCTTTGAGAAAGGCCTTGTATTTGATTATGTACAGGTGTAGCTTCCTTGATTCTGTAGTCTGCTGTCTTATTTATCTGATTAGAAGTTCTTCAAGCTACATGTGGCGGCACACACCTTTAATACCAGCACTTGGGAGGCAGAGGCAGGTGGATCTCTGCAAGTTCAAGGCCAGCCTGGTCTACAGAGTGAGTTGCAGGCTAGCTGGCACTAAAGGGACACCCTGTCTCAAAAAGTTCTTCAATTGGAGATTTGTATTTCTCCTTTCACTTGCTTTGTAAATAAGAAGCAACTACCATGAAAGAATGTGTATCTGTAAACACGAATTCTAGAAAACACATTTTTCAGTAAATGAAGGCACTGATTTTTATGTGCAGCTTCTATACCTTATTGCTGTGTGTGCAGAGATGTATGCATTCATCTCCTGAAAATTCGGATACTGTGTGGTGTTGTCCTAAGACAATAACAACACAAACCAAGCTACTACCATGTATTGAATGGATGCCATCTGCAGGGATCATCTTTGTTTACCTGTCTCCTGAAACTCTCACAAAATATCTATGAACTGGATGGTAGTATGCTAACTTCAGTGATGGAGAAATTGAAGTTCAGCAGGATGAACACATGTAGCAGGGTCACAAAGTTCTGTCACCCAGGACTATTTGACTTCAAAGCTCATGGATTCATTTACCATGCCATATTGCAGTTTTCAATGTTTTTATCTTATCCTTGTCCTCCCTTTTTATCAAATGTATTAACTTTTTGGCACCATTTTGTAGCAAGGAATGTATCATGTGTGTGCAGCCTTCCACAGGGTGTTCTTCCTCCCTGGACCAGGGCTCATACAACCCGGGTCTAAGCCCTGGTAGGGAGGGAGAGGATTGGAAGCGAGGCCTGATAGAATGTGTGTGTATGTGTGTGTGTGAGAGAGAGAGAGAGAGAGAGAGAGAGAGAGAGAGAGAGAGAGAGAGAATAAAGAAGAGATGGACTGGGATGAAACGGGGAGCAAGTCCACTAGGGAAATAACTGGGTTTATTGCTTTAATCCGGGGTTTTTATACAGACCTTCTGGGGGTTGGGACATACAGAATTTGGGGGTTGGTACATACAGAATTGGGGGTTGGGGCATGCAGGATTTCAAGCCATATACTCCAGATCACTACAGACATGTGACAATGCTTTGCCCAGAGCATCAAAAACAATTGGCCCAGGTGGATTTTCACAGGCAAGCAAGAGATCAGCAGGAGTCCAAGCTGGAGGTTCCTTGCTGACTCTCTAAGTGTTTCTAGCAACCAGAATCCCTACACCACTTTGCCTTGTGATGCTTTGATGACAGCTTTCATTCACAGGTATAAACATCAGTGTTAAATGAAGCTCATTCTTTCAGGCCCCAGACTTTCCCTGAGGTGTAAGTGAATGGAATCATGCTTATATTTTGATTAAACAGTTTTCCATGTCACCTGGTGTGGTCATTAACAAAGCTTTTATGTTCTCCCTGTTAACTGACTGAGGTCCTTACTGTGTTCAGAGGACAGGTACAGCTGACAGAGGACAGTGTGAGGAGAGAAATGCAGTTTGAGCTGATATTTTCATAGCTGACAAAACCCTTTTAGGCTTCTCTAAGGATTCTGGAATACCTAACTGAATAATTGCTCTTCTCTTTTTAAAATGTAAAAACATTTGCATATGTTTTTTTGCGTTATGCACGAGTGTGTGCATGTGCATTTGCATGTGTGTACATTCATGCATGCATGTGTGTGAGGCTGATGCTAGGTGTCTTGCACCCTTGCTCACCACCTAATACATTGAGGCAGGGTCTGTTGTTGGATCTGGAAGTCACCAATTCAGCTTATTTGACTAGCCAGCATGCTCTGGAGATTCCCTGCTGTGGTGGTTTGAATGAGTGTCCCCCATAGGCTCTAGGTATTCAGACGTTTGTCTCCAGTTGGTGGCGCTGTTTTTGGAGGTTTTGGGGTGTGTGGCTGTGCTGGAGAAAGTGTGTCACTGGGGGCAGGCTTAGTGAGTTCTAACAAGACTCGTGGTCTACAGTCGCCCTCTCTCTGCTTCCTGTGCTCTTTGCGAGATGTGACCCTCAGTTTGCTGCTCCAGATCCAGCCACACGCCTCCCGCCACAATGGACTCTAATTCCCTGGAACCATCAATCGTTAGCTCAAATAAACTCTTCCTTTTATAAGTTCCTTTGGTCATGGTGTTTTATCACAGCAACAGAAAAGTGACTAATACACCTGCCTCCTGCCTCCTACAAGATGGGCTTGTAAGAATGTCACAACTCCCATCCAGCTTTTTACAGGGGTTCTAGGAATCTGAGCTCTGGTTTTCATGCTTTTGTAGCAAGAGCTTTACTTACTCAAAACCATCTCCTGAGTCCCTGTTCTTCTCTCTTAACTACAAGGAGAAAAGGTCTGTACATGACTGTTCCCTAAAGCTGTGATTAAATGAGGGGACTGCTTCTCAATTCTCTAATTTCTCCTAGCATCATGCAGAGCAGTTTTGTACAAAACATAGTCATGTTCAAAAGTAAAAAATAAAAACATTTAGAGTAACTCAAGATTCATGGAGGGTGGGGATAATGGGAGTACTGGGGCTAGGGAAGGATGTGGGAGGTGGGAAGGGAAGAAGAAAGAATAGAGATGATTGGATCTTGGATGGCTAGGGAACCGAGAGGGTAATGTGAGACCCCCAAGATCCCATGAGAAGTGCATATACACTGTCTGAACATTAGTGCAACGGTATACCTGGGGGCTGTGTGGCAAGGAATACAGTGCCAGACAGAAGACACTTCCCTTTGAGTGGTTGGTGAGAGTGGTGAAAGTCACTTAAAATAACATGGGCTATTGCCAAAGCTCTTAATTATCTTCCAGATCTAGAAAATAAGACCCTACTATTCAAGACAGTACATACGTCAGAAATAGGACTTAGACTAATGGAGCAGGAACTGAAGTTTAGCACTCATAATTCTAGATAATATGAACATTGCTAAGGGAGAAAATCAATCAATGGTTCAACCCAGCCCTAAAGCCTAACAACCATAATGACATGCATAGCAAACTACCTCTATCAGTGCAGTAGTAGCACATTTATCAGGGAGCTAATCAACATCTATCTAATAGGACTGGCTTGAGAGATAGCCTATCGGTTAAGAGCACTGACTGCTCTTGCAGAGGACCTGGGTTCAATTCCCAGCACCCACATGGCGGCTAAGAACCATCTGTAACTCCAGTTCCAGGAGAACTCCAGTTCCAGGGGAATCCGACACCCTCTTCTGACCTCCGCGGCATTGCAAGACACGGGTGCACAAACCTACATGCAGACAGTACATTCATACACATAAAAATAAATAAATAATAAAAAAATTAAAAAAACCCTTTCAATGAGAGTGAATTCACGGATGTCACTGTAAACTCAGCCAAATGCACAGGGCTGGAGAGAACATAGAGCCTAGAGAAAAGCCTATTGGTGTCATATCTCTAGACAAATGAAATTTCTTTTTTAAAATTTTCATTGTTTTATTGATGCTTTGTGTATTTCACACATCATTTTCCAATTCAGTTCAGGCATATTTCCATTTCCCTTCCCCCCACCCCATCCCACCCCATCCCAGATCATGCATTCTGCCATAACTGTCCTGCATCTTTCTCTCAGTTTTTTTTCATTTTTTACCAATAAGTAATAATTTATGACTACAAGCATCCTTCATGTAAAACCAATTTGCAAGCAGTTGTGCCCAAACCCACACAGACCATGGGTCCCACCATCCAACAGGGGGGGTTTGTATGTTCAATCAAGTTGATCAAATGAGTGCCCAGACTATATTGCTGTAGTTTCACCATTCACCCCAATCACAGCCCTTACATTCTACCATGCCCCCTCTTCCAAAGATTGTTCCCTAGGCTTAGAAAAGGGGCACAGATGGATGAGAAGCAAAACAGTCTACTTTCTCTGGAGCTGTTGTCTTGGACTCTGCTCAATTCTGGCTGTTTCCTTTCATGGGCTGCCAGCTTGTCCAGGAATAACCTTTCGATCCTACTAATGAAGCACAAGCAATTAGATATATAGGTAAATAGTACTAATTGTTATGGTAGATTATTTTGGTATAGACACAGATGTTTGGATGGTATGTCAATCCATGAATTACATTTTTTTCTGTTAAATATGACAGGGTCTTACTGTGGCTTACAACATCTCCTAACCATTAGAGGATGCAAGCTTGTGGCATCAGCCATGGGTCATTCCTCCAAGGAGATAGCCAATAGCCAATTAGATTTGGGATATACAGGCATATGGCTGCCTCTGCTGCACAATATTTCTAGGCAGGTGAGGTGCAGCTGGTGCTGACAGAGGAGTTGTGCTTGACTCAAGGAGACCCGTATTTGCTCTATTGGTTTAGTGGCCTTTGGCAACACTCTCTGGTATTCCAGAGACCATCTGTACACTTGCATGTGTGGTCTCAATACACCTTTCCCATGTTAACGTCAGGTCTTAGACAACAGGGCCTTATCACCTCTCTTCTTGCAGGTATCCCAGTTTAGAGGGAAGGAGCCTTTACCTTTTGTGGGGGCTCAGACCCCCTGGCCAACATCTCCTTGGTAGAGTAATCCATTGCTGATATCAGAGCTCCTGTATAATATATTTTGCTTAAGTGCATAGCTTAAGGAGACTTTAGTATTATATTTGGTTCTGAATAGAGAATAATTAGAGATATAAATTGCTGTTTTCCACATTTGTTTTACTTAAAATCTGTACAAGAATAACTTTGGGATTGGCACATACAAATGTTCTCTATAATTTTTCTGTTGTAGGTTATTACCTTTTAGCATTATCTTTCACCTATAGGATGATTTAACTTAACAATTAAGTTTGCTTCCCAAGTTAATCACATACAGTCACCCACAACAGCATGGGTGAATTTGATGAAATCTGTGCCTTGATTCCACCCTAATAGGTATGTATAATACAACTGCCTTTTTGAGACTCATGGGTCAAAGAACAAAAACCTAAAATTAAAAGGGGGGGATCCAGATAGATATGAAACCTTTTTGTTAAAAACCTTGCAATTCAAATCTTAAAACTAACAACGGGAAAAGATTTGTATGTTCCAACAGGTCAAAATGTCACCAACTTAGTGGCTGAGAAAGAAAAGTTACAGCTTTGTATTGAGTAGGATGTACCAGAAACTGCCAGCAGAAAGGTTGGCCCGTCTGAACAATGAAAGGAAGAAAAGCCTCAGATTGCTACAAACATTAAACCCCTCTGTGGATCCTACCGATAACAACTATTTATAATGAAGTCCTAACGAAACTTACATTCTAGGTGCTGCAAAGGTTTTAATAGGAGAGACTTTCTTACCCCCCCATAGAACAAGGAGAAATATGATGATGATGAGGTCGTTCAACTGTAAATTGGAGCCAACTGTTATAGAGGTAATCTCTTATAAAACCAGTCAAACTGCCTTCTTTAATTGACTAATAGACATAGGAACTGTGACAAATGAAATTTCTTACCACATGCCAAATAATTGAATCTTATATTTACAGACAAGCATACCACACACCATTCTTCAAGGAATCAAAGAAGCTTCTCTTTGCAACATATGGAGGCTACTGCAGAATCTCACAACGGGTAGGACACAGAAAATATACATCTGAAAGATGCCCACTCCTAGGAGACACATCTACAGTTGAAGATCTACACCTTAGACTCATGGAACATAGTGAGATAAGGGGAAGAGAGAAAAATGAGCACACACCACAGTTCTCACCAGTGAAGCTTTCTTACACAATAGAGTGCAAAGCAAATAGAAGGCTACAACTAGTCAAGTTTCAAAGAATGGGAGCCAGAGTGTGTATCCCTGGATAAGAATCCTATATTAAACCTCACCCACCCAGACCTTGGGGATCATTGTGGAAGAGGGGGAAGAAAGATTTTAAGAGCCAGGGCTGGTGCATGACCATAGGGAAGCAAAGGCTTACAAAATACTAGAAGCTTGCACATGTGAAATTGTTGCCATGTTGGCATCAGGCATGGGACCCATGCAAACTCAGACAGGATCTCAAAGTGGCTCAAAAGAAATGGTTGTTGGATTGGCCCTGAACTGAGAAGTACTGGAGATGGATTACTGCTGAGTGAGAAAGAGTATGCCTTACATAAGATTTCTAGATATGCTGACTAGACACCAGTGGATGAATTTGCACAGAAAGACATCAGGTTCAAAAGCTTGACTGGATAGGACTTAACTTGGATGATTTAATGCATGAGTTCTGAAGGGGGTGTTGAGGCATGGGGGTAAATTTAATTAGGAAACATTGAAATCTACAAATGCTTAAAAAATAAAAAAAATATATAAATAAAAAAAAATTAAAGTAAAATTTTCATTAATTAATCATTAATTAATTAATTCATTGCTAAGGATATAACCCAGGGCTACACATGCTAGGAAAGTGATCCATACCCAAAGCCCTTAAATGATTATTTTAAAAGAAAATGTGGAGCTAGAAAGAAAGAGCACTGGTTGCTCTTGCAGAGGACCCAGTTTTGGTTCCCAGTACTAACATGGTGACTAACAACTGTTCTTAACTCCACTTTCAGGGGAATCTGATGTCCTCTTCTGGCCTCCACAGGCATTGTACACATGTGGTGCATGCACATACATGAGGGTAAAGTGCTCATACACAAAAATAAAATTAACATTTTTAAAAATAAAAACTATCCCTGTGTAAAGAAAAAAATAAAGACAAAAATCCCCTATATTCACCAAAAAATCCACTCATGTACTCCTTTCTCTTTACCTTCATAAGCAGCCCTTTTGCCCCTCAGTGATGGGGATTGACCCTAGGGTCTTGTACATGTGTTTTTGAGATAGGGTCTTTTTATGTAGCCAAGAGTTGCCATAAATTTAACATCAACCTGTTTCAGTCTTCAAGTTCATCTATCTCTGGGGCCACCTGAGCTACATTAGACCCTGCCTTTAAACAAAAAGAGCCTGGTCAGATTTCTCCTGTGTTAGGCAAACCCCTGCTTCTGAGGAAAGCTGTCCTAAATAAACACTCAATTGCTTCAAATTGCATCAGAAATAGAAAGAAGGTTTCTGATGCCACAAGCTTACATCCTCTACAGGTTAGGAGATGTTATAAGCCACAGTAAGACCCTGTCATACTTAACAGGGGGGAAAATTGTAATTCATGGATTAACATATCCAAACATGTGTCTATGCTAAAGTAACCTACCATAACTATTAGTGCTGCTTAAATACCTATATATCTAATTGCTTGTTCTTCATTAGTAGGATCGAAAGGTTATTCCTGGACAAACTGTCAGCCCATGAAAGGAAACAGCCAGAATTGACCAGAGTCCAAGTCAACAGCTCCAGAGAGAGTGGACTGTTTTACCTCTCATCCACCTGTGCCCCTTTTCTAAGCCTAGGGAACAACCTGCGGAAGAGGGGGCGTGGTAGAATGTAAGGGCTGCGATTGGGGTGAATGGTGAAACTACAGCAATGTAGTCTGGACACTCATTTGATCAACTTGATTGAACAAACAACCTGTCACCCCCCACTGGATGGTGGGGCTGTAGGTGTTTGGGCACAACAGCCTGCAGATAGGTTTTGCATGAAGGATGCTTGTACTCATGGATTATCACTTATAGCTAAAAATGAAAAAAAAAAGAGAGAAAGATGCAGGACAGTTATGGCAGAATGCATGATCTGGGATGGGGGGGGGGGGGGGGGGGAGGGAAAGGGAAATAAGCCTGAACTGAATTGGAAAAAATGTATGAAATGCACAAAGCATCAATAAAAACTAATTTAAAAAAAAAAAAAAAGAAAGAAGGTTTTGTTGTACTAATTCACAGAATTCTGGGGTTGTTTGCTGTAAAAGTATATTCCCTGGTGGTGAATACAAGGAAAAAAAAATCAAGAAGTCAAATTTAGCAATTTGCTCAATCCGTGTAGCTAGTGACTGACAAAGCTGACATTTTGACAAGATCTACATGACTCCTAAGCTCATGTTTTCTCATTACATCATACATGACTCTAACATCACTTTTTCTATTGAAGAACTTTTAGCCAAGAGAGTTTGAGTGATGTGACCAAAGTCATACAGCTAGTTAGAAATACATGTACTTAGATTATTTTTCAAAAATTATTCCCTGTCAGATTCATGGGGAGAATATGTTTTTGAAAGACTGACTTTATTCTTACCAATTTGAGTGGGTTGCTCAAACAAGTTCTCTTAATGTTCATGTAGTTAATCTCAATGGAGTCATTTCTGATAGATACTTTCACATATCATGGAATTTGAAAGTATTTCAGTTATAAGTTTTCCTATATTACAGATAAAACCCTTTTTGTTCACTGTGATAATAGGTTTTGCTGATTTGATTTTCTGTACATTTGAACCACTCACTACAACTCACCTTTCTGTTACCTAGAAATAAACAGGCAAGGTTGAAAATAAACTACAACCCACACCCGCTTTTAAAGCTCAGGTGGCATTTAAAGGCACTTATTTAATCTAAAAAAGCAACGGGTTGAAACTAACAATTAAAATGTCAATCTACCCACCAACCATATTCTTAAATAAGAGAAAAAGAGCATTTACCTCCCTTCTCTTTTCCTTTCCCCTTCTCTTCCATATACTGCAAGGCAAAGGTGTAAATTTATAATATGATCCCCAGAACTGATAGCTAGGGGAACAGCTTTTTGTCAGTCTCATTCCTCCAGGGAATAGGTATTTTCTTTAACAAGCAACACTTTCTCCCACTCCCACCCCCCCACATAGGAATAAAAGCACAGAGAATGGTTGGAAAATCCTCAGGAAGGCTGGAGATTTTTGTGAGACAAGCATTGATTACAGTGAAGCCCACAGCTATGCTTATCTGCCCTTTTCACATAAAGAAGATTATTATACAAGCTGGAATCCTAAGCTCAAGGCATACAAAATGTATTTTATTTTTATTTTTTCCATTTCCTTCTTTTTTACATTTAAAAATATTTTATTTATGGGGCTGGAGAGATGGCCTAGCGTTTAAGAGCGCCTACCACTCTTACAGAGGACTCAGGTTTGGTCCCCAACACCCACATGGAGGCCGAGAAACTTCTGAAACTCCAATTCCAGGAGAACTCCAGTTCCAGGGGATCTGACACCCTCTT